>CALYLW010000475.1:0-430000 GCA_944989445.1 Ampullaceana balthica | reverse complement strand
ATAATCTTAAATGACGTCATAAGCCCTGTCCAAAGCAATAGTTTTGTTTGTTGATGCATGTAATATTACGCTTTATTTCTATCTTAGTTATCTTTATCTGTCTATTCACCATCCTAATAGTCACTCATTGCTACAGACATGCATTTTTCTTACACTAAGCTAGGCACTTAAAACAGATCGGTGATTTGCTCTTCTACTTTTGTGTTTTGGAACGTTTAAAATGTATTTGTTTAAAAACCTAATCGTGAATAAACTTATTGTTTCATTGGTATTGTTTGTCTGAAAATGTGTTCAAATTGTATGTTGTTGTAATTGTTATTATGAAAGAGTGCATAAGTCTGTGATGCCATATGTGTTTTCTGTATTGTGAAAGTATTTTTAATCGTATAGTTTGTTGTTTCCTGTTTATAGACTCTGGAATTATGTTTAGTGTTATGGCTTTGTCTATATCTACATTGTGTAGTTTGCCTTGTATGAATTGTTGGAGTGTGGATTTAGTTTGTAAAATTGTATTGCATGTGAGATATAAATGTTGTTCAGTCTCATCAGCCCCTGACCCGCAGAGTGGACAGCCTATTCTTGTCCGTCTGTCCTTATATTTCCTTGATGAGACTGGTGTTGTATTGTAAATTAGTCTGTATATTATTTCTTTTTCTTGATTTGGTATTTCTTTGATGTGTGAATTTTTAAAAGTGTCCTCAGTGTTTGTAATTCCATAAACTTGTGTCCATTTAATTCTATTGTTCAGAGGTGTTGCTTCTTTTTTATTAAATGTGTAAATATTTCTTTGGTTGTTTTGTGTAATACTTCTTCATTGCCTTTTATTGCTTTATGTATGCTGTATGCAATTGTGATTGTTTTTTTTCCATTGTAATGTGCAGTGCTATTATCTATTGCTGTTAAATATCCTAATCTGATCCCTAAGTAATATTGAGTGAATGTATTTTCTGATCTTTTTTTAACGGCTTGTCCTTTAAATTTTATTCTCAGCGATTGTATTTTTGTGTGTATATCTTGCAAGTTTATTCCTCCCTTTAACTTATATTGTATTAGTGCTGTAGTTTTGATATTGTGTAATATTCCTTGGAATATGTATTTAGTTAAGTGTGAGTTAATTTCTTTTAAAATTATTGATGGGGATTCCCATATTGTTCATGTATATATCGTTTTAGGGAAGACTTAAGAGTTTATTATTTTGCTCCTTCCAAAAATTGTTTGTGCTGTGTATATGTTTCTGTCAATAATTTTTGTAATTGATTGTTCAATATTTCGCCATATTTGTCTGTGTCGGATTATTGGAATAAAAGATCCCATACATTCTAAGACTCTCCTTCCTTATTATGCCTAAAGGGAAATCTAGCCCTATCTTGCCACACAAATCCCCAACATTTCAGATTTGTTCACATTAACTTTGGACCCACTACCTTTTCTGAAATCTTGAAAAATTGAAATTATTGTGTGAATTGAACTATCATTGGTATGTTTCGGGGGGGGGTGACGTGTATAAGCAATAACCTGATTATCTCTGTCTCCAGGGATTCCCATTCCTGTTATGTTTCTCTCCCTCCTTATTTTCTCCAGAAGTGGTTCAAAGGCTAGAATATATAGATAAGTAGATAAAGGGCACCCTTGTCTAACTGATCTTTTAATTGCAATGTCTTTTGAAAGTGTATTATTTATTATCATATTGCTAGCAGGTTTCCTGTGTGAAATTTTAACCCAATTACAAAAATAGTCCCTTAATTTGTTTTGTTTTAATATCGTGTGAAAGTATGCGTGGTCTATACTGTCAAAAGCATTCTCCCGGTCTAATGATAATATGCATGTTTGAACTTTTTGTCATTTGCATATTGAATAATGTCTCTGATAAATGATTGTGATTGTTGATGTCCCTGCCTTTAATGATTGTGATTGTTGATGTCCCTGCCTTTAATGTTTGTGCTTGTTGCTGTCCCTGCCTTTAATGATTGTGATTGTGGTATCTGACAGGTGGCATCCAACAGGTGGGATCCAACAGGTGGGATCAACGATGTGGAACGACAAGATCAACCACTTTAACTTGGACCCAAATTCCTACCAAAAGATCACCAAAGATCTTAACCACAGGTCCATCAGGAATGGTTTATTGAAGTGGAGCTGTGATGGATTCTCCTGTAAGACAAAGGTAGGAGTTGTACAAACATGCTGGACCGCTTGACCACTAACACGTACTCGCATCTGGTTGAGCTCCTGTTACTTTAGGAATGATAACGGCAAGGCTAAGACAGAAACAAACACACATTTTCTTAACAAGCTGACATCTGTCTGTTGGTCACACAGACACATTAACTGTATCGGTGTATATCCAGAATGACAAATTCTATCACAAAATCTACACATTATAAGTGAGGTAAATGTTCAAACTACATTGAAATGGCATTGATAGTTAAGAAAATATACATAAGAATATATACCTTTTCACCTTTTACATCTCCCCAGATCTACCGTATACTTCCAAGTGAAGCCAATGGGGACGGTACGAAAGAAGTTTAAATAACAATCTCTTTAAATTATTATGTTGTTATTTAGTAACGCTCATTTCTTTATTATTGTAGCATTTAAAACTTCCACCGTACTAATTAAATTGTCTGCATTCCTCATCAAGCTTTCTTATCTAGACATATTCCCTCCTTTCTCAATTCTGTTTTGGTTATACGCAGTAACCAACTTATTCACATATGACCAGAAGCGTAACTAGGTTTTCCGCGCCCTTGGCTGATTAATTTTTGCGCCCTTGAGAAATAGGGAAAATACTAAATTATACCGTATAATTTGATGATTGAAGAAGGATTAGCACTCGGCGCCCTTGGCAACTGCCCCGATGCCAAGTCGTTGTTACGCCTCTGCATATGACCAATATTTCATAACTCATTTATATTTTACCAAGTGGTAGACGAACATTACATTGTTAAGGACAACAATCGTAGGCTAGGCCCATTCAACATTGTTAAATATGCATATAAGAATAAAAGATATATAGATATAAAACTACTAGCGAATTTCAATATTAAAAAAAATTTTAATCATCATTGTGGGAAAAAAAGTTTAACATGCAATAAATTGTGTAAAAGAAAGGTAAAGAAAACAAATAAATTGTAACTAATGTGTAATTATTGTTTTTAACTATACCATCTTTACAACGTTAATCTTATTAACACCGGTAACCAAACCCTTTGGTTTAACCAATGTAAAATAAATTATCACACTAACTCTGTCAAAGTTAAAACTTAATTAGTTCCATACATCCACATAAACGCTAGTCCAACATTCTGCAAACAACAATATGTATAGCCACAGTCCAACACGACTATGTGATTTTATAAAAGATATATCCATGTACACTCTCAGCCACAGTCCAACACGACAATGTGATTTTATATAAGATATATCCATGTACACTCTCAGCCACAGTCCAACACGACAATGTGATTTTATATAAGATATATCCATGTACACTCTCAGCCACAGTCCAACACGACAATGTGATTTTATATAAGATATATCCATGTACACTCTCAGCCACATTCCAACACGACTATTTGATTTTATATAATATATATCCATGTACACTCTCAGCCACATTCCAACACGACTATGTGATTTTATATAAGATATATCCATGTACACTCTCAGCCACATTCCAACACGACTATGTGATTTTATATAAGATATATCCATGTACACTCTCAGCCACAGTCCAACACGACTATGTGATTTTATATAAGACTAGTGGAAAAGCCTGCTGAAGCTGGCTGAACGAAATCCGACAGAAGGGATCACAAAGAAATATACGAAATACTGCAATAGAAAAGAAAATTTGGACTTTATTGCCATGAACAGAATACGATATGAACAGAAATAACAAAGAAATGAATGAAATACATGAACTGTAATAGAAAATAATATTTGGCTTATATTGCCATGAACACTATACGATATGAAAATAAATAACAAAGAGATGTACGAAGTACTGAAATGATAGAAAAGAACATTTATCTTTTATTGCCATGAACACAATGCGATATGAACAGCTAAATATCATAGATTTCTTTGTACACCACATTTTTAGTGTAGCACTCGGAGCTGTCGTGGAGCAGTTTCCCTTGTTTAGGACCATCAGATGCGTGTCTCTGCTGTTCATTGAGACTCCGTACCATGTCTGTTGCTTTGCTGAGCTGTTGGACCGGATCAAAACCGCTGTCCTGTAGGTCTTCCACGTGACTTGGTGGAACTGGTAAACGGAATTTCTCGCAGGTTTTCCTATTGGCAATAAAGATCAATTGAATATCAGTAAGGGCCAAATTGAGGCAGTGTTTGCAATTCATTTCGTGATGAAACTGCAACGTAAAATCTTCATAAAAGTATTCTTTATATTTCTGGAACAATTGTGGAATATTTGAAGGAGATGCGAGCAGGCACACATGTGCAAATAATTCCCGTAGGAGAGCGGGCCTCTTTTCGGCAACTGCATCATGTAACGTCATATCCAAGACATGCTCGTCATTGAAGAGGCGTCGGTGTTGTACAGCTTCCTTGAATGTTGGATATGTAATACCATGGACGGTCCGAAGGTCCTCAACGGAAGTTGCACCTGGCACATAAAGGAGAAGTAAGCGCAAGCAGAAGCGCTGAATTTCTGACGCTAAATTTTACAGACGATCAATTATTCTGTCAGCACCTCTTTGCCTTCTCTGCCATGTTCTGGTCCTCTCGTGAAAAATATATAATGTTCAGGTATGTCAGTGTATAGTAAACCTGTAGCCATCTGGTATTGTTGATTTAGTTTGAACCATGCCGCTAAAGTAGTGTCTCTCGACGCTGCGTTCTGTGCTGCAGCCTCAACGTTATCAGTAGTAAAAACTACTGATTGCTCGCCAGGGAGATGAACTTGGAGTCTGATCATTGCATGAGACTGCTTGTGCATGTGCAATCCAAACAGGCGCCAAGCAGCCTCAGGCACGCTCACATGTCTGAATCCCTAAAGAAGGTGATCTCATTGTGGTTCATGGTCCCGTGTTCCTTAATGGAGATGTTCGCGCAATCATGTCCTTTGTAGACGTATTTAAACAGATATTTAACGCTTTTTATGGAAGCACAGCTCTCGACGTTGATATGACAGTTGTACTTTAGGCCGAGGTACGGATTGTAAGGAACGACCCATGAGTTGTCAATTTCTCGGCTATTGACGATTGCTGTTACACCATTGTTCCATCGCCTATATTTGGGATAACCGTCAGCATTCACGATTTGTTTCTTCACAGAAACGGCTTCGGAAACTTCTTCGAACAGGATCCATCAACCATGCATGGAGAGTTCTTGTTGTGTTTCCCACAGGGCCCATGAATCAGGTGTTTGGTGACTATTTCGTGCAGTCGAGGCTGTGTTGCACTGTCTGGTATTTCTGCAGAAATCATTCTATCCACTTGTTCACAGTCGTTAAGCTTGTCCTCGCTACGTAAAATTAATAGGGTGTGAGCATGCGGAAGCCCACGTTTCTGGATCTCAATGACATGGAAGCTGAAGCTCTACTACCTGCGAGGGAGATACACGGTTACAACGCATACACCGCATACGAATGGCGATTATGGGTTAGACTCAACACAAAGGCTGACGTAACAGGTTCGTGCTTCCTTTGCGCGCCTTTCGAGCGTCTTTTTGCACGCCTTTCGATGGGGAGACACACGCATACGAAGGTCGATTATGTATTAGACTAGTGGAAAAGCGTGCTAAGGTTAAGGCTCATTCACACGCATAGCTCGGTCGTTGTTTCGGTAATGGACGCTCTGTGCTAAAACAATGACGTCATATAACATTTTTCTTACGGCGAAAATTTTTAATTTATTTATAATAATTTTCGCGCCTTTTTGCGTGCCTCTCGAGCGCCTTTTTGCGCGTCTTTCGATGGGGAGACACACGCACAGGAAGGGCAATTATGTATTATATATATATAATATATATTAGGGCTGAGGAAATTAACGATTAATTTCTCGATTAATCGATAAAAAATGTATCGATTAAAATTATTTTAATCGATAACAATTCGATTAAAATTAAAGAAAATATTTATAATTTTTTTTTAATTTATTAATAAATAATTAATTATTAATAATAATTTATTATTTTTTTTACGTACAAACCTCTCCCGTGTAATATTATAATTTATTTTATTACTTTATGTGGACCTGCAGACGTCAACTAAAAAATGGCTGACAGCATCAGCGCAGTTAAATTTAAACATATAACTAGAAAGTTAAACAAATATTTTGTTTTTAAGCTAACTGCGGATGGCAAAGTCGAAGATGGTGAAAAAGTTTACTGTGTTCACTGCCATAAACAATTCTCCTTTAAAGGATCAAATACATCACTGACGTACTAGCTTCAGCACAAACATCCGATCAAGTATTAACACATTGTCATAAAATTTAGTTCAAAATATTTTTAATTTTCAATGTCTGTGAGACAGGGGAAATAACTCAATAAAATTTAAAAACGTCAATTACCTGTTTTTGTTACTTCCCTTCAAATGTTCAGTTTAATAACGTTATAAATTTCTATCTTTGGCTTTTATCGAAATTAACGATTAATTAATCGTTAATTTTTCAAAAGTTAACGATTAAATTTAAATTTATCGATAACAGCCCTAATATATATATATACTAGCAAAATACCCCCGCTTCGCTGCGGAAATTAGTATTTCAGTTACGTTGAGAATCCGTGAAACACAAATTCAAAACACAAATTGATTTCAATCTGGATCATGATGGATATAATACATATATTAACTTTAACGTCTTGTCTGTCTGTCTGTCCTAGTCCCGCAGAAAAACAAAAGCTAAAAGTAAAAAATGACACACTTCCCGAAATCCTATCGAGCTGATAATTAATTTTTTTTTGTCTGCTACCATTGCGGGAGGGTACGCAACAACTTCACAAAGTTTCATGCTCCTACCTACACGGGAAGTTATATATGTAATGATGAGTCTGTTTTATATAGCTCATATCAGAAAAAAACTACATTTTGGCCTCCTGCCCCCTAGTGAATGATAATTTTATATTTGTTTGCATTGTTACCATTGCGGAAGTGTACTTAACAACTTTCCAAAGTTTCATGCTGCTACCAACACGAGACATTGGAGAATTAGTGATGAGTCAGTTTTTTATGTAAGAAAAAAACTATATTTGGGCCCCTGGCCCCCAGTAAGTGATAATTTATATAATATTTTAACTGTTACCATCGCAGAATGTTACTTAACAACTACCCCAAGTTTCATACTTCTACCTACACGGGAAATAGGAGAATTTGTGATTTTTAGTTTTTGTATAGCTCATATTTCGGAAAAAACTTCATTTAGGCCCCCGGCCCCCAGGAAGTGATAATTTAATTTTTTTTCTGCCGTCGCTATCGCTGGTTTTTACTCAACAACTTCCCAAAGTTTCATGCTTTTGCCTACTCGAGAAATGAGAAAATTAGTGATTTCATATTTTATATAGTCCATATTAGGAAAAAAAGCGTTTTTGGGCCCCGGGCCCCTAACAGTGTGAATTCTAAAATTCGCCAATTATCGTTGAGAGAGTGTACTCAGCAAGTTCCCAAAGTTTCATGCTAATACCTACACGGGAAGTTGGGGAATTAGTGATGAGTCAGTTTTTTAAATAAAAAGAAAACTACAATTGGGCCCCCGGACCCCATTAAGTGTTATTTAAATATTTTATTCACTTGGTACCATCGCGGAAGTGTGCTTATCAACTACCTAGTGTTTCATGCTTCTACCTACACGGGAAATAGGAGAATTAGTGATTTTTAGTTTTAATATAGCTCATATAACGAAAAAACTTCATTTGGGCCCCCGCCCCCCAGGAAGTGATAATTTAAATATTTTTTCTCCCGTTACCATCGCAAGATTGTACTCAACAACTTCCCAAAGTTTCATGATTCTGCCTACTCGGGAAACAGGAAAATTGGTGATTTTCAAATTTTATATTGGCCATGTAAGGAAAAAAAACATTTTTGGGCCCCCGGCCCCCATGAGCGTTAATTTTGAAATTCTTTTACTCCAATTTTTGTCGCGAGAGGCTACTCAACATCTTCCCAAAATTTCATGCTTCTACCTACACGGGAAACATAATAATTTGTGATTTTCAGTTTTTATATAGCTCCCATAAAGAAAAAAAATTTATTTGGGCCCCCGGACACCAGTATTTGAAAAGTTGAATATTTTTTTTGCCTGTTGATATTGCCGAAGTGTACTCAACATCTTCCCAAAGTTTCATTCTTCTATCTACTCGCGAAATAGGACAATTAGAGATTTTACTTTTAATATTGCCCATATAAGGAAAACAATGGTTTAGGGCCCCGGCCTCAATGAGTGTGAATTTTAAAAAAAATTTATGCCAATTTTCGTCGCGAGAAGCTACTTAACAATTCCCCAAGGTTTCATGCTTCTTCTACCTACACGGAAAGTTGGAGAATTAGTGATGAGTCCGTTTTTTTATCTAAGAAAAAAACTACCTTTGGGCCCCCGGCCCCCATTAGCTGTTAAGTTAAATATGTTTTTCGCTTGTTAACATCGCGGAAGTATACTTATCAACTACCCAGTGTTTCACAATTCTACCTACACGGGCAATATGATAATTTGTGATTTTCAGTTTTTATATAGCTCATTTTATGAAAAAACTTCATTTAGGCCCCCGGCCCCTAGGAAGTGATAATTTATTTATTTTTTCGCCTGTTACCATTGCGGTTTTGTAGTCAACAACTTCCCAAAGTTTCATGCTTTGTTCTACTCGGGAAATAGGAGAATTGTTGATTTTAAAATTTTATATAGGCCATATTAGGAGAAAAAAAAATTTTTGTTCCCCTGCCCCCCATGAGTGTTAATTTTAAAATTCTTATTCGCCAATTATCGTTGAGAGAGTGTACTCAGCAAGTTCCCAAAGTTTCATGCTAATACCTACACGGGAAGTTTGGGAATTAGTGATGATTACGTTTTTTATATAAGAAAAAAACTACATTTGGGCCCCCGGAACCAATTAAGCGTTATTTAAAATATTTTTTTTCGCTTGTTACCATCGCGGATGTGTGCTTATCAACTTCCCAGTGTTTCATGCTTCTACCTACACGGGAAATAGGAGAATTGGTGATTTTTAGTTTTTATACAGCTCATATAAGGAAAAAACTTCATTTAAGCCCCCGGCCCCCAGGAAGTGATAATTTAAATGTTTATTCTCCCGTTACTATTGCGGGGTGTGTACTCAACAATTTCCCAAAGTTTCATGCTTCTGCCTACTCGAGAAATGAGAAAATTAGTGATTTCATATTCTATATAATCCGTATAAGGAAAAAAAGCATTTTTGGGCCCCGGGTCCCAAACAGTGTGAATTTTAAAATTCTTATTCGCCAATTATCGTTGAGAGAGTGTACTCAGCAAGTTCCCAAAGTTTCATGCTAATACGTACACGGGAAGTTGGAGAATTAGTGATGATTCAGTTTTTTTATATAAGAAAAAACTACATTTGGGCCCCCGGACCCCATTAAGTGTTATTTTAAATATTGTTTTCGCTTGTTACCATCGCGGAAGTGTGCTTATCAACTACCCAGTGTTTCATGCTTCTACCTACACGGTAAATAGGAGAATTAGTGATTTTTGGTTTTTATAAAGCTCATATAAGGAAAAAACTTAATTTGGGCCCCCGGCCCCCAGGAAGTGATAATTTAAATATTTTTTCTCCCGTTACCATCGCGGGATTGTACTCAACAACTTCCCAAAGTTTCATGCTCCTGCCTACTCGGGAAATAAGAGAATTGGTGATTTTCAAATTTTATATTGGCCATATAAGGAAAAAAAACATTTTTGAGCCCCCGGCCCCCATGAGTGTTATTTTTAAAATTCTTTTGCTCCAATTTTCGTCGCGAGAGGCTACTCGACAACTTCCCAAAGTTTCATGCTTCTACCTACACGGGAAGTTGGAGAATTAGTGATGAATCAGTGAGTCAGTGAGTGAGGGCTTTGCCTTTTATTAGTATAGATATATATATATATATATATATATATATATATATATATATATATATATATATATATATATATATATATATATATATCAATATACATAATTCCCGTTGTCTGTATGGACGTAATGCTGTTAGGTGGCGCTGTGATCCATTTTCTTTTATAGTGCTAATAATTTTAGAAAGCAGCGCACCAAATTACTGCACCAAAAATAACATTTTTCGAACGTTCCCGATAAAACTGTTCAATATAATAATACATGAATCAAATAAAAATAAATGAAAGTTCTGTATTACGTTATTTTTTAATCTGATTTGTATTTATTTTGAAAACTTCCGACATTTTTTGACGGGTGATACACTAGTAAATAAAATAATAGTCCAAGTCACTGGCTGGCTAGATGTGGAACGCTGAGGAACGATGAACAACAGTCTATAGCAGTTAAAAAAGCGTGTGGTGATTAGCACTGTAAACAAATATATGACGTCATTGATTGATCTTATATTTAATACAAGGTGTGCATCAAAAGGTGTGCAAATTAATTACAAATTAAAGACACACTGTAAAAAAAAATTATATGACGTCATTGATTTAGCTTATATCTTAATTTTGGAAAAAAGGAACGATGTAAAAATAGGATTTGAGGATTTATAATTATAAAATGCTTCGTGTACATTTCAGGAAGATTAATATTTCGTGATTATCAAACTGTGATATCGTACGGCTAATTTGACAAATATATAACGTTGTATCTGTTCAACAGTCAAGGAGTTTTTTTTATTGTCTCACAAAAATGCATATTACCTAATTACATATTCATATACTAAAACTAAAATTACTCCGATCGAAAATGTCAGGTATTCTTTACACTTCATTGTATTAGGACACAATTATTCATTAAGCTAATTATGAAGAATTGAAAGTATAAAGATGTGTGTTTTAACAACTGTTTTTAATTTGTGTAGTTTTTAAAGGAAAACATTAGCGTAAGTGTATTTTAATTTATCATTAATTTTCAATTTACAAGTTAAGCATTTACTCAAGCAAAACTTTAATTGCAAAGAACACGTCGGAATTATTTAATTTCCATATTTGAATTTTATCAACTTTAAGCAAGTAGATTTAAACTTTGAACTAAACGCCACATATATAAAGAAATTCATTGTAGCGTTGATTTGTGCAACTAGTTGTAGGAATAATGCAGTTAATATCTTAATCTCTACTGGTACGTTTCCTTCTACAATAGCTAAATAAGCATCAAGACACGCACCAGGTATTAATATTGTAAACGCCATACAGCAACAAATAATCAGAGATATTTTAATAGATCTCATTTCCTTGTATCTTTTTTTTCTTGATGTTGACCGATTACCAATTTTCTTAGTTGTCTTTATTAGTTTTAATATTGTTGTAATTGTACAAAAAAGTATTGTTATCATGGGAACAGTAGAGGTGATGGCTGGTAAAATATTATGGTTGATGAACATCATCCACAACTTGTTATCATCATATTCTTTTCTTTCAAAAAATGTTAACATGGTTGTGTTAAATAATGGATTATAAGCCCAGTCCAAATAATATCTGTACCATGAAGAAATATAAATTAAAGCAAAAAGTACAATTATAATTACAACCATAAAGCACATTTTTCTTTGAGAAAAAAATATGGAAACGTGAAATGGGAAACATACAGCAATCATTCTCTCTAAAGAGATAAGTGATACAAAAACAACACTAGTGGCCATAGAGTATGCAGCGAAGACCATAAAAAACACTATATAGAATGGTGAAAGTCTGTAGGCCCAAAATAAATCAAATCTTGAAATTATAAAGATAAATCTTTCATAGGTCATAGAGCCGGAATAACACAAATCAGAAACTGATAAAGCCAATAGACCAATGTTTGTAGAGTTATCCATTCCATGACGTAACAGTACCAGCATATTGATAACATTAGTAACTATTCCAACTACACCTAGAATGAAAGTAACAATGCAGTCTAAAACAAGTTCAACTGATAATGTTATATCAAGAAAGTGGAAATTAGTTTGGTTAGTTGTATCCGTTAAATTTGTTACTGTTCTTCCAGTGACATCTCCCAAACTTGTGTTAGTCATCTCTGTTGAAAGTTGCCTGTAACCGCAATGGGGAAAAAAAGAAATATATTGGCAAGCAAAGATTCTAACCTTATGTGGAAACTAGAATAATTATACATGATAGATTTTTCATACATTAAACATTCTAAAACGTCAATTGTTTTCCGTGGCTTTTGAGTAATTATATTTTTTTGCAGAATGCCTTGAAAGTGAAACACTCATTAACAAGAGTAGTTTATAGAAAAATGTTTGATATGATTTTAAAATCTTCTTTATTTCATATCCGGATATCCTATATCTATAATAACATAAAAGGCTAATGACTCCCTGACTCATAATCCCTAATTCTCAATTGTTTAAGACTTTATTCAACATTCGACTTTATAACTTTCCATTAACACTGATTGGGCCGGTGCCCCATATTGTCACATTTTTTATATATTATTAATAGTATTATTTTATCTCCATTAGAATTTTTTAAGTTGTTGAGTACCCTGCCGCCAAATTTTCTGGAATAAATGTAAGCAGTGCACATATTATATTTATCCGATCGCCAATGAAACTTTAGAAAGTTATTTTGTTCCTCCAAAAATTTTGGCATAAAAGTTTGTTTTTTTAATACCACTTATTAGGGGCAGGGGCCCAAAATGTATTTTAAACCATGACTACTAAATAAATGGATGGATCTTAAACCAAATTTGGTTTAAAAAATTTGATGGCCCGTATTACAATTCTAAAGGGCACTTAACTGCTAAAGTTAACCCCTTCGGGGAGGGGGTGAAGAGGACATACATTTTGTTGTAAACTTTTTAAGCTTAATTCCTTAATAAATTTTAAATAATCTTGACCATTATTGACACATAATGCCATCAGGATTACGATTGAAATGTTTAGGCATTTTGAACATTACATCTTACACCAAATGGGCTCGGGGGCCGTTATGTCAATTTATTCCGAATTTATTTACGCGAACTTGAGAAATATTGACAAAAATGTCTAGCCACTCAGATTGAAATCAACAGATGTTTTGAAATTTACATGCTTCACCGATTGATTCCGGATTCCCTTATTGTCGTTCTTTTTTATCATATAGGCGGAATAAATATTATTTAAGTCAGTGATCGCCATGAAACTTTAGAAAGTTGTCGATTACACTCCCGCAAAGGGTTCTGTCTACAATGGATGTTTTCGTGATCCACATTTGTACATAAGATTTAGATGACTCGTATTTAAAAACTATAGGGCATTGGATCCATGATATCCAAATGTTAAGCAGATTTTATTTCAAAATTCTACGCGTTGCTTTTTTAAAGGTCGACAAAAATTATCTTATATTTTCATTGGTAAGACGCCAATGTCAGCAGCCATATTGAGCATTTCAAACTGCTTTGTCACTTTTGGTCCAATCTTACAGATATTTTGTACGCGGTATTCCAACAAAAACTGGATCCTACTTTTCCGCTTCGCTGCGCGGTTATTTTGCTAGTATCCGATAAACTAAGGCAGGGGTCGGGAAACCATGGCTCGCGAGTCAGATGTGGCTCTATTGATGGCTGCAACTGGCTATCAGACAAATGTTCGATTTTTTTTTAAAGTTTATTCAGACTCCTTTGATCTACATTATAATTGCATATAAAAACAGCAAAACAATGTTACTAAAAAGAATTCAGAGATATAATTATTGTACTTTTGTGTTGAAATTACACAAAATGCACGCATTTATTGCTTGAATGTTTAGATTTCAACATAATGTATGGCTCTCAAAGAATTAATTTTCAAAATAAGTGGTGTTTATGGCTCTTTCAGAAAAAATGTTTCCCGACCCCTGAACTAAGGCATGGAGACTAATTATTCTGTTATCTTTTAAATTTACGTTATTATACATTATGTGACATATTAATGTGAAAAATGGTGAGCCTATAGCTAACAAATTCCAGAGCAACAGTACAGATTCTCAGTTATCAGAAACGGTCAAATAATCACTCAAAATATTATGTGAATGTTTCTACTTTGTTATGCATGACGTACAAGAGTAACACCATTGGATAAATCATTAAGTCTTGAAACACTACGGTATAGAAAAACAAAGAGCAAAGTAGTAATAATACAGGATGCAGTTAATCCTAACCTAAAAATACAACACAATGATAATCTTATTCAACGCCCAAATAAACAAAAACACATTTTTTTTCTTCCGTCTACAAGTACACACTCAAACAAATTCTTGATTTTTCTGTTCTAAAATTCAAACATGGAATAGAACGCTTGATCAAAGCAAGAAAACCAAAACTCTATCAACATTAAAACTCTATCAACATTAAAACTCTATCAACATTGAAACTCTATCAACATTGAAACTCTATCAACATTAAAACTCTATCAACATTAAAACTCTATCAACATTAAAACTCTATCAACATTAAAACTCTATCAACATTAAAACTCTATCAACATTAAAACTCTATCAACATTAAAACTCTATCAACATTAAAACTCTATCAACATTAAAACTCTATCAACATTAAAACTCTATCAACATTAAAACTCTATCAACATTAAAACTCTATCAACATTAAAACTCTATCAACATTAAAACTCTATCAACATTAAAACTCTATCAACATTAAAACTCTATCAACATTAAAACTCTATCAACATTAAAACTCTATCAACATTAAAACTCTATCAACATTAAAACTCTGTCAACATTAAAACTCTATCAACATTAAAACTCTGTCAACATTAAAACTCTGTCAACATTAAAACTCTGTCAACATTAAAACTCTGTCAACATTAAAACTCTATCAACATTAAAACTCTATTTTTTAAAATGCAAGACTAGACTTAAACAATGGATAAGCTTAAGGCGCATTAATTTTCTTTATAGAAGGAACTTCTGCAAAAAAGGCAAGATAATATAAAATTACACCATATACGCAACAATGGAAGTGCGTTGGTTCGAAGAAGGCATGGCTAGAGAGGACATAACAAAAGTATTCAATAGAATGAAGAAGACATCAGTTAAGGCTTGTCTAATTGTAATTTGGGGAAACCAAAATATTTGGCAAAATCCTGAAGAATATACATGTATGTATATAAACCCAGCCAAGAAGCTGTCAGAACGAAAAGTTTATACGGTTAACAATGTTTGAAAGTCAGACTGCAATATACAGTTAATCTTGAAGAATATCCAATCTGTACGGCAGCGAAGATAGGAATGCAGACAGAGACAGAGAGTTAGAAGGCTTATAAGGTGTCGCAGAATAAGGTGAATCGATGCGAGTGAGAGAGAATTACATCATCTGGGTAATGTGCATTAAAATGAACGAAAATGCCAACAAAATAAAGGACGATCCTTTTGACGATAAAAATTATATCATGAAGTTTCAGGAAATTTAGTGTTATAAACGAATTTTAAAGCTAATAATATATAGTGCTTTATTGTATGTTTATTTTATATATTAATATTCACATATGTAGATGCATCTCTCTGCCTCTTCTTTTAAAGATCTCTTTCTCTATCTATGTTTGCCAGGGCACAGTCATTCAAATTTATACACTAGTGTTTTTGCCAATGATTATAGATAATTTACAAAATAACAAACTGTAGGGAGCTCTCCACAAACCGTTTAACGTAACAAGTGAGAAACATTAACTACATTTTTTCATTGCGTTAGAATTTTCTATATTTATCAAAATGGTGATTGTAAAATTATTTCAAACCTTCACGATTATCTATGGCATTTCATAAACCGATTTGTACACCTTTTCTTTCCAAAGTAATCTTAGGACATCTTTTTTGTCAAGGTACTTGGTGTTTAAAATTCAATTGTAAAACATAAAATCATCGTTGTTTGCAATTTTTATTCTTTAAATTACCATTGATTTCTTTTGTTGAAATAAGGTCGTTTCAAATCGCTCTACATATTAATTTTCTACAGTGTCTCTCAGAAATTATATGTAGTATTATTTGTAATTTCTATATAGCTACACTCTTTTTTTTTGTTGTTGTTGCGATTCAAAGTGAGGAACGATGCTAGACTGATGATTTTATGGACCGTTTTTAAAAATCATCAATGATTAAAACAAATATTCAATTAGAGGTTTGAATCATTTTTATAAAACTTTAAATATAACATGTTTCTTATTGCTTGTAAATTATATAAAAGTTCGTAATGGTCTATAAATATTATTCAATAATTGTAATATGTGTTATCAGACAGATTTAAAAAAGCTATGTAATATATAATATAAACAAACTATGGGGCCCTCCATACACGCACCTAGGGGGGAGGGGGGCCACACATTTGTGACGTTGTGTGACGAGGGTGAGTGGGGTGTTTGAGAAATGTGGCGTCACATCAAAACTCGCAACTTTAAATAAAAGTTCCACTTAAATATTTGATTTCTTAAAATTTATGACGTTTTACACGGCTTCACGCATGTTAGGATATTAGATTGCAACCTTACACTAAATAAATACTTAAATGACAATAAAGTGATTTGAAAATGCTCTTTTTCAAATAGAAAATATATCTTTCATGGGGGGGGGCGCTCGCTTTGAGACGTCATATTGGAGGGGGGTCTAAGTTTTGTTGACGACTCGTTACGAAAATCGGGGGGGGGGTGAAAAATCGGCCAAAATCGCGTGACGTCCTTTGTGGACGGCCCCTATATATTTAATTGTAAAATTAGAGAATTCAATAAAAAAACAATACTTTCCAAATACTAAATCATAACATCTGCCATCTTTGAAATGTCCTTTGGCTTTCTCAGTAAAAGAAACTCTGGGTAAAAGACCATCTCATACTCTACTCGTGCTGAATTGAGCAGGACGTTTTAGATACAGTTCTCACATCAATACTTTACTTAATCAGTGAAATTGTGTCCTGTATAGTTATAGTCTATAATTCAAGCAAACAGTTTCAATCGTGTTGAAGTGCTCACGTACAACAGGACGACACCGCAGTTGTTGCTGAAAATTGTGCTCAAATTTAAATGTGCTTATTTAAAAATAGATGGTACTATGTGGTATTCATGTTTATACATATTATCTTTCCCCTTGATATATATATATATATATATATATATATATATATATATATATATATATATATATATATATATATATATATATATATATATAAACATACTAAAAAATTTATCCATTTAAACAATATGGGTTCAACTAATTGACATTTTATTTCATTTAATTTACAGTGTGATAAACTTTGATTGGTAATTTTTTCATTTCTTATTTTATCAACTAAAAGAAGAACTCCATCTTTTTTTTTATTTGACTGTCAAACTAAGATTAATATTTTTCAAGTCACTTTAAACCTTTATTGTCAATTGCTTTCATGTTAAATTTTAAGAATTTTCATTTTAAACATTTTGTTTATTATTTGTACCGAGGAAACGTCGAAACATGTATTTTCCATTAAACGAAGTTTGTTATTTATGGTTGCAGTCATATTGACATCACACTGCAATTGTGTATTATATCCGATAAATTATATATTTATTATAATTTAAATTAAAAATTCTAAAGGAGTAACAGTTTCATTAACTTTTTTTTTCTTTTTTTTTGTCCCGTAACCTTGTGGTCGTAGGGGTTTCCAATGTTTCGATTAGAACTTTCTCAGGGCTCGGTAGACTTGGCGGCGCCCATCTCCTCTCCAAGTCAGTTAGCGGAGGATTTTTTTAACAATAATCAGTAATCAACATTTTAATTGTGGCTTTAACGTGGGCTAGATCCCACGCACCTCAGCTTGTGAGGCAAGCGCACCATTGACTTCGCTATCCAGCCGCCATTAGTTTGATTATCCTCTTTAAAACACAAGTTCATTCTTTTTCTCAGGATTGTGCATCATAATTAAAATTTTAAAAAACAAGTGTGTTACTTCTGTTCTCTCACCTTTGTCACAGCAACCCTCCAACAATAGATCTATTGAAAAAATTTAAATCGAAAAACAAAAACTCGATACATATTCAGTTGCAAGGCGAGATATAAATGTAACAGAAATCACGAAAACGATCCGCCTCTATATCATTTTATTTCATAGGTTCTCAGTACCATCAAACATTGACTGCAAACTCCGCTCTATCACATTGTCTTATCAGATACTTGCAATCTAATCATACTGAAATTGTCCTTCACCTTTTCGTAAGCTTTGGCCCTCCCCAAGACATACAAGACACGTACCATGATTGAGTAAAAGATAAGTATCCTTCTTTGGGGGCCATCCATATATTACGTACGCAAGGAGGGGGGAGGGGGGTCTTACATTTACGGCAGTTTCGTATGCATGCATACGGAGGAGGGAGGGGGGGTCTCGTTGATCCCATGTGGTGTAAGAGTCCCATATTCATGGATTAGTCTATTCTCCAGACTGACCCGGCCGGGTGTGTTTGTACAAGAAACCAAGGCGGTGACAGACATGTCATCGACGCCCATGTGGTCCCGTCCATTGAAGTGTCGGGAGACAGGACACTGTTTGTCTTGTTTAATGGCACGTACATGTTCCGCGATACGGCAAGAGAGTAACCTCCCCGTTTCACCAATGTACTTCAAAGGACATTTGGGTCAGTCTGGAGAATAGACTAATCCATGAATATGGGACTCTTACACCACATGGGATCAACGTTGTGTTCGCACTGACAAGCTGATTGATTGGCCACACCCACCCTTTCCTTTCCTATTTAAGCTCTTACTTTTCTCTCCTTGCTTTATCTCTACTGGACTACTTGGATTTCACCGAAGCTAAGTGTTTTTTCTATTATTTCGTTTTATTCGTTTCATTTGTGTACTATTTGTCCGTTGAAGAAGGCTCTTTGCCGAAACGTTCGCTGTTGTGTTACGTCCTGTCAGGCCTACTAATACCCTGTTTTTATTTTATGCATTTACCTTTTTAAAAGCCTGATTGCAGTCTCACCCCCATTACTTTATTGGCCAAATATGAAGTACTAAGGCTTTTGGTGCAAGCGGTGGCCGGTTCGATCCCCGGGTGGGGTATGAATTTTTTTTTCATGTGGTTTTTTAATTTTATAAATTGTCTTTTACACTCAATTTTAGAATACCGGCAAAAAGTTATTTCTTCGAATTCGGTTTTTTCATGAATAATCATTTTGGATGAATATTTACAAGTTACAGTCTTATATTAGCTGCTAGCAATCATTTTATCTAAAGGTACACTGGCTGGATAGGGCCCCAGTTTGAATTGCAGCCAGGGGCCCCGTGCAGTCTTAATCCGCCCCTGGACCCAAGTCACTGACGAAGCTGACAGAATCTATTAAATTTATGTCTAGAACTAGAAAGAAACAAGAAACTTACGACCAGAAGTATTGTCAGCCTTCCATACAGCATCGTCTCCGTCACATCTCCAGCTGTGGTCAATACAGCGGCCATTCGGACAATGGAAGTGGGTCGTTTCGTTCCAAACATCCGGGGGATACAAATTAGTTAGACAATCAAAATTATTCAGGGTCTAAAAGTAATCATAAAATATAAACTACCGTATCTGTAGGTATAAATGTGAAAATAGGTTTATAGCTGTACATGTTTTAAATTAGAGATATCGATATGGAAGTATTATACTTAGATGTAAATACAAAAAGGATATGTTTAATTAAATGACCAATGCTGGAATCACAACACAGTTTACTTTTAGGTTTATATTTTCACCAAACTTATTGCAATTGACCTCATCACTGTGGTCAGGGCAGTCAGCGCTGAAATCACAGAGCCAGATGTTAGGGATGCACCTGAAGCCATCGGAAATGGTAGCCGGCGCACGATTCAGATGTGATAAGAAAAAGATTCAAGTTAACTCACTCTCTCAGTGCATGCCACAGAGATAAGATCAGTTGTTAAATGATCTGACATTTTGCGTGTGGCATGTTTGTATATCATAACGCTTTTGATTATGTCACAACGTGCAGATCCTAGAGTTGTTATGTTACAATGCAAATGTCTCATTTCGACTTCAGAACAAGACATTGGATGGAATAGTTTAGTGTAAACCGAACTGCAATAAGACTAAGACAAAGGGGCCGTCCATAAAGTACCTCACGCTTTAGAGAGGGGAGGGGTGTAAGAAAGTGTGACAGTTTGTGACGGGGGGGGGGTGTTCAGCCCATGTGTGACGTCACGGTGTTTTATATTAAATTTTAATTATTTTGTTAATTTAAAAAATTGTTCGAAAATATGACGTACTTTAGAAAGGTGAGGGTGGTCCAAGATTTGTGACAGTTTGTGACAGGGGGAGGGGCGGGTGAAATGGTCAAAAATAGGGTGACGTCCTTTATGGACGACCCCTAATCCTTCATAGTTGACAAATTAGTTTGAAATATACGCCTAATGGCAGTTCATCAACCACGTGTTCATTATTATATATATACTTTTTTGAAAGGTCTCTAATGCAATGCCATTATAATTATCCCTACCCAGAGTCTGGGTCAGACTGAGCCTCGCGCAAACCATTTCGCATACTAAGCCGATTTGGCCCCTCAATTGTTAAGGCTGGCCCTGCTTATACCCACACACACTTGCGCACGCACACAAAGGCGTAACAACGACTTGGCATCGGGGCAGTTGCCAAAGTTGCCTAGTGCAAATCCTTCAATAATCAATTTATTCTCTAAAATTTAGTATTTTCCCTATTTCTCACGGGCGCCAATTACGCTTCTGCGCGCACATTACTTATACACACACAAACAAGATATCAATCTAAAAACAAATTTAAAATAAACCAGGGTACGCATTACATCGTTCCCTTTTCACAATAATGTTGTCACGTCGTAATATTTTAGGTTGTTAATCTCGACACCAAAATGTTCATTATTTTAATTTACATTTAAATGTTCTATTTTTTTAACCAATCCCTTTATATATTTTATTATATCAAATCGCCACATAAAATTAAAATACATTATAAAGAAATCAAATTATTATTATTTTTTTAATTAAATAATATTAAATAAATATTAAAAGATACGTATTTATTAATCTTATATGATGAACAAGTGAAAATTATTTAAATTGTGTACTATTTTGCTGTGGATTTAACAAATCGAGCGTGATTTGCCCAGCCTCTTTCTCACAATCATTTCGCCAACCACTAACCACTGTAAACTGTAAGTGTTAAGTTTGAAAACTTTTTTTGTGACAATATTTTATATTTACTTCTGGGTAAAATGTAAGTTGAATGTAACGTTGACTTTTGAATTGGTATGGAGATTAAATGAAATGTGATTGATTGGTGCGTGAGTGCCCGTCTGATTTCTGGTAGTTGACCCAGCGGTAAGACAGACTGACTGTACTGTACACTGTACTGTACTGTGCAAGGTCAGATGTTTCTGACAAATTTTGAAAGTGATGTCGCGACAAAAACCATAGTCATAGTAAATAATGCTAATTTTGATACTGGAGGTAAGTAACAGCAATTTTTTTAGTGGACATTTGGTAATCTGGACATTCATTTGTTAACACATTTATTTATTTTTATTTAAAGATGCAATTTCAAAATTTTGCAACCGCCTACCAATGTGGGTATCGTGAAGCCAGATTTTTGTCGCGAGGTGTGCCTGGAAGCGTTGTCATGGGGAGTAAAATGTCAGGCGGAGTGGGTAAAATGTTGACATGATGAATCCGAAATTCCTTAGAAGTTAAATTACTGAGTAGGCGTAGGACAATGTTTATTTGGTGGTATTGAAAGAGGGGTTCACAAAATTATTTTTTCAAGGTTTTTGTGAAAGGCGCAGACGTCCTCCTGGTACGAAGTAAATATGGTGGCCAAATATAAAAACTAGAGACCCTTGCCGTTGCTCTTAAACCTGTGTAACTCAAGTAACTGTATAATGAATAATAATGTATACTGTATAAAAAAAACTATTCATGTGTAACACTTAACATTCTTTTGAGTCTTGAGTAATGTCTTTCTGATATCTTCCTCTCTCCCATCGCCATTTAATTAGCCTTCGTGTTGGCGACTGGGTAATGCTATTTTAAATTTATTACAATTACATTTACATATAATTTACCCTCTTTTTGTCTAGCAATCAAATACTAAATAAATTTTTTTAAATGTAAATAAAATAGTATATTGGGCATTTTGTTTCTCTAGTTATTCTAAGTGATAGTTATAGCCAATAATAGCGCCAAATATATATTCAATCTTCATTACTTATTAATTACTTAATTGGTAGGCAATTTGAAATTGCCACCTTAGAACTTTGAATAACAAGGTTCTATGTGAACTTTTGGTCGAACTGAGATAATTGCGTTTGAAATTTGATTTTAATAGGTCCATATAGATTTAGAACCTTGTTATTCTGCACTTCCCACAAAATTGTCTCAAGTGACTCAAGATATAGCTTTCATATTTTTTACCATGATAGATTAATACATGGACGTTATGAATCCGGTAGCTATAACTCATTTTTGTCACAAATTCGACTTAGAACCTTGTTATTCTAAGAGGGCGAAATGTGTATTTTGCTATAATTTATTTAATTTAACTAATAATAACTTCTTAATAAGGGTATTATACTGGATTAGTGATTGGAATTGAATCATTAGTGTACAAATTTATTTATCTGATAGTATGATGAATTTAGTACTATTTAAACTTAACTTTAATATAACTATAATTTGTATAATATATTGTGATTAGATTATTAACGTATTATTAAATAGGCTATTAGTGAATTATTAGTAATAGTTTAAGATTTTTTAAGACTATTTATATTTATTAATTATTATAATTTATATTAACTTATCGTGCCTTATTCACTAATAAGTAATTAGTATAGGCTATATGGGTCTACTTTGCTTATAACTTGACTTATTGCAGTATACATTATGATTTAATTACATTTTTTAGAAATAAACTAATATTACATTTGATAAAACTAGAAAGTAAAGCCTGCCAAATTATCTAAATTTTAAAATCAATGCAAAATTTAAATTGATTATCTCTGATTATGGATTTTTAATTTTAAAGATGTTTGGGTTTCTAGTTTCTACTATTTGCTTTAATTATTTATACAATGTTGATCAATCTTCAAATAGAATATTATTTTTTTAAAGTAAAAAGGTACTTACCTATAATAATGAAATATAGATAAGCGTAGGACACAATAATCTTCTGTATAGAAGGAGAGTCTGTAACAGGTAAGATAATATCCAGTAATTGATCACATATCACAATATTGTACAATAATTCTTAGTACAGTGTATTCACAAAGAAAATAACACATTTTTGCTCATTATTCCATAGATACACAAGATATGACTAATATTACTAAAAACAAGTATGTTATTAACTGTTACTTACCTGAAGTGTGATGTATATGACAGACATACAAGCTTATAATTTATTTATTTTTAATTTGTTATTTATATAAGTCACATGTCTAATAATGAAATGCACTGCTAACTAAGAAACTGAAGCTAAAAAATATTTTAAAGAATTAAAATACACTACATTCTAAATATTTAAAATAATATTTGTATTGAATATTTTTATATTCTATATAGAAATGGCTAAAATTAAAATAAAACAAAACATATGATTGTCAATTACAAGTCAATGAATAAATTAATCTGTTTATTATTAGTTTTAATGTTGTTGTTTTTTATCCAATGCCACTGAAAAAATTAACTTTATTTGTTAATATATGATTAATTATCAATGTAACAACAACAAAAATACAATTTTTAAAGAAAATACATTTTAAAAAGTATAAACTGTCTAAGATGTCATGCAAACAAGGTATGTAAGAAGAGCCTGACAAGGCATCGTAAAAAAATTAATTCATTTGCATGACATCTTTCTACTTATCTATAAGCCTGATTGCAGTTGCAGTCTCATCCATACATGTATTTTAAACTGTTAAATCATAAAATTAAATTTTAATTTTAAAAAAAACTAAATTAGCAATAACTAAATTTAAATTCATTTACTTCATATTGACATACATTATATCTAAAGATATCTCCTAATATTATTATATTTTTATCTTATTAAATACTATAGTGATGAGAGTCTTAACAAAGACTTTTAAAAAAGCACACATTTTGGAGGAAAACACTATACTGAAAAAAGTGATTATGAGTGCTTTAAAAAATTCATAACTTTTGAGCTAGAAAGTGTATCTTTATGTGTTTTTTTTTCATTTACTGGCTATATTTTACATTTTTTTAAATAATTTGAAATTTTTACGTAAGTGCCTAAAATTGTCAAATTGAAAATTATTAGGCTATATTTACTAAAATAAAAATTAAGGTTTGAAAGTAATTATTTTTTTAAGGGTCACATAAGACATTAGTTGGAGTACAGACTGAGAGCTACAGGCATTAGTTGTGTGAGCATTAAAGGTCAACTTTACTGATTTATAACTTTTTTAAAAAATATAAGAGCATCCTATAAATAAAAATTCAACCTTATGCAAAATGGTCAAACACTTGATTCAAAATGATGACTCATTTATTTGATCATTTGGGTCAATTTTTTTGTATGAGGTTTGTTGATTATTAATTAATTAACTATTGTTGTGTATGCTGTTGTATTTGTTTAAAGACATATGATTAAGTAAAGTGCACCAGGATTGGAAAATAGCTAACATAACTCCCCTCTTTATATACAGACCTGTCTCACTTTATAGTTATAGTGTTACCTGTAAATTACAAGAACACATAATATATAGTAGAATAGTTAATCTCCTAGACCAGTGGTTCCTAGGGGTCTACCGATATGCCTTTTTGCCGATACCGATATTACCGATATTTTTTTTACCGATATGAGTGAGTATTTGTTCGGACAAAAACCAGCGGTAATATTTGATGACGTCATTCTTAAATTTATCACTCCTAATTATTTATCTTTTATATTAGGGGACTACCGATATGCATTTTCGCCGATATTACCGATATTTTTTTCCGATATTACTAATATGAGTGCCGATATGAGTATTTGTTAGGACAAAAATAACAGCGGTCATATTTGATGACGTCATTCTTAAATTTATCACTCGTAATTATTTATATTTTATAATTAGGGGTCTACCGATGTCATTTTTGCCGATATTACCGATATTTTTTTCCGATATATGAGTGCCGATATGAGTATTTGTTAGGACAAAAATAACAGCGGTCATATTTGATGACGGCATTCTTAAATTTATCACTCGTAATTATTTATATTTTATAATTAAGGGGTCTACCGATTTCCAGTTTTGCCGATATTACCGATTTTTTTTGCTCCCCGAAACAAAGTTTCCGATGTGTTTACAAGTTCCAGATCATGACCTACATAGGACTCATAACAAAACGAACAATCCTTTATTAAAATTGTACAAGCAAAATTAGGAAGTCCTTTTGAAACTTCAACCTTGACTCATAATTATTAATTCTAACCAATAGTTTAATGGCTTTTGCACACGGCCACCTTTTATGAATGAAACAATGAGAACAAATTACAAATAGTAATAAGTGAAAATGAGGTTGAAGGTTGAATGGTTGCCAATGACAGCAAGTCTGCACACGGTACATTTTGTTATTCCATACGAAACGAAATGTTTTAGACATCTGCGATTCTGCGTGCATCTTTGCTGTTAGTATTAGAGCAATTACGTGAACATAATGTTTACATGTTATACATTTTATTATAGCAATTACGGTATACTTGGCATCGGCACTATTTACACAGTATTTCTGAGTATACGAAAATCGGCCGATACCAAAACAATATCACAGCACATGGCACACAGTATCGTGGCTGCACATATTAATACTAGAACTCTTTTGACTATTTCAATACCGGTATCGGGGTCGATATATTAATTTGTCGAGATATTGTAAATCTAAATGATAGCTTTTTCGTTTCCGATTTTTTTTTGGGGTCAAAATGTCACTTATTATGAAATATCGGTGACGTCAATATCGGGACCTTTACATGCTACCGATACCGATATTGCCGATATCCAGATATCGAGCCGATATATCGGCCAGCCGATATATCGGCCAGCCGATATATCGGTAGACCCCTAGTGGTTCCTAACCTTTTGGGGTCCATGCACCCCTTCAGGTGCCCAAAAAAGTTCATGCACCCCCTCGTGAAACTTGCAGAAAATGCATAATAAACTATGTTTATTTAGGAACACAGTAGTTTTGACCATATGCAACAGGGAATTTAGTGAGAGATCTGCTGCTTCTTATGATCAATCAGCAATTTAAATCTGGGGACTGTTTTGGACAAAGCAACTCTCATGTCATCCTCTGCATTCAACTTATTCCTTTCCTTGGTTTTAATCGTCAAAGGTGTGGAGAATCCTGCTTCACAGAGATAGGTTGTGGCAAATGGAAGAGAGTCAGTACTGCCCTCTTGGCTAGTTGTGGGTAGGAATCTAGCTGGACGGACCAAAATTCAATCAAGGTATTGCAACTGAAGGCACTCGTCAGTACTTCTCTGGTTCTCAAATCAATCAGGTCATCTTTAGCAAAGTCACTGTCATCAATGTTGTCCAAGTCACAGAGAAAAGGATTGCGAATCCAAAGGTCTTTCCTAGCAATTTCTGGGCATAAATACCCATCAAAGGACTTTTGCAATGTTGAAAGGTGCTCTGAAATTTCCCCTTTGATTTTGTCAGGCAGTTGTGATCCCCCAGTGCTTCCTTCTGCACTAGATATTACAACTTCATCCAAGAGTGGAAAGTTGGACTTTTCTAGTCGTCGTTGGAATAGTGGCACTTTGTTAAGGAAGGCTTGCGATCTCTCAGTAGCATCCATTCAGTCACAGCAGGTCCTTGGAGAGATGTGTTCAACTCATTCAAGATGGTGAAGATGTCAGCCAGGTATGCCAAGTAATTAATGAAATTTGGACAGTCAAACTTGTCAGCAAGGTCACTCTTTTTTTCTCGCAAGAAAATGGCAAGCTCCACTCTCAGTTCTACTAACCGAGAAAGTATCCGTCCCCTGGACAATCAGCACACCTCAGTGTGGTAGAGCAGAACTTCATGCTCAGAGACCACCTCCTGACAGAACAACTTGAAGAGGCAATGGTTCAAGGCATGTGAGCGGATAAAACTTACAACTTGGACTGCAGTAGAAAGAAGTGACTTCAAGGTTGGAGGTAGAGTTTTGCATGCCAGGGCCTGACGATGAAGGATACACTGTGAAGTGACAATATCTGGAACTTCTTTCTTTACCAGTGCTGAAAATCCTGAATTATTACCGAGCATGGAGGGAGCACCATCTGTGCAAATTGAAGAAATTCTTGAAGTCCAGTCAAACTGGTTTTCAGTGAAGAATGCCCTGACTAGCTGCAGCACATCAGCAGTTTTGGTAGTAGCTAGGAGTGGCTTACAAAAGAGAAATTCCTCCTTCAGCAATCTACTGTGAACATATCTCAGAAATACAATAATCTGACTGCATTGTGCTATATCAGTGGATTCATCTAGCTGCATGCTAAATGGAAAAGGACTGCTTCTCATCTCGCACAAGACTTGATCCAGAATGTCTGCAGCCATGTCACTAATCCTGGAATGAATAGTGTCATTGGACAAAGCAACTTTCTCAACCTGCTTCCTCTGCTTCCACCATCTCCAGAGCACAAGGCTTCACCAAAGTTCTCCAATGGTGTGGGGCTTCTTGTTCTTTGCAATAAGATATGCAACCTTGAATGATGCCTCTAGTGCAGGTTTCTGTGACAAAGAAAATCCAAGCTTGGGCAACATACCTGAGGTCAAAAAGCGAGCTCTCTTCTGCTTGAAAACCTCAACAATGTCCTTGGAATTGGATGGATGGACTTTCTCCAAGTGCTCTCGGAGTCTAACAGGCTTCATGTTGTCATTACACATGATTTTTTCCACAGAGGAAGCATTGAGGCTTTTGTGTTCCATCTCTCTCTCTTTTTTATTATTAATTAACGATTTTAGGGGGTGATGACAATCGGAAAGTCGTACAAGTCACAGGCTACTTTTTAACTGACGAAGTTGATGTTTTTAATGACCGGAATTGGATGATCAACTCAAGATTTTAGGTTTCAATGACGAATAATGGCTTACAGTTAAAGTTTTTAAAACCTTTGCAGCGTACCGAGCAATAAAAGTGAAGGAAAAAAATCCCAACGTTTACATCCTCTCAAAACAGTTAGAGGGTCACCAGAAGACATATATCTGACGTATGTGATGACAAAATTAATTTTTTGTTAGAAATCTGTGACTTATAACACGAAATTCCGAGGAACATGTAGAGCGAACCGTTCATTTTGCGAAAAGGTTTTTCCATAAATTTTCTACATTCGCAGAACGATGCGCGAACAAGTATAAAAAAAAATGTTGTATATGGGCGCCCTTTAACGCGTATTGCCTTGCTTATGGTTTACATTTTCAAATAATCAGTTTTTTTCTTCTTTTTTTTCCTTCTTCTTTTTTTTTCCCTCTGAACGTTCATGCACCCCCTGGAACCTGCTCATGCACCCCTTGGGGTTGCATGCACCACTGGTTAGGAACCCCTGTCCTAAACAGACATAATACATCAAAACAACTTTAGGAAAAACAGATGTGACACACAATTAATAGGTCTAATAGATGATCTGTCAAAAGGCTTAGATAATAATAATATACTAGCATATCACCCGTCAAAAATGACGGAAGTTTTCAGCTGAAATCTATTTATTTTGAAAAAATGCACTTTTTTTTTACGCCGCCGACCTTTTTCGAAAACCCAACTAACTTGTCCTTGTTTGATAAATACGAAACATTAAACTTTCTGAAATGTACACAAAGTATTTTATAATAGGGGTTGTAGGGCGCCTACGGCACCCCCTTTGTTTTTTTTATTTTATAATTAACCATCATCAAATCCTCTTTTTACATTGATCCCTTTTCCAAAATTAAAATATGAGCTAAAACAATGACGTCATATATTTTTTTACAGTGCATCTTTAATTTGCACAACTTTTGAAGCATTGGTGCAGTAATTTGGTGCGCTGCTTTCTAAAATTAGTAGTGTCACGGACAGACACTACAGACGGGACAGAGATTGCAAATTATGTATATTGATAAGTTAGAATATTACAAAACTTTCTTTAAAAAAACTTAAATATTTTAGCATCTCTGGTACCATATCTCATTGGATTCTAGATTTACATTAAGTTAATGAGCATAATATGATAATTAATTAATCTAAATCATCAATTATAATCTTTAAGGCACCACAAGAAACTGTCCTAGGCCCTCTGCTCTTCCTAATTTATATTATTTAACAAAAAAATCTCACTAGGAACAAAAGTTAGGTTATTTGCTGATGATTATATAATCTATTGAACAATTAAATCAGAACAAGATAGCCAAATCTTACAAAAAGACCTAGGAAATAATGGTGGTATGTCATCCACCCACAAAAGAGTAACAAAGAAAATGAAAGAAAGAAATTCAAACTATTTCTTTAATGGAAAACAAATGAAGCAAACTAAAGATGCAAAATACTTAGGAGTAATAATAAATGAGAAATTATCATGGAATACCATTGTCTATTAAGTAATTAAAAAATTCAACAAAACCTTTGGCTTTATTCAGATAATCTTTTACAGACGTAATATGAATATAAATTATAAAATTGAAATGTTACCTTACTTTGGTCAAAACTGTACAGTACTATAATATGTACAGACACACAATAAATTTTTGCATAATTCGGGCATAGAATGGGTGGCCTAGTCAAACCAGGAACACCAAGACACTATCAACATTTAAAATTCTTTAAAAAATGCCATGAATAATTGTAGGACACAATAATCTTCTGCATAAAAGGAGCATCTGTAAGAAATAAGCAACACCACAAAACCTTTAAAAATGTTACTCTTTTTTTTTGGATATACTGAAATTGACAGCTCATATAAATCTCTGGTGTTTGATTTTTAACAGGAAAATGACAAGGCGTAGAAAATTGACCAGTAAGGCAACACCTCCCAAATCATATAATAAAAGGAGCTCCAGAGTGAAAGTAGAAAAGCCAAGAGAACAGATGTTAAGAGGAAATTCGTCAAGAGGGAAGGCGTCAAAAGTGGATCCAAAGGTATTTCTTGATTAAGTGTAGGCCTAGGCATAAATAAAATTGACAAGTTTTATTTTTTAATGTTTGCAAAGATTTATCAAATGCTTTTCATTTAAATTTAAGCCCCTCACCCCAATAAATTCAATTTTAAAACATGTCATCCCCACCAATGACAAATCTCAGTTTATTATGTAAATTTTAATTTAAAATTAACTTAATATGTTTTTAATGCCAACAATAATCGTATTGCTAAAATACTACCACTATTTCAAAAATTTGACAAAAGTAAAATGTGTATAGTTTATAATTCTCTATTAGACACTGTCATCGTTGCATGAAAAAGTTTAGTCTTCATTCTTCAACATGATTGTCATTTTTTTATTTAACGAGATATAATATTATTTCTTGCATAAAGTGTAGAACGCAATCTTCTTTATAGAAAAATTGTCTTTAAAATTATCGATAAAGCCTTTAAGTTCACGTGGTGTGGGTGTAAGTTTAAGTAGTCTCTATAATTAATGTTGTGAATTAAATGCAGTTTGTTTAAAGTAAAAGGATAGAAATAGAACTCTAGTTTTATAGATTTTCTTTGTTTAAAATTAATGTAAAATTAACTATATTTACGTGTAAACTAAACTTTCAGTTGGCACGACCTTTAAAGGATTTTTTAAAATTGCTTTATTTTAGTGATGCCTAGAGCAGTCTGTATTTCTTTATAAATATATGATTTGTTGAGGTATTTTCCCTGATAAGTACTAAGAACCAATAAGCCTTTCTATAAGTGTATTTATCACATTTTAAAATAAAGGCGTTTTATTGTGACATCAAAGGCGCTTAAGGACTGATTTGACACACCAAAAAAAGAACACAGGGTAATATTAATACAGAATTTAATTTTCGGTTACCCGATCCAGGTTACGTAGGACCAGTCTTCATCTAAGGACTGGTTAACCTTGTTGACTATTAACAACTTTAGTGCTAAAAGTACCAAAAGCATTCTTTTTTTTATATTTCTATATTAAGTAACATTTTACAAAGCACAAGATTGTTCATAATGATATGTAAATATGTTATTTTTATTTTTTATTATCCTCAGGGCTACAGATCTAACTATGAAACAGAAGAAAGTGTGACATCGTTGAAACAACCGACAGACGAGGACAACATGCAAGAAATGGAAACTTCTGAGGGAACCAGTAGGTCAGATCAGATGACGAACCTGACAAGTCTTATCAGAGAGTTAATGACTGAGAACAAAAAAATTGTAATTTCAAATAAAAAAATTCAAGTACTAACACTAAAGATCAGCCAATTAGTTGGCTAATAAGAAGTTTTACTTCTTAACTCATTTTTTAATGAAATACTGTAATTAACATCTTTACTAAGTGCCTAGGAATCTATCAATACATGTAAGAATAAAATAATCTCTTTTTTGTATATCGGGATAAATATAATTATATACTGAGATCTATTTACTGTTATATTATAAATTATATGTGAAAGTATAATTTAAATTTGTAACTATAATAGACTATATGTACTTATATATCAATGATCATAAAACTTTTAAAGAATAACTACAACTTCCTCATTGAGCTATGTCATCTTTCTGGTAAAGTGTAGTCAAGTTACATGATTAAGATGTTAAAAGTACAAGCTAGGAAGAAACAATCCATGGAAAGGCTAATGTTTTGGGTGGGCTAGCAAATAACTATGCCTACTTGAAAACCAACTTAACAATCCACCTGGGACGTTTTATGATTCTCAGTTTTAGCAGTTTATTTTTTTTTAAAACAAAATGCTTTGTCCTGTTTTATTGCTTGATTCTCTTTATCTGTTATGTAAATATATTCTAGTTTTGTGTTTAATTTAAAATTGTTATTCTGTTTTAAATTTCAATATGTTAAAGATGGTATTCATATAAATAAAGTCACCTAATTGACTAATTGTTTGTTGTTTTTTTTGTGAGGTTTAAATCTCTGAGAGTGAGCATGTGAGAGTGAAAAGCCTGAGTACCATGACAAATCTAAGTTAATTATGTAAATTTTAATTTAAAATTAACTTAATATGTTTTTAATGCTAACAATAATAGTATTGCTAAAATATTACAAATGTACCTCTTTTCAAAAGTTTGATAAAAGTAAAATGTGTATAGTTTATAATTCTCTATTACATTGACATGCTGTCATTGTTGCATGAAAAAGTTAGACTTCTTTCTTCAACATAAAATTATATTATATAGTATTTTAATTAAATTTAAATACCAATTAATCTGGTTTTTATTTTCATTTAAAATTTTACATAAATTTCACTCAAAACCGTAGTTCATCATTTATGTAAAGAAAAAATATCCTACTTCTTTTTCTAAACAATAAATATACAGTATACTTAAAACAGAAAAATCTAGAATTCCTGTCAGTCGCAGTTCAATTATCTTGATGTATGTTAAGTTAGTTAGTTCTTTGGCAGTTCAATTTCAATAGCTTTTCCTTAACTTTAACCTTGCAAAACCTGCAAATTATTAAAACTGTAACAGTTATTTTAATCTAACTTACATACTCCTTTGTCAGCTTCGGACCTTTAAAAGTGTTAAATATTTAAACCTCAGTAGCACAGAATTTTTATAATGCAAATTCTACCTATTAATTATTAACTTTATTTTAACATTCAAATAAATTTTAATTAACAAAATTATATATCATCTGGAAGAATCAGATTATATCTGCAAGAAAGATTGAGTCCACATTTTTAATTTAAGAAAAATGTCCTGGCCTCTTTTTTTTAAACTGAAGATGAATTAAATCTCACGAGAATACAGTATAGTCATTGCTCATTAAAATAATCAGACTGGAACAAGCTTCCAAAAAATATTGGTGTCCGTTGCCTCGGACTAGAGCCTCAGAAAAATATCAGCCCTGGATCTACCACACAAACCAATAAAACAGAAATTGGGTTCCACGGTTTAACTACTTTAACTCTCAAAGTCACAGACTCAAATATTCTATGTGCTTAACCACATTCCAATCTGTATCATGGGTGTAGTGTAATTTTGAAGCTACATAAGTATTATACAACATGCTTCCAATTCCAAGTATGGAAATAAAAGTTATTTTATTTTTATTATCATAAATTAAATATTACAACTAAGGTTTAAAGTAAGGTTTTTTTTAGTAAAGATACGTTTCCAGGAAATCTCGGCCAAAAAAAAATGCTAAAACTAAAATTCATTTGTTAATATAATTTATAATAATTAATATTACTTTTTTTAATAAGGAAAAAAAAACATTCTAAAAATTATCTCTAAAAATGTTAGGCCTACTAAAGTGAATTAAGTGTATAAGCTTTGCAGAATAACTATTTGTGCGTAAAATTATTTCTTTACATCATAATCTAGATTATAAGTAAGCATACTAGTACTATTACTAGTGTATCGTATCACCCGTCAAAAATGACGGAAGTTTTCAAAATAAATACACATCAGATTAAAAAATAATGTAATTCAGAACTTTCATTCTTGGGGGAGCTACCATCTCCTACCAAGCGCGTCCTCAGGCGGTGGATAGAGGAACGACCTTTAGATATAAAGGTTAGCCGTGAATATTGAATAAGCGGCCGCGGACCAACTGGTTTGCTGTCGTGGAGGGTGAGGTGGGGTATCCCGTGGTAAGGATACTCTTTAAAAAATGCCTCATAAACCCAAGGAAATGACTGCAAAAAGCGAACATAGAGCGCTCAAACTCTAAACCCGGACAGATGAGGCCGTCAGCTAAGGGATAGCAATTCATCTAGGAGAGAAAACTCTGGAAAAAAAAATCAACTGCTGCCTTGCAGATGGTCTTGTCTGACCAAAGGCTATGGAAGCACATCCAGAAAAACAGCAGGCTGAAGTCGGAGACCACGGGCCAATTGGCGCAAAACTCAAAATGATGGATGAAAAATGATGGAAGAACTTTCATTAATTTATTTTATTCATTTATTTCCATATTGATCAATTTTATGCGGACGTTCGAAAAGAGTTATTTTTTGGTGCAGTAATTTGGTTCGCTGCTTTCTAAAATTAGTAGCGTCACGGACAGACAGACGTAGGCAGAGGCGTCACTATGTTTGGTGTCACCCGGGGCGGTAGCTCATGGTGTCACCCCCTCACGACTTAACCCATAGAACTCCTCCGAGTTTTCCAGTGCCAAATAACGGTAACATACAGAATTTTACATTTTGGTGTCACCCGGGGCGGTCCGCACCCCCTAGTGACGCCACTCGACGTAGGGGTGCCAGATGTCCGGTTTTTAACCGGACTGTCCGTTATTATCGTTATTTGTCCAGTTAAACAATTGAAGAAATACCGGACATGCATGTGTCCGGTATTTTCAATTTTTTAAGTATTTTCTTTAATTCAATACCCTAGTAAGCTTTTTAAAGCAATCTTAAAATCGAATGATTATAGAATCGACCGTTTGACCTAATTACGCATCGAAATTTGCAATTCGGATTGTAATAAAAAAAATACACTCAATGTCTTTTATTATATAAATGAAGCACGTAAAGAATTAAACGTTAATCCATTCTGGCATTACAAAACAATTTAAACGCCTCACAGACTGATGAACGTAATCGCATGTGCGTTGAATCTGTGAGAAGTGAACTCAGTGTGTGTTTTAATTTACCGTATACCTGCACATAATTTAAGGAGGCAATTTCTAAGAACACGAAATTATTGAAAGCAGCCGAGTCTAGTGATAAATATAAAGTCAATTAGCGTTTTATTATTTCAAAATGCTGATGATTATTGTGCAGTGTAGTGACAGTATTGTACTTAGTCAAATTCTTCAAAAAGACAAAAATAGAAAGTTCCAACTTAAATAATAGTTAGGAGATGTTTAAAAGCCCCAAACATGAACACAAATTTATTTTTAGTGACATAATCTTGCTATTAGTAATTAGAGTAGCAGATTTGCAAAGCCTAATGGGCCGCTTTATATTGCCAAGGCCGCCAGCGACTTCGGCCTAACCATCAGCCTCAAAAAGACTAACGTGATGGCCAAGGATGCTGATTCACCCAACATCACCATCAATGGTTGCCAACTTGAGGCCGTGGAACACTTTACATACCTTGGCTCCAATATCACCAACAACCTGCCCCTTGATTCCGACCTAGACATAAGGATCGGCAAGGCCTCCACAACTCTGGCCAGGCTCTCAAAAAGAGTCTGGAACAACAAAAAGCTGACCATCAGAAACCAAAAATGCTGTGTACCGTGCATGTGTGCTAAGCACCCTCCTTTATGCTAGTGAATCCTGGACCCTTTACTCCAGACAAGAAAGGAGATTGAGTGCTTTCCACATGCGCTGTCTCCGCGCATCTTGGGAATCACCTGGCAGGACCATGTCACCAACAATGAGGTGCTACAACAGGCAAAAATACAAAGTATGACAACTCTTCTCCGCCAGCGTCGGCTCAGATGGTTGGGACATGTGCGCAGATTGGAGGATGGCAGAATCCCAAAGGACATCCTCTGTTCTGAGCTTATCTTATCTGTTTACAGACGCTCCTTCTATACAGAAGATTATTGCGTCCTAAGCTTATCTATGGTTTGTGTTTAGTCCTGCATTTTTATTAGAGATTTAAATGTTGATAAAGTGTTGGTTTTCCTTGATTCTTCAGGCAACCCATTCCACGCCCGAATTCCGGACGGGAAGAAGGAAAACTTGTATGTGTTTGTTCTTGCATACGGAATAAGAAAGGTGTTTTTATCCTTATGTCTATCTGAGGGCTGTATTAAGTTATCTTTGTGTTGTATTTCTAAATTAGAATTAATTGCTTTATGTATGATTACTACTTTGCTCTTGGTTCTTCTATTCTCTAGTGTTTCAAGGTTTAATGATTTAACTAATGGTGTTATTCTTGTCAGTTTTGAATATTCTCCAGTAATGAATCTGGCAGCTCTTTTTTGAATTTGTTCTAGTTTATCAATGTTTTCTTTGGTGGATGGGTCCCATACAGAAGATTCATATTCTAGTACAGGTCTCACCAAAGTGAGGTAGCATTTTAGTTTTATATCTCTATTACATTTGTTAAAGTTTCTTTTTATAAAGCCTAAGGTTTTGTTTGATTTTTTAATAACTTCATTGACATGGGGATTCCATGATAGTTTCTCATTTATTAAGACTCCTAAGTATTTTGCATCTTTAGTTTGGGTCAGTTCTTTTCCATGAATGTAATATTTTGAATTTATTTGTTTCTTTTTCTTTGTTACTCTGAACAGTTGACACTTTTCTGGATGGAAAGACATACTCCAGTTAGTTTCCCATTTTATCAATTCATCTAAGTCTTTTTGTAAAATTTTGCTATCTTGTTCTGATTTAATTTGTCTATAGATTATAAAATCATCAGCAAATAACCTAACTTTTGTTCCTGTTGAGATGTTGGGTAAATCATTTATATAAATTAAAAAGAGTAAAGGACCTAGCACAGTTCCTTGTGGAACTCCTGAGCTAACCTTTATTGGTGCAGATTTAGATCCATTAATTATAGTTTTACAAGTACAAGTCTTGGATCCAAAGATATAAGAAACCTGAGATTCCAAAGTAGTAAAAAAATTTTAAAGTAAACTTAGGTGTTGAACTTTGTCAAATGCTATAAGTTTTTATTGTTATCTTTAGAAATTACATTGTTTATATTATTATATATTAATATTCATTTTGGAGGTTTCAACTAAGTTTTTGTGTCAGGTGTTTTAATCTTTAAGTTTTTTTTGTGTATCCTGTTTAAATTGGTAGCCTTAAATAAGTTCTCTTTTTGTTGGAATAGCTTTTTAAATTTAGAATTGAACCAGCATTTGTTAATTTTATTTGATGTTAGTTTTGTTGGAATATTTTCATCCATTATAATATAATTTTTAAATTTGTTTTTTATATCTTTCCAAATTTCTTCTACTTCTACTTAGCTATTTGTGTTAAATTTATTTAGGAAATTTTGTTGGAAGTTAGCCGCTGATTGGTGTAGTTTTATTGACCAGTACCATGTTCCTACAACAATTTATACATCAGCACTAATTCCGGCCATTAACTTAAAATTATGTCACAGTCATGGTTCATTTACAGGTACATTGAACCAGGTATAAATTTTTTTTAAATTGATTTTAAAGCTGTGGAAGCAGAAGGAAAAAAACTGCTCAATTATATTATTTATATTATATATGCTAATATAATTTAAAAGACAATTCAGTCAGATAAAGAAGTAGATTTGTTTAATAAATCGTACTTTCACAACAATTCTCTAGACAACTTCTAAATACAACTACAATATATAGACAACTCATGGAGTATCATTGATCAACAAATGAATCATCACCCCACCCCCCTTGCATTGTTTAATGAAATATGTACATACATACAGAAAGTACCACTTTTAAATTGTATACATACTTCTTGTTTATCGCTATACAAATCATAATGGATTGAGGTCCTTATGTGAATCCTGTGCAAAACTGACCACAACAAATTGAAGTAAAAACAGTATGTACAGCTATAAGAATAAAATTGAGTCATTTTTGTGCAATATAGCAGGGAAAAAACAATAAGGACATAAACCATTTGATACACATTAAAAAGTTAATACAACACAAGCCTGAAACAAGCAAATGCAACATGTTATGGGAAAAATAATAAGTAATTAAATAACTTTTTATAAAATCCTTCATATCAGTACAGATTATTAACAATTTTAAATAAATCATCAAAGATATACTTATACACAGTTAAACTATTTCAAGATATTCTATTCTAGATTTAAAAAAAAACAATAATAGAGAGAAAATAGAGTAATATCAAACACCACACTGCCCTGGGCAACATTAGTAGTTAGTAGCCCCAAAAAACTAACAATCTCTAAACTAAAACCTGAGAAAGACGTAGACATTTTAAACAGTCTCTGCTCTGATGCATAAGCTACCAATTCAGGATGATGAGGGTTTTTCGGGGCAAACAACAAATGTTATTAAAATGTACTTCTTAATTAATTGTAAGGAGAACAATTTAACAGTAATTACTAGCACACAATATTGTCTATTAATACTATTAACTTAGGTTATTTAAGTGATATTTCAAAAAAGGTCAAACGAAGTAAAACCACATGAAACAAAATGAATTTAAAAAACCGGATTGAAAATAAATCATCATTTTGAAGATATGAGTATAAGGCAGCCAGCAATTTAAAATAACAAAATTATATTTTTTTAAAAATATGAACTTCAAATTTATTTTTGTAAATGATTTATGGAGAAAAACGTTCAATTCAGAGCTTCTTTATTTCTTAAATAATGACATTTTTTTAAATATAGAATATTCAGTTGTCACAAATAAATAAAGAACAACAGTCCAAACATTAAAGAACTGCATACTGTTCTTGCTAGGTGACAATTATGAGTGTTACATATTTTATTTTGACTGCCTGGGAACCTCTGATAACTTTGTTTAATAAATAAAAAAATTCTTGTACAAGTGATAAAACTGCAAATTTCTTTATATTAAATAGTTTCTGATGATATAAATATAATATTATAGAGGTTATGGATTATTTAAAAACAAAGAAAATAAACTCAACTAAATATGTCATATTAAAAAAAACAATGGCAAATTCCTTTCACTTCCACCCTTAAGTACGTTATTTTTGCGTTCATGGCAGGTCATTGTTGACCCAACCAACCTTTTATTATAGCAAAAGTAGTGATATCTTGCTGAATGCTGAATAAATTTTTTTAACACTAACCATTTTCATTATGCAGACATCTATTTATGCCCAGCAAAGACTCTACAGTCACATAGAGAGCAACTTTACAAGAATTCAGCAAGGAGCATATGTCAATGTTATTTTTTTGTTGGCTGGGCAAAAGCCTTGATGGTTCCATTACATGTCACAACTTGTTTGGTGCAAAATAATGAAAAACCTAGCCCAATAATGGCTAGGGTTGCTGGGAACGCCCATCCGCTGGATCTGCTGTGGGCCTGTGTCAATGAGGTGGCATTCTGTCAAAATAGAAATTAGCAATAGTCATTTAAAGGTAAGTACAGAAAAATAATATAATTTAGGTCCAATCAAGTTTCATCTGGTGCGTGCGTGTGTGTCGGGGTTATTGGTAAATGTTCTACTAGGAAGGGGGCGGAAGAGTAAAGTGTAAAGCCATAAATGAAAAAAAAATTCAAGGAGGGCTGCTAGATTAGGAGATAAGCTGAATATGCACAGTGCGACTAAAATTCACAGAATGAACTCCCCTTGCTGTAAAAATTTGATGTGGTCATCGATGGCTGGAGTGAAGTCCAGTGACACGTGGATGTCAACAATAGCAGACGGCTACATAGAGTTACATAGAGATGTAAAAAACTAAAAATGCATTAATTTAATTACGGTATTTTCGATCGATCTGAAATTTTTAATAAAATGCATTATTATGTGACACAAGTCTATGTGCAAAATTTCAGCTCGATAGCATCACGGGAAGTGTGTCATTTTTTACTTTTGTTCTTCCGCCCGCCCACGACAGAGAGACAAGACGGTGAAGCTAATATAAGTGATTTAAAAATCATTCTGAAGTTCAAATTATGTTTTTAACAATGAATTTTGCTTTATACTGTTGTCTGGAATATAAATTTAATAGGTTTGCGGAAATAAACTATTAATTAATGGATAAATCTTTAAAAATTTTAATCGATTAAAATTAATTTGATCAATAAACCCTTTACAGTCCGATGCGCCCGAAACGCTCCATTTTTTTTTCCTTAAACGTACAGTCCGATAACGCCAAACCCACCCGCATCGAGGTTGTTTACTTTGTTGCGTAGCGCCGCGCATATCCGTCGCGAATTACTGACTTTAACTTTACCGGAAGAGAGCCCCGTTTTCGATGTTTATTTTGATACTAGTTTGAAGGTGGTGTACCGAAGGGCTCATTTTTTACAATTTTTTGAAGTGTCGTTTTTTTCACTGGGATTTTAGTGCAATGGACTAAATATTGAAGGAACTTAGGCGTAATGGGGCTTCCTTATTCAATGAATATAGCAGTGATTAATATGATTATTGACTTTAATTTAAATAACACTAGTGATAGTTATAAAAACACTGATAAAAAATGATAGAAATAGTGACACGACATGGATGGAAATGGTTCTATAGACCATAATCAGATCGATAGTGGTCGATTAATTTTTCCGCAATTCATTTGTTTTCCCCATTTATCAAACAATCAGGCCTTAGATATAATTAAAATTTTCCTGATGATGCTATTGCATCTGATTACTTTTCTTAGTCATACCAGACAATTATTACAAAAAAAATGAACTTTGTTTGCACTACAACTAGTACAATGTGCTACAAAGAAGAATTTACTTACAGCCAGTTTTCTCCATTGAAATAACGTTTTTTTTAAATAAAAATATAATGTTGGCATTCACAACATGCCTGTGGTTGACTCATACTTGTGCAAGGGTGCCTGCTAATAATGCCTGCTTTAGCAGAGTTGTAATGGACTTGAAAATGGATAAGAGGTCTATCTAATTACATGGGAAAGTTTGTTAAAATTTATGGGGGATTCTTTCTGGAATTTTTTATGTGAACATTATTTGTATTATACACCTTAAAGCCAATGGATATAAAGTGTGTCCATTTGCTTGTACTTATTTATTTTTTACCTTCATTTTCCTACAAATAGTTTATTTTTTATGAATTAATTAGGAAAAGAACATTGATTTAAGAAAGTGTTATCCCCCTTGCTTGGTTGCAGGGAGTAGAAAAGGACTGTAAAGGATTAAAAGTAATTAAAATATTTCTGCTAATTTTTTTCTTCCAAGTTATTAATAACTTATATTTTTTGGTTAACATACTTTTCCCTCGTATTATTATTCATTTAGGCGTGCATACGTAAACAAAAAGGTTTTTCTTCCTTATTTCTTGCATAACAGAACGAATTTGATGCGTTACGTCACAAAATTTGGGAGCCATGGAATTACTGTGACTTAACCTATTTCGCGAAATAATGAATCTCGACTTTTAATCGAACAAAATGTTTATAATCTGCGCCAGCCCTAAAATTTCACTTATCTAAAACTTAAAATAATTAATTTTTCTAAGAAATTAATCATTTCATTAAAAATTTTAAGGACAGAATAATGTTTTTATATAATAGTAAGCAATTAGTTTTAAATTTAAATCTTTAATTTCATATTCATTCAATAATTTTTGTCTTACCTGGTCAACTCTAAATATTGGTTGCGAAACATGTGAATATGTCCTCCTGGTGCTGGTCTTTCCCTTAAGTGAAAGTTTACGGACAACACGAGTGCTTGTGTGGATGATGCTCATGCTGTGTTTTCAATAGTATGTTGCTGGTTCTAAGGCTTTATTTAATGATCTGTTTGAAAGGAAACAAGTACACCATAAATTTCTATTAATTAAGAATGCAAGTTAAATGTTAGTTAACTGATAATTAAGGTTGATAAGACCCCTCGCTTTTGAGGACCAGTTAACCGTTCAAAAAAAGTCCTGTTAACTGCAAGTCCCTATATGCCTTATGTTGAGAACCAACAAGATAATTTTTTGCCTCGCGTCATCTGATGGTGGCATCAAAGCCCACTTCCCCCGCTTGCGTTCAGCTCTTTTTCGCGATGTCCTCAATTCAGCGAATTTTTTTTTAAAAATTCCAAAGAATTATGTAAAAAGTGATGGTTAATAGTCATTTTTTTTTAGGAGTCGTGATTAACCTTTCTAAATAAGAGGGCCTGTTAAACTGTTCATTAAAGTTAGCAAGGTATTTTTCCCAAGTTAAAAAAACCCACGCCTCGCCTCGTCCGTTGGGACTGGTGTTTACATCTCGTGTCTTGTGTGTGATGCCGGTCGACTCGCGAATTAAAAAAATAATAACAATAAAATTATAAAGCTTACGGAGTAAACAGTGATGATAAAATGGAATTTATTTAAATACCATATTATTTTTCAATCGTCAACTCTCCAGAATTATTGAATTTTGCTGCGCACACGACGATCCTGCCATCCTTCCTGTTCCAATAGGGTTTGAGCTACACTTGCCAGTACTCCCCTTCCAATGCATAACAATTACATTTTTAAAAAGAAAATATCAGTTTTGATATTAATGTGGTAAGCTTATGTCAAATGCATTTGACTTGCAGGAAAACTGTCACTAAAACCCAACTCGAATTTGAGGACCGATTAATCGCCCAGTATCTTTGCTACGTCTATCAAATGACTCTCGTAGGTACTTCACTAAGCGGCTCGCGTCTATCAATGTTTTGTATGCGGGGAAACAGACTATAAACCGGTGACTAGAGAATGCCGATAGGTCACGGGGTCATATGCTTTTATAGCTTTCTTTGACTTTATAAGAAACAAACTATAATTAATATAAATAGAAACCGTCTTGGCCTTGACTGTTGTTCACATCAAACGCGCACTGTGTGTTAGCTCTCGTACAGTGCCTCGACAACTAAGCAAATTTTAAAAAAAAACATTCCTTAGCCTTAGACAAACTAAACTAAAAGTGATGACGTGTATATTATTTATATACCGAAATATGAAGAAAGCGTTTTGATGACATTGTCGCTCGCATTAGTCTCGTATGCTGCCCTGCATCTTAACCGTAAAGTTGCGGTTAACCGGTCCTGATTAAACAGGACCGGTTAACCGTTAACAACCTTACTGTTAATTAAATATTAACAATAAGTTTAGTCCTATTAAAAACTAACTTAATCTGCTCCACAATAGCAGAAATGACATATAGGTAATTGAATATGTAATGAGGCCATTTAAAATATATGCGGCATAGGCATGATAAATTATAATAGATTATTTTGATAGAGTGTATTAGTCACATTAGTGTATTGATAGAGGCAGAGGACATTATTATTATCATTAGTCTTCTTACTTCTTAGTTAGGGTTGCCAGATGGCTGTCTCAAAAATACCGGAACCTAGTGTCCACTGTCGATGGCACAAAACAGCAAAATAGCAACATGAATAATTTGCGGTTTTGGGATCATTGAATAGGTTTAGTGAACTGTGTGAATTCAAAAAGTGCTGTAGTCTGTAAATGCCATTAATATTCTTATGATCAAATCAAGATGTAAATGATGCGTTGCAAGATTCGTATATTAAATATAGAATAAGATCGAAATCTCATTAAATATCCTTGCTTTATTATATTTTCAAAATATGGCTTAATTATGGATGCAATAGTATAATAAAATAATACTATTGTTTTTCTTCTGTCTGGTAATGTCTGCTTATGCCATGTTTTCTGGAGAAAATTACAGTATTTCAAATATCAAAATATAGCAAGATTGTTGGTTTCCTTATGTCTCGTAAGACGACGGAATTTTCTGTGCTCCTGTGGAATTTGTGCGCATGGCTTTGCAGCTTCTGCTGTGGCTGTACAATTAAGCCCACTTGCGAATGGCAGCTTTTGCTGCACTTCTGACACTGAAAGGTAGTATATGTGGTTGGATGATTTGCTCTCCTTTTCCTCTTAAGGCGATTAACGTCTGCGGCCTGTTGCAGGTTTCTTTCTCCTGCTTCTAGCCCAGCAGTCAACGCCTGTCTCCATCTGTACCTGTCCCCAGCGAGTTCCTCCCAACTATTTATGTCAATGCCAATAGCTTTGAGGTCTCTCTTGCAGACAACTTTGTAACGGAGGTGAGGCCGGCCTGTAGTCCTCTTTCTTTTGGCTAGCTCAGAATAGAGGATGTCCTTTGGGACTCTGCCATCCTCTAATCTGCGCACATGACCCAACCATCTGAGCCAACGCTGGCGGAGAAGAGTTGTCATGCTTTGTATTTTTGCCTGTTGTAGCACCTAATTGTTGGTGACCTGGTCCTGCCAGGTGATTCCCAGTATGCACGGAGACAGCGCATGTGGAAAGCACTCAATCTCCTTTCTTGTCTGGAGTAAAGGGTCCAGGATTCACTGGCATAAAGGAGGGGTGCTTAGCACAATGCACGGTACACAGCAATTTTGGTTCCGATTGTCAGCTTTTTGTTGTTCCAGACTCTTTTTTGTGAGCCTGGCCAGAGTTGTGGAGGCCTTGTCGATCCTTATGTCTAGGTCGGAATCAAGGGGCAGGTTGTTGGTGACATTGGAGCCAAGGTATGTAAAGTGTTCCACGGCCTCAAGTTGGCAACCATTGATGGTGATGTTGGGTGTATCAGCATCGTGGGCCATCACGTTAGTCTTTTTGAGGCAGATGGTTAAGACGAAGTCGCTGGCGGCCTTGGCAAAGCGGTCCACTAGGCTTTTCAAATCTGCGACTCTAATAGCAAGATTATGACACTAAAAATACATTTTTGTTCATGTTAGGGGCTTTAAACATCTCCTAACAATTATTTAAGTTCGAACTCTCTATTTTTGTCTTTTTGAAGACTTTGACTAAGTACAATACTGTCACTACACTGCACAATAATCATCAGCATTCTGAAATAATAAAAGGCTAATTGACTTTATATTTATCACTAGACTCAGCTGACTTCAATAATTTCTTGTTCTTAGAAATTGCCTCCTTAAATTCTGTGCAGGTATAAGGTATATAAAAAAACACACAGAGTTCACGTCTTACAGATTCAACGCACATCCGATTACGTTCATCAGTCTGTGAGGCGTTTAAAATTATTTTATAATGCCAGAATTGATTAACGTTTAATTCTTTACGTGCTTCATTTATATAATAAAAGATATTGGTTGTGTTTTTTTATTACAATCCGAATTGCAAACTTCGATGCGTAATTAGGTCAAACGGTCGATTCTATAATCAGAATATTTTAAGATTGCTTTAAAATAGGGGTCTACCGATATGCCTTTTTGCCGATATTGCCGATACCGATATTACCGATATTTTTTTTGCCGATATGAGTGCCGATATGAGTATTTGTTATGACAAAAACCAGCGGTCATATTTGATGACGTCATTCTTAAATTTATCACTCGTAATTATTTATCTTTTATATTAGGGGACTACCGACATGCATTTTTGCCGATATTACCGATATTTTTTGCCGATATGAGTGCCGATAGGGTATTTGTTAGGACAAAAACCAGCGGTCATATTTGATGACATCATTCTTAAATTTATCACTCCTAATTATTTATCTTTTATATTAGGGGACTACCGACATGGATTTTCGCCGATATTACCGATATTTTTTCCCGATATGAATATTTGTTAGGACAAAAACCAGCGGTCTTATTTGATGACATCATTCTTAAATTTATCACTCCTAATTATTTATATTTTATATTTGGGTCTATCGATAAGCATTTTTGCCGATATTACCGATATTTTTTCCGATATGAGTGCCGATATGAGTATTTGTTAGGACAAAAATAACAGCGGTCATATTTGATGACGTCATTCTTAAATGTATCACTCGTAATTATTTATATCTTATAATTAAGGGGTCTACCGATATCCAGTTTTGCCGAAATTACCGATTTTTTTTTCCCGAAACGAAGTTTCCGATGTGTTTACAAGTTCCAGATCATGACCTACATGGGACTCAACAAAACGAACCGTCCTTTATAAAAATGTACAAGCATATTAGGTACTCGTTTTGAAACTTCAACCTTGACTCATAATTATTAATTCTAACCAATAGTTTAATGGCTTTTGCACACGGCCACCTTTTATGAATGAAACAATGAGAACAAAGTACAATAGTAATAGAGTGAAAATGAGGCTGAGACTGAATGGTTGCCAATGACAACAAGTCTTCACACGGTACATTTTGTTATTCCATACGAAACGAAATGTTTTAGACATCTGCGATTCTGCGTGCATCTTTGCTATTAGAGCAATTACGTGAACATAATGTTTACATGTTATACATTTATTTGAGCAATTACGGTATACTTGGCATCGGCACTATTTACACAGTATTTCTGAGTATACGAAAATCGGCAGATACCTAAACAATATCAAAGCACATGGCACACTGTATCGTGGCTGCAAATATTAATACTAGGACTCTTTTTACTATTTCAATACCGGTATCGGGGTCGATATATTAATTTGTCGAGATATTGTAAATCTAAATGATAGTTTTTTTGTTTCCGTTTTTTTTGGGTCAAAATGTCACTTATTATGAAATATCGGTGACGTCAATATCGGGACCTTTACATGCTACCGATACCGATATTGCCGATATCCAGATATCGGTACCGATATATCGGCCAGCCGATATATCGGTAGACCCCTACTTTAAAAATCCTACTAGTGTATTGAATTAAAGAAAATACTAAGAAAATTGAAAATACTGACACATTGACACATGCATGTCCGGTATTGAACCGTATTGCTTCTATTTTTTAACTGGACAAATGACGATAATACCGGACAGTCCGGTTAACATCTGGCAACCCTATTCTTAGTATTAGCCATTATCATTATAGGACTAGGTTATATAAGGGGCAAAAAATATTGACAAAAAAATGCATTACTCCACTTCTATAAAAATAAAAGATAGAAAGACAAAACAGGTGTCAGGTGTTTTTGAAATGAAAAGGACTTAGCAAGCCCTTTAAAATGATGTATCATTTAAGCTCATTCGACTTCATTTAAATTTTCTGTCAAAGTACGGCTAAGTACGCCTAGTACTAGCCTAGTATATTAATATTACTATTACAATATTAGTAGGCTAGGATTAGTCGGAGTAGCCATCGGTAAAAGCAAAGAGAACGGTGCGCTCGATAAATGGTATTTTTGGTTGCTATATATTTTTTTCTATTTTAATTTAAGAAATAGACAACTAAACCTAACCCAGACCCTAAAACTAAAACCTTAATTACGTTTATGGATAAAAATAATTGCACTTATTCCCTAAAAATACAACATTTCATTCCCGGAAGTTACGCTCTGCAATAACAATGTAAATAGTTGAGCGCACCGTTCTCTTTGCTTTAGCCGTAGCCATCATTTGTCATTTCATTTGGTTTGTCAAGGATGATTTTGTAACAACAATATTTAGTAAAAATATTTTCGGTACCATGCTTTATATCATGTAGTAGTTTAGTAAAGACTTACTGTAAAAGTTGTTTCTAAAAGAAAAATAATGCAAAACTAAGGCCGAAAGTAACACTAAACTAAACACCACCACGGCATGTCCTTCAACAAATAGAAGGTTGCTCTCAAATGTGGCTATGGACATGTACATAAAATTTTGTACATCCGGTTGAAGTTAAAAGGCTAAACTTCCGAAAACGTACCAATAATAACATATTATATATACTAACATTATCCACGTTAGGAAAAACAAAAGTTATGAAAGAACATAAATTGTTACCTACCTAAGTTATGCTACTAGGATAGTAGGGTTGCCAGAAGTCAACTACTTGAGGGCACTTAAGGCGACAATCCGCTTTTTTTTTCACAATATGCTCACTTTTTTTTTACTTCTCAAAACAGTGATCATTGGTTTTATTTATGCAATATCTCAATATTTATTATTCGACATATCTATCCATGGGCGTAGGGAAGGGGGGCATTTGCCCCCCCCCTACATTTGAGAAAAAAAGTTTTTAATTTATTAAATGCATTAATAAATGTTGTATTTTAGCTATTACAGCACTAATTTGTAAGTCTTATTAATTTCTAAGGCTTTTTTCAACCCTTATGTTATACTGAACTTGAATTTAATTGAAAATTGTACCTGTATGGCATTGTCAGTTTAAAAAAAATTTTAAGTTGGATTTTTTTTGCCCCCCCCCCTGGAAAAATTCCTAGCGACGCCCATGTATCTATCTATCTATCTATCTATATATATATATATATATATATATATATATATATATATATATATATATATATATATATATATATATATATAATTCTCTTCATGGGACCATGCGAGACAAGCTGCAAGTATGTACAACAGAGCATGACGAATGACCCTCGCTGGCTGGGGTCAACTAATCACAGTTTTCGGTTGGCAAGCGAAGGTAGTGGTGGGGTGGGGCATGTCTTGAGACCAGCAATGTTTTTTACATTCACTTCGTTGTTCCTTCACAGTCAATCACAGTGTGCATGTATTTCGTAGTGTATTGGTTATTACATTCGCCTGTTATACCAATTCCTTCACCAGGTAACTGTCTGTTTCTATTGGTCGCGTATTTCGTTCATGGACGAAGTTGTCGCTCTCCAACTTGGCTTCATGGCTGTAATATTTGTTTCTCAACATTGTTATAAATTCGGCGACGAGCTCTCCGTTGTTCTCATTGATGGAAACGTAGTCATACACTCTCAACAATACGCTCAGTACATGAATACTTCAGGAGTAGATCTATATGGTGACAAAGCAGAAATTGTGGCGATGTCCGAAATACTTCCCAAAAAACGCTTCGGTGGTCCCCCAACGTTCACTCGCGTTGCTCCCATTTGTTCGTGCTACTGTTTGTGTCCGTTCTCCCCCTCCCTTTTTTTTCTTTGCACAATGAGCACGTCCGCGGACGCCGCGGGGCGTCTAGTTATTATAATATATATTTCTTTAAAGTTTTGAAGTGATATTTTAATACGTGTTGAAATAGTTGGTCGAGTGCCATGCACGCTTGATTGTTTGAATCTCCGTGAAGGCAGGGATTTGTTCCTTGGGTCAAGTGTGTCCCTGAGTCAGTGGCAGATTAAGGGTAGGTGGGGTCTGATTGGAATAAAGCTAGGGGCCCCCAAAGTTGAAGCAAGAGGATTTTTGGAAGGAACTTTAACAACTGAAATTTTTAACAACTTTAACACTAGTTTACTTGAAGTTTTGGGACACAATTTTAGAAAGATTTCAGAAAACGAAAGTAATCCTTCAAGAGTGGGGACTATTTTTGAAGTCAGTCATCCATTTATTGAAATCTATCTTTGAGTTTGTTAAAAGACGGCGTTCTGAATTTGATTCCTACAAAGAAAGATGAAAGGAGAAGTCCGTGGAGAAAGTATAAACAGTCTTCAATACGATCTCAAAAGAGAAATTGTCAGTTTGATGAACGACAATAAGCCGAAATAGTTTTTACCCCTAGACAAACATTCAAGGTTGAGGTATATCTGGTAATCATCGAAAAACTCTCTTCAGCTCTCCAACATCGGTTAGGTTCTTAAAAAAACACCCATGAGAACTTTGGTTTTCTCACAAACCTAAATGAGCTCAGCAATGACGCCATCCGAGGAACAGCAGCCAAGTTAATGGTTAGAATATTCAAGTGATTTCGAAGACTGCTTTACCTCAGAATTAGTCCAATTTTCAGAACTCTTCAAAACAGTTACTGTCAAGCCCAGGGTCAGGAAGTAGCACAGTGAAAATCTTAAAACACGTGCACAGAGCCAGTGGTGTAGCTAGGAATTTGTAGGGGTTTGTGGGTCCTGGGGGCTTAAACTCTTTGGGGGCCCCACATACATGCGGTAGCGTAATATTTAATGTAAAAAAATTCGGACACTAATTTGGGCTTTCAAATTTTTTGCCCCCCTCCCCTCCCATAGCTACGCCACTGCACAGAGCTAAAATGTTGCTGTTTTTAAATGAGCTAAATTTTTACAAAGTCCTTTCGAACGTCCACGTCGCACTTCGCATCTATCTCTCAATAATGAAATCAAGCTGCAGCGGATAGTGATCATTTTCAAAGTTTAATAGAATTTTTAAAAATGGAGTTAGAAGTTTCATGGGACAACAAAGACTGAGTCTGCTCTCTCTAATGAGCATTGAATGGGAACTCGTAAGCTCACTTAGCTTTACTTAATTGATAACTTCGTCATGAGATAAGTCTGCAAACGTAGGTTCTGTAATGAATTAAACAGACTCTATGTTGAAATATAAAATAATAAATATTTTAAAGAAGTGTGGATTCATGTAACTTTATATAGATTAAATTTACTTCTATTTACGTTTTTTTTCTATCACTCTGCCTTACAAGTTGCAGTCTTAAATTAGCTGCTAGCAATCATTTTATTTAATGGACGCTTTCTGGACCAGACCCCAGTTTGAATTGCGGCCAGGGGACCCATGCAATCTTAATCCGCCCTTGCCCCAGCCCACCCAGCTCCGAATGGTTACCTGACACTAGTTTAGAAAAACAAAGGCGGGTGGGAATACCGTGGAAGCCTCATAGGGGGGGAGTGGATCACACATTTGTGACTTTTTAGAATAAAAGTTCCACTCATATATGTGATTGCTTACAATTTATTTAATGACGTTTTAAATGGCTCCACGCGTATTATGATATTAGAGTTCAGCCTTACAATAAATAAATACTTAAATCACAATAAAGTGTTTTGAAACATGCTCATTTTCAAATAGGAAATACGGCTTGTATGGGGCTGGGGGGTGCGCCGCAAAGCTTTGTGACGTCATATTTGAGGGGTCTAACTTTTTTTTATTGACGACGTGTAACGAGGAGGGAGAGGGTAAAATTGGCCCAAATGGCGTGACGTCATTTATGGACAGCCTCTTGGAAATACAACGGAAAGATAATTTAATACAACCCTCGGATAGACATAAAGATTGAATCACTTTCTTGTTCGGTATGCAAGAACAAACACATACTAATTCTCGTTCTTCCTGTCTGGAATTCGGGCGTGGAATGGGTTGCCTGATCAAACTAGGAAACAGGAAAACCAAAGCTCTATCAACATTTAAAACTTTTTTTTAAAAATGAAAGACGAGATATAAACCATGGATAAGTGTGGGACAAAATAATCTTCTGTATAAAAGGGGCGTCTGTAATAGATGAGATAATTTAATTGTTAACATTTTATATATTGTTTTACTACCTGCCTCCCCTCCCACCCCTCTCCGCTATTTATTTAATTAAAAAACGGTATTTATTTGTTTATTGATCAGGCTTGCAACTGCCCATATAGGCTAGGGGCCGTCCATGAAGTACGTCACGCTATTTTTGACCATTTTTACCCCCCCCCTGTCACAAACTGCCACAAATCATGGACTCCCCCCCAGTGGCGGATTTAGGTTTGTCAGCGTGGGGGGCCAGCAGAATTTCAGGGGGCGCCGCAAAAATTTCTTTTATTCATTCACTTAGTATAAATATTTATAGGTGCTGAAATAAAATTCATTTGTCATAATGGCTGGTTCTGTAATGAAAATTAGAAATTTGATATGAGATTCACTCTTATTGCTATATTTTATGTTGAAAAAAACATTTCTGCTCACTTTAAATGTGAGATTTACTTTAATAAGTTTTATCTTAAGAGACTGCTGAAGTCTCAAATATGAAATCTAAGGTGTGTTGTTTATGTTACATACATTTTCAGAGTTGCCCTGTGGCAACTTGCTAGACAAAAAGAAACATCTAGTCTTAAGTAGACATGGTTAATCAATTGAAGTTATGAAAATGGTAGTTAATTTGGGAGCTGTTATATGTGACAAAATCTAAATATCTCATAATCCTTTGTGTTCACTTTCAATTGCTGAATATCCTAGCAGACTTTAACATAGAAAACTCATCATCATAAGTTTATAGTCTTTGGGCTAAATAAAACATCTAAAATGTTTTGATAATGAGGTAGAATTTGATTAAATTGTTTATAGGCTTCCAATAGTTTGTTGTACTATCAGCAAAATTCATCAGTTTGTTCAGCTTGCCATAAATAGCAGTGACAGTAACTCAAACAAATAACTAAGTGTTAAATAATAAATGCTGCGTTGATCATTCAGATTAAACTATCTAATATTCTTTTTGTTTACATCAAACCATTGCAATGAATCTCTTCAATATACAAATAATTGCTTTATATTCAGGAGAGTAGCCTAATAGGTCACAAATGTAAACAAAATATAATGTATTTTAAAAAATGTTAATCCTTATATAATAAAAGGCAATGTTCTGTCCGGTCATCGATAGCGATTGGTCCCTCAAACACATATGACTCCTACAGCCAATCATATTGAACACGTTTACGCGGACGTTCAAAACGAGTTATTTTTGGTGCAGTATTTCTTCCAATACTTTATTTTTGAGTTATGCGCGTTGGGATTTATAGTAAATCTGATGCTACAAATAATGAAAAACAGAGACTTTGGTGGAGCGGATTGGTCAAGATTAGTAACACACACAAAGAGTGCCAATAATATCATACTTATAAATAAACTAAACAATTTACTTCAGAATTTAAAAAAAAATTCATCACTGCATGTTTGAGCATGAAACTTTGGGAAAATCAATGAACTTTACACAAACAATGCTTGTAATTTCCTTAAATAAACATTTAAAACTCTAATAAGAATGCAGGACTAAACACAAACCATGGATAAGCATAGGACGCAATATTTTTCTGTATAGAAGGAGCGTCTGTAACAGATAAGATAAGATACGATAAGATAGAGCCCTGAGCCCTATATAAATTGCTTTCTACGTAATTTCATTGAAGCAAAACGATTTATCGTTGATTCAAAGTCAACGTTCTCAGCTAGATCACGTTTGATTGAAATTAATGCCAATCCAAACAGACGTTCGTTTGTCATTGTTGAGCGCAAATAATTTTTGATGAGTTTCAATCAACTGAAACTTCTTTCAGCAATAGCACTGCCTACAGGAAGAGTCAAATAAATTTTATAGAGTATTGACAATTTCGGGAGACCTGATGCCATTTGTTTTTCAGTCAAGAATGGCTGAACCTTTTTAACTTGTAGTTCACTGGATAATGAAAAAGCAACACATGCATACAAATCTTTGAAGGTATCATATTTCCTGATTGCTTCTTCAAGGTTAATGTCGTGTTTGTAAATTTTGCATAAACTTCGAAAAGAATCTTTATTCAATATTCTTCCGACATTTGTGATGGATCAATACAATATAAATAAGTAACTGTGCCCCAAAAGTCATTAAATCGATTATCTATTTGTATTTAAAGTGTATCCATGATAGTGAAGTACGTTTCAGATTTAAAGCGTGTGGTTGGATCATCAGCCATTTTATCTCTGCTAAGTTCGGCGGCCATGCTTTTCTTTTTTTAAATCCTTTATATTAACTCGTGGTGTCTGGTTGATTGTTTGGCTTGTCGAAAAAAAAACTTTGGATCTATTTTTAACCCATTTCCTCATAAGCTAGCGAGCTGAAATTTTGCAGGCAGACTCGTGCCGATGATAAAAACGATGCCTCAATATTTCAGATTGATCGCATGTACTGTATTTAAATTATTGAATTTATTGTTTATTATATTTATCTCTTTGTATCATGATAAATTTTTGAGATAGAGTGTCACGGTGCGTATTATATTGAACAGCCTTTCTTGTCGCGCAATAAAGTGCGTATTTTATTGACAATACTTTTTATAAACATATTCCTGATCGGTGCGCATTATATTAAACATGTTTTACGACACAACTACAACTTTTTATTTTCGGATGGTCTTGCGCTGCGTATAATAATTAACATTCTTTTAGTTATGTCTCGTACATAAGGGATTTATAGTAAAAAACTTGGATTTTTACGTTTAAAAAAATAATTAAATCCTTTATATTAACTCGTGGAGTCTGGTTGATTGCTTGCTTGTTTGCTTTTTTGTCGAAAAAACTTTGGATAGATTTTAACCCACTTCCTCATAAGCTAGCGTGCTGAAATTTCGCAGGCAGACTCGTGCCGATGATAAAAACGATGCATTACAATTTCAGATCGATCGCATGTACTGTAATTAAATTATTGAACTTTTAGATTATTTTATTGCAATTCAATTTTAGATTCTGATTTAACATTTAGTTTTGAGCCATTTTCGTTAATAAATGATTTGACATCTACATTCAGAATTTCAAAAGCTTCATCGCTTCTCATTTCAACAAACTTATTTCTTCAAACATCGATCAATTGTTTTGCAAAGGCGTTGCAAGTAGTTTGATAGCACGAAGATAATTTTTGTACAAATAGCATCAGAAAAACAAAAGAATATCTTTTTTTTAAAACAGATAGTCCCATAGATTCTGCACTGACACTTCCTTTATATTCTGTTGATTTCCCTGAATCAAGTGTGGCTAGAATTGCAGACATTGATCCAACAACTGCATGAACTGCATACTTATGGCTTGCACATCTTGTATCAGAAAGTCGTTTCAGAGTATCTACTGTTGATTCATATTGAGATTTCAGATGTTCTTTAAGAGTATGTAGACGTGGTAAACTAGACATAAGGAATGCATACAACTTTAAATATGTGCCAAAAAACCACTGCACATCACTGTTTACAGACTTTGCTTCGATAGTAACCAAATTCAAAACATGGGCACAACAATTGGATGAAAGTTTCTTTATCTGAGTTTGAAGGCCACTCTTAATTCCTGAGTATGCATGTCCTCGACAGAGTGTAAAATCAATGGTTCGCTTTTTTAGTTCAGTTACAATCTTCTCAGCAAATGCGGCAGCATTTCTTATTTTTTATTTATTTTGTTTTAAGTCCCATAAACGGTGGTCGTAGGGGGTCATAATGTTTCCATTAGAAAATACTAGGGGCGGTGCTTGGTAGACCTTGGTGGGCGCCCCATCTCCCTTCCAGGTCAGTGAAGGACTTTCTTAGCGTTTGTCATTCCATTTTTATTTTGGCTTTAACGTGGGATAGATCCCACGCCCCTCAGCTTGTGAGGCGAGCGCACTATTCACCATCCAGCCGCTGTTTACCAAAGTATAAAAGCCTATAAATCTTTCCACAACATGTCCTGATTTTTAAAAAAATTAACGTAAAGAAACTGACAACTGATCAATTCTAGATATATCAATGGTTGAATCAATAATTTAAGAAAAGAATTGTGCAGACTTAAATTAATTATCAATTGCCGCCGATAATTCAGATGCGAGTGATTGATTTAAACCATATATTACAGTTTCGTCATTTTAAATACGATATTTAACAAGCAGTTTGGTGTTGATTAGAAGTTTCGTCTTTAGCAATCTTTTTTTCTGCTCTTGTGGCACCTTTTTAGTGTTAATCGAGGGCGTCTTTAGCGGGCGCCATTTCAGACCAAACAGGGGCGTGGGGGGGGGCAAGGCGCCCCCTGCCCTATAGCTAAATCCGCCACTGCTCCCCCCCCCTAAAGTACGTCACACTTAGAAACAAAAAATTTATTTTTTATTAACAAATTAATTAAAATTTAATATAAAACACCGTGATGTCACACATGGCCTCCCCCTCCCTCGTCACACTTTGTTACACCACCTCCCCCCTCCCTCTGGAGCGTGACGTACTTTTAGGGGGGGGAGTATGGACGTCCCCCTAGGCATGTACCAAAGCACTTAATTCTTTATTGAGCATCTCTTATTTGTAACATTTTTTTTAAAGATAACATTCTATTTCTATGGATTGTAATATGTAAACCATGGAAAAGAATAGGACGTAATACACTCCTGTATAGCAAGAAGGAGCGTCTGTAAAAGATAAGATAATGGCTTATGTCAAATTATGGGTTTCATTTAAAAAAATGATTTAAATATTTTATCCAAATAAAAATTATAAAAATAACCGTAGCGAGGTACACAGTTACACAGTATACTTCACTTCACAATCAATTATGTTTGAAATATGTTTCAAGTCTTAAAGTACTTAAACTTAACCTTTTTGTAAATAATAACAACAGAAATTGATTTTTTAAAAAATAAATTAAATCTCATTTTGAAAAAATATATTTGAAAATTTATTGTAAACAGCAATGTCAATCTAAAAATATAATCAACAAATATTATTGTTATTTTAGGGTGAAAAAATCTTGGCGTGTACGCAACTTCAGATGCCCATCTCAGGCTTCTGAGCACTGTATCACAGTTTCATTGTCATGTGTTTTGTATTTACTTTTGTTACAGATACCAGATAGTCTTTACATACAAGTAAGTATTTACAACATTAAGTTACGGATTTGGAATTAAACCAACGCTGGCTTACTTTTAAACACGTATGTTATACAGGTAAGTGGTTTAAAATTAGAAAAATATATAGATTTTTTAAAAATAATCATTATTTAATTTTAATCAGGGTTAATTTAATTTATAATTTTTTTTTATTAAAAATGTTGGACCGGCACTACGTAACACCGCGGCGGTGGACCTAGCCAAAATACGAGATTTGGGCTGGAAACAACCGCGGCGAGAACCTAGCCAACGCATTGTGTCAGCGCTAGTACACCAGCGGTTAAAAAAGATATTAAAATAAAATTAATAGAAAATAGATACCTTACCAATAATTAAGCATAAGATGTGAATAAATTACGCCTTAGCTAAAAAGTATAATTTATTTGGCAATCTTTCTGGTATTTACTGTTTAAATTTGTAAGTGTGGGCTTATTGCAAAGCGCTAAACTTAAAACAAAAAGCTATGTGCTATCACTTAACAGCAATACCAGTAAAATTTCATATTTTGTTAGAGTTAGGTCCTTTATAGGGATAAGACAGTTTTATTGATATTGAATGATAATACCACACCACCTTTCCAATGTTATTTAATTTTTATGTTCACCATGTATTTAGTGATGTTTATAGGGGGGTCCTCTGAAGTTATGACAAGATGTTGACAAGTGCGAAGGGTGAGGTAAAAATCGCTTGCCAATAACTCAAATTTCAAAACTATTTAGATTTAAAAAGTGTTATAAAATGTCCATTCAAACGCAAAATTTATGTTTCTCAAAATGATCACTAATCATCTTCGACCTCATCATATCCCCCCTATTCCATCTTTCTTCATTCAACGGCAACGAGGAACGCCACTATTATCTTTCAGTCTGTGAAACTGACATAATTAATCAACAAAAATCAGTGAAGTCAAGTTGTAAGTTAATGTAAGTCGAGATAACAAAATAAAAACATTCATACAGCAGAATAATTAAAAAGGTTTATCTGGGTTTTATTATTATCAGATTATAAATGACTATTACTATAACTAAGATTCTTGTATCTTTTATTTAATTAAACTTAAATTTTACTTAAACAAGGCAGAATCAGAGTAGAAAGTAAGACTGAAAGTTTACATTTTAATTTAAATAAATTGCACAAAAGGTATAGTATAGGCCCTAATGTTTATTAATATTATTATTACTAAGTGGTAATCTAAGTTAAGAAATTTCTTTATTCTTTACTTTACTGGCTTTACTTTAGACACTTTAGTTTTAGTGTGACTTTAGTAAGGAAAAGAAAGGATCGGCCATCGGTGTAATTAGTATAATTACAATAAATTACATTACATTCATTATTCATTTTCATTATAAATATATTTATGTTTCGGAAGACTGAGAGTACAATGTCCTCTTTTAGTTTTGTTTGTAAAACACCGTGAGACTAGACCTCACTACCAATGAGTCCAATGTTCCCTTAAGCTGCGCTGCCACACAGATATCCGGTACTTACCGGTGCAGCGCAGCAGTTTAAAAATTACTGCGCAGCAAAGTTGGTAAAATATTGCACAAAAAATTGATGCTGTTCAACTTCGCACACAAGTTTTTTTTACTTTGCGCACGGACCAACAAACCTTAGACTTAGAGGGAACATTGCTTACTACATAAGCATAAGTGTACATATAATTAATAAACATAAATAACTGATTAACTAGGAATGAAGAATTTAGGTTATTCATGCTAATGCCAATGCTACCTCCCTGCTAGTTATAGTATAAAAAAAGAATTTAAATTAATTTAAAGTTTAAAGCCAAGCCCTTAGCCTTAATATTTATTAAAAAAATAATGTTTTGAGCAATAGTTGGTCCTTGTGCAAATTAAGAAAACTCGTGTGCAAAGTTGCTCAGCGTCCATTTTTTGTGTGCAATATTTTACCGCATTTGCTGCACGGTAATTCTAAACTGCTGTGCGGCATCTGGCAGACATCTCCCCAGCCGTGCAGCCGCGCAGCTTAAAGTTAAAGGGAACATTGTTTTTGAGTATAATTACTATAATTTATATAACTATTTTTTAAATAACTTAATTATATTTTAAAAATAAATTAAAAATAATTTTGATCAAAATCTTTATTAACAAATATTTCACAATCAAGTTTGTTAAAACTGGAATAATTCTCTTACTTTTTACATCTACATATATTTCAGTAAGGAAAATTTTCACTATTTTGATGGCTCTACCAAATCATGATGGGGGAGCCAATATTAACTCTCATTCAGCTCTTGGTAGTTCTTCTCTCAGGAAGCTCTGTGCCCTTTTAAGAAATGAAGGTAATTAAGATCATTTCATTGTAAAAAGATCAAAGTGAAATTATATGATTTAATTTCAAATAAGTCAGAAGATCATTATGTCTAGTCTTGCCTTTTTTAAAGAGTTTTAAATGTTGATAGCGTGCTGGTTTTACTAGGTTTTTAAGGAACCCATTCCACACTCGAATTTGAATCTTTGTATGTCTTTGTGAACAAGAAAAGTGTTGTTATCCCTATGTCTATGTGTAATAGTTAGCCTAATCAAAGTATAGAAAATGTACCTACTTTTTATAGTGCCTAAAAATACATGTTAACTGTACCATTCCTTGATTCATTAATCATTTAACATGTTTGACTCAAGCACCTAATGTCTACTTTTGTTTTTAGCCTAAAAAATTATTTTAATAGTGGAAACATGAGAAATAAATGGACAATTTATTGTAAACTCACATATTTATTAGGTCTGAGCCATTACTGACCTGGATATCTGGAGCTGAGTCCAACCATTTTCTGTAATGTGTTTCTGCCCATTGGGGAAAAAATATAAAACTCAGTACACCTTTTTTTTTAACAGTCATTTTGTAAATTAAACCTGGTATGAGGAAAAATTGGTATGAGCCACTGTCCTAATTTTTAGACCATTAAAAAGTGTGGCTCTCATACTTAAGTTCAAGACTGGTTTGAGCGTTGCTTGACAAGTTATGTACGAATTTAATAAATTTTTGAGGATTGAGTGTCAGTGGAGGGGAAATATGGATTTAAAAAAATATTATTTATAGACATTTGAGTAATTTATTATTGTTACTACACTCCAACTACTAAAACAGAAACTTTAATTAATTTGTTAGATGTTATCAGCAATAAATATGAATATTTAATTAAGTTTCTATTGTCTGAATTTACATGATTAATTTTTCTTTTTTTTTGCGTGGGGGTGGAGGGTGTGGTTGGGAGGCTATTTTAAAATGCTATAAGAAGTCTTTAATTTATCTCAATTTTTTTTTAGATTTACTTATTGAGCACCCGCTAAAGAATAAACTTTTGTTTGTCTTAGGTTTTATTTCTGCTTCTCGCCAACCCTCATAAAATCACAGGACCTGTAACTTTTAACAAAACAGCTTAAAATCTGTTTACACTTTTAAGGCGTTTATGATTATATTAATTTTATTTATACACATTTTGCTTTTGTCCCTATTAAAGAAAAAAAATAAGCAGATTACACTATTTTTTTAACAGACCCTGACTGACCCTTACTTGTCTGGGGATTGTCTCAAAATAACTGAACCTTGATTGGATGTTTAAAAAATTGTTACTGGTTGATCCATTATATGTGTATTGTGTCTCAGTGCATACTGAAGTTGTCTTGCTTAGAATTGTATTGCAATACAGCTTTCAATTAAATGACAAGGAAACACACATTTTAACTGTAACTTCTTTAAGAGCACATCATACAAAAAAATGACATACAAAAAGGTGTATTTGTATAAATATTTGTGTTTCCTTAAATCCAGGTCACAGAGTTCTCAGTGGCAACTCAGCATTCACACTCACAACAGAAGTCTTGTCGTATATTAATGGAGATTGTCGACGGCACAGTGTCACTGAGCTTGAGAATCGCCCCGCAGGAAATGGAGGAGGTTCATTTTTACCGCTGACCAAGAGGATGCAAGAACAGCATGAGGCCATCAAAGCTAGGGCAGAATGGGCTGTTTGCATTCAGTTTATCAAAGATTTCATGCTCAGCACACCAAGTTTAAAGGTATAATACTTGATCAATTTTTAAAAATTGACTTCAGACTAATCTACCCTTTATGCTGCATGGCCGCACAGATATCTGACCAATGCAGCGCAGCAGTTTAGACTTACCACGCAGAAAATTATATATTGCAAAAAAAAATGAATGCTGTGCAATTTCGCACACTAGTTTTTCTACTTTACACACGGACCAAAGAACCTTAGAGGGAACATTGCTTCAGGGTATTGAAATATATCAAGTACTATACTTAATTACTTAAGCAGTATATGAAGGATCTGTATGAGCCCAGGTTAACTTCTATCTAGCATTTATTGAATTAAATTAACAATTTAATAGGAATGTTCTCTAAGCTCCTACATTGAGAACCATTGTCTTGAATTTCAGGTCCTACACAACTCTAGCACTTTAAGTGCACCCATTTCGCTGCATAGATTTGGTAACCTGAGTTGTCTCCATCTTCGCAGAGTGCCAATACATATGGTTGAAGGCCTACAGCATTTGCGCCATACTCTTTCATCCATTATTGTCTACAGATGTGTTGATAATCTCAGGGTATTTTATTGTGAATACATTTTGAATCTAGTTTACCAGGAAATAATTTATTTTAATTTAGTAATTTGTCTTAATACAAATAATTAAGTAGGGGTCTACCGATATATCGGCTGGCCGATATATCGGCACCGATATCTGGATATCGGCAATATCGGTATCGGTAGCATGTAAAGGTCCCGATATTGACGTCACCGATATTTCATAATAAGTGACATTTTGACCCAAAAAAAAATATTTAAAAATCGGAAACGAAAAAGCTATCATTTAGATTTACAATATCTCGACAAATTAATATATCGACCCCGATACCGGTATTGAAATAGTCAAAAGAGTTCTAGTATTAATATGTGCAGCCACGATACTGTGTGCCATGTGCTGTGATATTGTTTAGGTATCGGCCGATTTTCGTATACTCAGAAATACTGTGTAAATAGTGCCAATGCCAAGTATACCGTAATTGCTATAATAAAATGTATAACATGTAAACATTATGTTCACGTAATTGCTCTAATACTAACAGCAAAGATGCACGCAGAATCGCAGATGTCTAAAACATTTCGTTTCGTATGGAATAACAAAATGTACCGTGTGCAGACTTGCTGTCATTGGCAACCATTCAACCTCATTTTCACTTATTACTATTAATTTGTTCTCATTGTTTCATTCATAAAAGGTGGCCGTGTGCAAAAGCCATTAAACTATTGGTTAGAATTAATAATTATGAGTCAAGGTTGAAGTTTCAAAAGGACTTCCTAATTTTGCTTGTACAATTTAATAAAGGATTGTTCGTTTTGTTATGAGTCCTATGTAGGTCATGATCTGGAACTTGTAAACACATCGGCGTATCGGAAACTTTGTTTCGGGGAGCAAAAAAATCGGTAATATCGGCAAAACTGGAAATCGGTAGACCCCTTAATTATAAAATATAAATAATTACGAGTGATAAATTTAAGAATGCCGTCATCAAATAGGCCTATGACCGCTGTTATTTTTGTCCTAACAAATACTCATATCGGCACTCATATCGGAAAAAAATATCGGCAAAAATGAACATCGGTAGACCCCTAATATTTTAAATAATTACGAGTGATAAATTTAAGAATGACGCCATCAAATATGACCGCTGTTATTTTTGTCCTAACAAATACTCATATCGGCACTCATATTAGTCATATCGGAAAAAAATATCGGTAATATCGGCGAAAATGCATGTCGGTAGTCCCCTAATATAAAAGATAAATAATTAGGAGTGATAAATTTAAGAATGACGTCATCAAATATTACCGCTGGTTTTTGTCCGAACAAATACTCATATCGGTACTCATATCGGCAAAAAAAATATCGGTAATATCGGTATCGGCAATATCGGCAAAAAGGCATATCGGTAGACCCCTATAATTAAGCCAGAAATAATTAAAAAAATTTTCATGGTAATAATGAGAATGATAAATGAGATGGCCTGCTATAAAAGTTTGTAAATTAAATTAATTGGACACCAATGTCTTTAAATAAAACAGTATACTTAACTTAAATTTACATAACCTCACTGCATCTTTTCAAAAAGAAATAAATGACAGCCATGTTCATTACATTTCAGATAATGAATCTAAATCCTACCTACAGCTATTATATAATTAATCTAAATCCTAACTAAACCTATTAGGGGACCGTCCATAAATAACATCACACGTTTTTGGCCGATTTTTCACTCCCCCTCCCCCGCTCGTCACGCATCGTCACAAAAATTTAGACCCCTCCTCCAATATGACGTCACAAAGCTTTGCCCCCTCCCCCAAAAAAAGCTGAATTTCTATTTGAAAAAGAGCATGTTTCAAATCACTTTTTTGTCATTTAAGCATGTATTTAGTGTAAGGCTGCACTCTAATATCATAACACTCGTGAAGCCATGTAAAGCGCCATAAAATAAATTGTAAGAAAGCAAATATTTAAGTAGAATTTTAATTAGAGTTGAGAGTTTTGATGTTACGACACATTTCTCAAACACCCCTCCTCCCCCTCGCCACACATCGTCACAAATGTGTGGACCCCCCTAAGTGCATGACATCATTTATGGACAGCCCCTTATATAATGAATGTAAATCCTACCTATAGCTATTATATAATGAATCTAAATCCTAACTACAGCTGTTCAGTAATCGAAAGAAAGACAAAAAGAATGGCCCAGGACAGTTATTTAAATCAAGCAGTGAGCTGTGCTCACTATGATTAAATTTATACCTAATGTTCTCTTAAAGAAATAAAATATTTACGTATAGTTCACCAAAAATTCATCACCAAAAAATTCATACTTATTGTACAATTAATGTAAGAAAACATTTAGTCTTAGTGTACCCTATATGCCAAAAAAATATTTATTTATAGTGTCGTCGTAATATATGAATATATTAATTCATAGTTCACAGTTAATGTAAGAATATATTCACAGTGTACTATTGATGCAAGAATATATTTAAATGACAACAAACTTCAGAATCCATTATATTTAAATCTTATAATTTAAAAAAATGCTTAATGCCATGATTTAAAGTTTATTTCGTGTATAAAATATTTATAAGCATGTTGAATTATTTTATTGTATTTAATTACATGTGTTTAATTTATAGATTCGATTGCTTTTTTTACTAGTTGCTAGGTGTCTCAATATTATAACAATTTTATCTTGAGTATTTTTATTCCAGGATTTGTTGGAGTCCTGTGGTGGTGACATGAGTACACCATTGACCTGGCCTGCTTTAAAATTTGTCTCATTTATGTTTAATTCACTGTCCAGTTTAGATGATTCCTTGGTAAGTCCATCTTTGTCAATCAATTATAGTTATGAACTGGAAGATAGGATTTTGTGTCTGTGAATTTTTGAAACAGTTGGCGTTATCTACCTTCAGTAAAATAGATATTTTCAATCATAAAAAATTTAATATTAATTTAACCCTACCAAGGCGAGTTACCGAATATTAGGTAATTAATTTAATTACTATATAAACGAGTTACCGAATTCTAGGTTTTTGGGATATCACTTGAAGAAGCACTAAAAATAGCAGCCAATCGTCTTTAAATCTCGCATTTGTTGCATGATTAGTGTTTACAAATGGTTTCTTCTTTGAATAAAGCAGTTAGTTAGTGATTACGTTGATTTTGTTGAAAATAACAATGAAAAGATCGGCGAATGAACCGAGCACTTCCACAGGAAAAAAGGAAGGCCTACACATTTTAAACTGCAGCAGGTAGTGGAAGCTTAAGACGATTTAGAAGGTGATGAAGCATCAATATGATTATTCTAGTTCTAGTGACGTTGACATGGATTGTGATCTCGATAGTGATAGGTCAAGTGATGATGAGGATAATAGATCCAGAGCTAGACCAACTGTTATGGAAAGGGGGCGTGTCCATCAAACAGATTTTCGTGGTGACAATTTTCCAGATGATGGCTGGACTGCAACCTTTGCGGCTCCAACAATAGATTTGAACGCAATACTGGCGTTAGATGGAAGCATTGTTCAGCTAAATAAACAAATATTATCTTCTAAAAATTTTTTTAATTTTTTAAAAATTAATAAACAAAATTTGCTGCGCGGTAACTCTAAACTGCTGCGCGGTGTTGGTTGAACGACTGCGCGGCTAAGCAGCTTAGAGGGAACATTGGTGCAAAGTTGTACAGCAGCCTTTTTAAAAAAATATTTTAATAAATTTGATGTGCGGTAACTATAAACTGCTGCGCGGCGTTAGATATATTCGTTGCCGCGCAGCCACTCAGCTAAATTGAATACTGGATGGAAGCTAGACCTATTTCCTGCTATATCTAAAAGTTTGAGCTCATTCTGACCACTGGTTTGCATGATACTAGCAATTTCCTAACCCATGTACATTTTCTTTATTTTTGCTGGGGAGGCCAGGTATAGGGGCAAATTAGCTTGGGGAGCTCGGATTTGGTAGGGTTAAGTTGACCAAATCCTGTTAGTATTTCTACTTATTAAGAAGTAACATTTTTGCATGCTAGCAAAATTTGTAATTAGAAATAAACCATTTTATTTTGGTAATGAAATTTAGTGGGGTTTTTGTTTCAATTTGATTTAATCCTATTATTATCTCTACAACTACTTTATTAAATGTACCATGTTAGTGTGCTTGAAAAATTTGTTTACTTAAAAAAAACCATATTAATTTTGATAATGTTATTTAGTTTCTTTTTCAATTTGATTGTTTGCCAATGTTCATTATTAGAGCCTCTAATTAATTTCAATATGTTTCTACCATGTTCAGCGTCTGCTGCCCTTTGTCGAGGTTTTAGATTTAAGCCATAACTTACTAGAGACGTGTGCAACACATTTAGAGGTAAGTACATTTCAAAAATAAAAAAATCACTGATCCATTAGAGTAAGATAGATAATGTTTGCTACATCGTCCTCAAACGTTAATTCAAGAGAAATCTTCATTTGCTCTACTTACCTTCTTTAAGTGCCATTGACTTTCCAACATCACAATTTTGTAAATTTTCTTTCCTTTTCATTTGTCTTCATACATCTTGTTTACTCTGCTCATTGTAAGCATAATTAATCAATAAATTTCTCCTTTTAATTGCTCAGTGGTGTTTACTCTTCACATCAAATTTTAGACAAGCTAGCAATTTAATAAGATTATTTCTTCATATTTTAATTTAAAAATGGAACCAAACCAATACTTGTTATGCATGCAGATTTTTATGGGACTTAAGAATTTAATCAAATTTTACTTATTTATTTACAATGTATACAGTCAATCAGTGAATTTATATTAAAGATCTTTAAAGATTTATGAAAACTGGGAGATAAAAAATACATGGAAAAAAAATTAAAACAGAAAAATAAATATAATATCTGAATAAAACATCAACCATTACCATAGATAAGAATAAAGGTTGTTAAAGACTGCTAGATTTTGAAGACCCTTTCATCATTTAAAAAAAAAGATATGTTCAAGTTCATGATCAATTAGTGGTAATGAGGTATTTTTCAGAACCCAAAGGAAAATGTAACAAATGTTTTCCCTCTCGCCCCTCCTGGTCCTACCAGGGTTGTAAATTCATGACATGAAAGGGGCTATAATGTATTTACAACTCATGTTAGCCCAGTAACTCAGGGAAATTAAAAAAAAATAATGAGAAGAAATGGGAGCCTAACTGAGGCAAAAACAATAATGATAAGTTATTGTTCTAATGTAAAAAATGCCATGTTATTTTTCAATGGTGGAGTCAGCTGGATTTTTATTTAAATTGAAATTTAATGGTTATTTTATGATTTGAAATTTAAAAAATGAACTCTCTAAAATATGTTAATACCGACCAATTGAAGGTAACGTTTAACCAGCCAAGATTAAACAGGACTGGCCTTTGCACTACTTAGGTCCGGTTAACTATTAAAAACTTATATAAAAATGTTTAAGTAAAAATAAGGGAATAGTCAAATGATAGCTAGCACCCAAGTAAGACTGTCATATTTTATTTTGGCGAATTAAACATATTTTATTGTATTAAAAAATGAGATCTGTATTTTATATAAAGTAACAAGGAACTTTCATTGATAAATATTTTTTAAAACTTTCATTTCCATGGTTTAGTTCCTTGGGGATGTCATCTCTGTAACACTTGCCTACAACAATCTTGTGGCAATACCAACCTTTTCTCTCAGTACCAGATCATCACTTACGTTTCTCATACTGAGGGGAAACAACTTAGATAGAATCAATGGTGAGCTCCCTTTTATACATACATACATACATATATATAAATATACATATATATATATATACAGTGCTGTTTTTCTATTAAAAAAGGTACTGGAACGCATGAAAAAAAGGTAACAACCCCAACAAAGGGGCAGGAACGCAGTTCGGATGTGTTACTCGAGAAAAAAAGCACTGTATATATATATATATATATATATATATATATATATATATATATACATATATATATACATATATAATAGAATTTAAATGAATATTTTTGCTCAAAGTGATTATTATAAGTTAGTAACTTTATCATCTAATCAAATCTATTCATACAATATGTTTTGCAGGAATTGAAGCCCTCACTGCTTTGAAAGAGTTAGATCTGGGTGAAAATTGTCTGAACGACCACAGTTTTCTAGAGCCGTTTAGTGCCTTGGTTAGGCTGAAACAGGTGATGACAAAATTACAATGACTTTGACTTATTCAAAAAAGTCTGGAAAAAATTGTACAGTGTGCCGGATGCGGTGCACAGGCCTGTAGTTTGACACATGTGGTCACAGGGTTATACACACTTGACTCAAAGTATGAACATACTTCTTGAACTTGAAAAAACAAATGTCATCTGCAGATCTATTTACAAATTATGATGAAGATTTATCCACAAGAACTACATTTTGGCACTTATATAGTGTTATGCAACAAAAAGTCCCTGAAAGAAAAATGTGTAGTTAGAAGAGGAATAAACTTTCATTTCTTGAAAGGTTTGCACTTAAAAAATATTACCAAAAAAAATATCTAACCCAAATAAGGTATAAATAAAACTAACTCTGTTTGGGCCTCGCAAATGCTACAGGATTAATATAACATATAAGAAACACACAGAATTTTTACAAAAATATCTATGATCTAATTATTAAATTTTCTTATTTAGCTCCAGCTTGATGGCAACCCAATTTATTACCACAGATTTCACCGTCCTTTAACTGTATCATGCCTGGCCAGGCAGGCAGTTACAATAGAGGTATGTGGTTCTGTCTATGAATATCAACAGGTCATTGATGCTTATGTGCTTAAAACTTTATTCTTAACCAAAGAGACTGTCAACACAGAAGCATAATTTTACAATGACATATTTAACAATTATGTATTTTGTGCAATTAAATCACAGTTCCTTGAAACGAAATACATCTCCATCATGCTTTCAAAGTTACCTACTCTGATATTGATGAACAAGTTTGTAAAAATATAGATCAGATGTTGCTTGAGTTTTGGTAACAAAATAATATCAAACTGAATCAAATGTGGTTTGATTTTACTATTTCACAAAATATGTAACAACTGCTCCTTTAGATCTTTAAAGGAGTAAGAAAAATCTGACCCGTCAATGCTGGGGAAAAGTTTTAAATAAATTATAGAAATGTATATAAATCAAAATCCTGTTTAACTAAAACTGTTAACAGAATGGTTAAAAAAAACAACAGTGGTTTGTACATCCCCAGCCAGCACACATTAGGCAGAAAGTTAACATTGTCTTTGATATTATTACTTATAAAGGAAAGAAGAAACATCTCTAACACAAGTACTTAGTGCAATATTTTTATTCATACTCTTAATTTTATTTACTGAATCCAAATGTTACTTATATTTGACAGTTTGAGCTCGACAAGAAGAAACTTACCCTATCTGAAATTTCTGTAAGTTTAAACAAACTTTTTTTTTATATAACCAGTGTAATTATTTGTGCTATAGACAGCTTGATTGTTAAAGGGACTTCAAAATTTACTAAAATAGTAAACTGTGTGAAATCCACGAGAAATAGTCTAAAAGGATCACAGCTATCAATTCTTGTGCTCACATTTTTTAAAGAAAAAAAACATATTTCTTGCCACACATTAGGGCTCTAATTGAAATCACCAGAGCCATTTGTTCCACACAACGTCCTGTCCTGACATAGTTGCATATAAGTCATTGGTTTTTCCAACAGTCCTGTTTCTGTGGGTTTTGTTTTCCTGTACTTTATACTTTGGAAAACCTTAACCAATAAATAATTGTTTTTGTATTGATAATGGTGTTAAGGAATAGTCATTTTGTAAAAAATGTTATGCGACATTAGTTGTTTTTTTCTTCAGATAATTAGTTTTTTCTTAAAAACAGCATTTTATGCCACGAAGAGGACAAGCAAAGAGAGTGATGGAAACATTAAGCTACCCAGCTAGAGCTAAGCTGCACAGCAAAACTCCTGAACAGGACAATGTGTATGGATTGTCACCTTCTTCTGGTATTGGCACAGAAAATGAAAGGTGTACGCCCTCTCACAATTTCCATCAGAATATTTTTATTTTCTCGAAAGTCGGTGGTGAAAATTTAAATATAAAAAAAATAGACCTGCCATATAGAAAAAGTGAGGAATTTTTGTGAATGTTGTTTATAAAAGTAAATTCAGTGAGTATTCAGATTCAGGTTTGGCAGTTTTTCTGTTTTTAAATTTACAATATTTTCTTCCAATATGTGAATGCCAATATTAGTGCAATGATATCAATTCATTAATTCATACTATTTTAAATTTCACAGCACGGATATTGTTGTAACACCTCGTTCTGTTAAAAAAGGAAAACGCAAGCGTTTGAAACCAAGAAATACTCGCATCCTAGACATGGACACATCCGGAGACTTGTCATCTGGGCAAGACTGCACTCCTGGTAAACATTTTTACCTTTTGTCAATGTTGTATGGCACTCCTTGTAAACATTTTGACTTTGTTTCAATGCTGTATGGCACACCTGGTAAACATTTTTACCTTTTGTCAATGTTGTATGACACTCCTGGTAAACATTGTGGCTTTGTTTTACTGCTGTATGGCACACCTGGTAAACATTTTGACTTTGTTTCAATGCTGTATTGCACACCTGGTAAACATTTTGACTTTGTTTCAATGTTGTATGGCACTCCTGGTAAACATTTTGACTTTGTTTCAATGCTGTATGACACACCTGGTAAACATTTTGACTTTGTTTCAATGCTGTATGGCACTCCTGGTAAACATGCTAAATTTTTTGTTTATTAGGAAATTCTGTCCATGTTGAGAAAACCTGATCCTGATGTTAGAAGGTCATTTATAAACAGTCTATTGATAAACATTTACTCTTGTCTTTTTATTTTCTAGCTGATAACTCTAACAGATAAATGTTCAATTCTTTGTAATAGATTTAGTTGTGTAAACTTTTTCTTTTTAGCTGATACTGTCGTACCTCGGTATATGTCTGATTTGGAATAAGTCCAACTTAATATACATCCTGTTCGGAACCAAAACATTTTTGCATGGGTTTTGGAGGTTAACCGACAAAACAGCCCCAGACAAAACGGCCCCAACATAACGGCCCTGGTCAAAACGGCCCTGGACTATTAGATAGACTAATATTAAAAAATGTAATCAAATATTATATTACCGTATATACTCGTTCTATAGCCCGTTCGTTCATAAGCCGACCCCCCACTTTTGGAAGGGAAAAGTATTAAAAGTGTATAACCCGATCGCAAGCCGACCCCCCAAAAATAATAGGACAGCTTTAAAAAAAATGGTACATATTTTTTTAAAACTACAAGCTAAATCGGTCATTATGATTGTTTACTTTGTACTGCCTATCTTTGTCTTTCTGCTCTTTGTTAGCAAGAGTTACTGGTATTTAAAAAATAAAAATTCTTTGGTAAACAGTGATGAAAGCGCGTACATTAAAATCCGTTGTTGAAAGCAAAATTTGTAAAACAATTTATTAAAACGTTCACAAAAATAAATAAAATGATAAAATAAGGTAAGTGCTGATTTTTAATTAATAATATATTATAGCTTCTGATAGAGCAGTCGAATCTTGTAGAATGTAGAAAAGGACATTGATAATAGAAAAGGACATTGATAATCTACAATAACAACACCGATATTCAATATCCATGCAGAAATCCCCTATGTCCCGCTCATAAGCCAACCCCCCCCCACACTTTTCCCCCTAGATTTTGTCCAAAAAAGGTCGGCTTACGAACGAGTATATACGGTAGTATTTTTACTCACCGATTCAGTGTCAGGTTTAGTTCACAAGAAACAATAATAATGACATCACAAGAAAGAATTTAATAAAAGTTGCTCGATACGGTACCAAGTCACGGTTGTTTGTTGAGAAGAAATAATATAATAACATCACAAAAAATAATTTTACAATTTGACCACTTTTTTGGACAAAAGTTGACAAAAAGCTTAAAATGCAAAAAATGTACATTTTGTGTTAAAAAATGTAAACAATTTGTCAGAGCCATATGACGGGTCACGTTTTGCATGATATATGACCCGGGTGCTAGAAATTGTATGAGTCAAAATGACACATTGCGCATGCATAACTTGTAGGAATCACAGCACACCGTACAATACTCATGTGTTTTAGTTGCTACCATGCAATGAACGACTCATGCAATAACTGTAAATTGTCACAGGATTTTGGGTTTTCTCGTAAATTTTTTGTAAATTTAAAATTTTTTGTAAATTTACTTATCATGAGTTCTAAGAAAGTAAATGAGAGGACCCAAGCAATGAAAAAAATGGTTAGGATCACTGTGGAGGTGGAAAAAGAGATTTTTGAAAAGGGTGGAAGTGGCAAGCATGTTCAGGACTTAGTTGCACCAAAAGGAATTACGCGAATGATGAATTCTATGATTGTGGAAAATCAAAGATGTTATTAAATTTGCAAATGATGTGACATGGGTGAAAAAAATTACCAAACAAAGATCAGGAACTGTAGAGCATGTTGAAAAATTGCTTTTGATCTGAATAACAAAAAAAAAGTTTTTTAAATATGTGTTTTAGTATTAAACAGTGTTCAAATTATTCTAAACAACCACGTCAATAAATGTTTAATATGTAAATGACACAATGATTTTTTTCATGGGTACCGATTAGTCATCTTTATTTCTTATGGTAAAATACGTTAGGTATACATCCTGTTTAAGTCCAGGGGTCTGTAACATGTAAATGGTCATTTATTGACCGTCCATACTCTGATATACATTTATTCTTGTCATTCTATTTAATCTTCTAGGATCATCACCAGCTTTTAAAAGCTTTGAGGAACAATTGAATGCCAGGCGGGAAGAGGCCAGAAAAACACAGAAAGAAATTGAAGAACTGCGACAACATTATGGGCCCGACTGGCTACAGGTGATGATGGATGCATTGCTTATGAGCTCATTGCTCTCATGATGGATTCTAGAAAGTTTTTAATACAGAGTTCATAATTGATATAAGTTTTGATTATTCAAACAGTCCCCATAATTATGATAACTCATTTCAAATTAATCAGCAAAGATACTTGTTACCTAACCTATTGGTGTATTGTGATAAAAAGGGTGTTTATTTTACCAAGTTGGACACATTTAAAAATCATTTATTCATGCAAAGTGTTATCAAATTCCTGTATCTTGCTTTAGAAATATACCCTACTGTCTCCATGTTTATTATAAAAAAACTGACTTCAAAATGTAGTATTTCAACCGATTTAATAGCAGATTATAAAGTCTCAATATCTCTTACAATTAATCAATCCCGTAGTATTTACTCCACTTAATTTTTACTTGGTGTATAATGTGTAATTTTTTCAATTGTAATTAAATCAGGCCATTGAAGACAGAAATATTTTCAACACCAAGAGACCAGTTCCCATAACTTCATCTCTGCAAAGCACTTCCAGGGATGCTGCACAGAAAACCAGTACAAAGAGGAAGTCCTCCGATGGCAGCAGGTCTGGTTCTGAAAATGCCTTGAATGACTCGAACGAAGGCAGCAGCGAGCCACAGGGGGAGCCAGACAAGGATGTTAGCCCAACAGATGACGAGCTGTACCTCAGAGACACCAACCCGGCAGATTCCAACAACCCCATCATGGCCGCCATCGCCAGGATGGCAGCCGGTGAGTCGGGTGAGGAAAGCCAGAAATCCCTGGCGATAGTTCAGGCATCCATAAACCTGGAGGCTGGCCAAGCAAACACAACAGTTAAAACTGCAGGTGGAGGGTTAACAGAAGACTTCGCCACCGCCCACTCCATGCGTGCCACAAGAAGTGGATCACCCGCGGATGAACAGTTGAAGTCATCAGGGGAAGCAAGCGTGAAATCACCTCCGAGACTCGAGTCCCAGTTGTCCAGGAATCTCAAAAACCACGCAGCCTCAGACGGAACCGGTTCAGCTCAACAGATCTTAAACAAGACATCAGAGAAGTCTCCATTGAAAAGAACCAGTAGAGATTTATCTCTGTCCTCTCTAGCTGATACAAGCCTCACAAAGACAAATCAAGGTAAAATCCCTGACTGTTCCCATAACACATGTGAGTTACATATAAGTTTTTATCTGCTGTGCATATAGTTACTTTGTTACTTCAAGTTTTTTTTTACATCTTTGACTGGTAACACTGTATACAATGGCTCTCAAAATTTTTACATCTTTGAATTCTAACACTTGTACAGTGGTTCTCAAATGTTCTATGCAACCTTGGGGAATGGAAATTTTAGAACGCAACCCTGTGGCATATTTCTAACTAACAGTCCATAATCCTAGAAGTAGAAGCCTAACCCTAACTGATGAATGGTCCATAATTATTAATGGATAAGAGTTTAAAATTTTGAGGGGAAAAAAAATTATTGGACATGAAAAAAATAATTCTAGTCTCACTAAACCAATAATTCTGGTATCCCTAAACCAATAATCTAGTATCCCTATACCAATACAGTGGAACCCAGTTAAGTCGACGGCCTCGGGGTATGAAAAATGGCGCCGAGATAACCAATCATAGAGTTAAACGAAAACCAATATGGCGGCAAAATATTAACATGCGCTTGAAATTTCTTTATGTACATGATGTGCGTTAATTAGTGATGGGACGATTAATCGGAATCGCATCGGAATATCGGGACCCTATTTCATAACTCTTTCTTAAGGTTGTTAAGACCGTTTGTTTTTAAGGACCATTTAAGTTTAAATATATCCCTTTTTTGCGTAAGCGCAATTTTTTTCCCCTAGTACATAACTATTAAGAATTCATCTACTCCTGCCCGCCACGCCGCGCGCACGCCGTCTTGCGGTGATTCCCAGATTGAGCGATACTGTGCCTTGGAAGGCACTTGCGTGACTTTCCTTACAAGCTACACAAATAAATAACCCACCCTGTGTAACCTACACATCCCCCTCATTGTCTCCAAACTATTCTCTACCAAACCATCTTCCTTGGGTCCGTCACCTCAGCTTACAATGGACTCAGAATTCCTTCGGTAACTTGATGCTAATCAACTAACCAACAACAATGGTGTGGGGGATTGAGAGTGGGGGTGGGTAAACTGTCTGTAGTCTGTTATATTATAAAATCTGGGGAGCCTTGTTTACAGTAAGCACCCTATGATTTTGGTATCGTCCCATCACTAGCGTTAAAAAATTAGAATGTACATGCACATGTTTTTGGAGTTTTTTTTTACACAAAGGCGTTGCCGTTATTCGTTTGTCTATCAGACTATCATGACCTATATATGACTCATGACCAAAAAGCGAACTCTTCTCTATAAAAGTGTACAAAAATAAATTAGGAACTCCTTTTGAACCTTCAACTTTGACACATTTTAATTAATTCTAACCAATAGTTAAATGGCTTTTGCACACTGCCACTTCTTATGAATGAAACAATGAGAATATCTTATCTGTTTACAGACGCTCCTTCTATACAGAAGATTATTGCGTCCTACGCTTATCTATGGTTTGTGTTTAGTCCTGCATTTTTATTAGAGATTTAAATGTTGATAAAGTGTTGGTTTTCCTGGATTCTTCAGGCAACCCATTCCACACCCGAATTCCGGACGGGAAGAAGGAAAACTTGTATGTGTTTGTTCTTGCATACGGAATAAGAAAGGTGTTTTTATCCTTATGTCTATCTGAGGGTTGTATTAAGTTATCTTTGTGTTGTATTTCTAAATTAGAATTAATTGCTTTATGTATGATTACTACTTTGCTCTTGGTTCTTCTATCCTCTAGTGTTTCAAGGTTTAATGATTTAACTGAGAATAAAGCAGTAGTAATAGAGTCAAAATGAGGTTGAAGGATGAATGGTTGCCAATGACAACAAGTCTGAACACGTTACATTTTGTTATTCCATACGAAACAAAATTTATTAGACATGCGATTCTGCTTGCATCTTTGCTATTGGAGCAATTATGTAATACTCGGCATCGGCATCACTTGCGCGGCCGATTGCCGAGTATCTCCGAGTATACGAAAATCGACAGATGCCGAGTAGCCGATCCGATCGGTTCAGCCCTATCGATAAGTAAAATTTTCAAAAGCTTGCGATTGGTATACATGTAGTACCAGAAGCTACACAGCGCTGAGAGCTGAACGCAAGCGGGCTGTGACGTCACCAGCAGACCTAGCGAGGCAGAAATTCGATGCCTTCCTTTGGTTATAAAAAATCACATCTAACATTTTCAAAAGCTGGTGATTGGTCATGGGGATCGAGATAACCAACGCTAAGTGGCAAATTTGGCCCTCTTTTGTGCTCGAGGCATTAGGGTTCGGCGACTTAAAATAATCGAATTAACCGATGAGAAAATGCAAAGACGAAGAGAGAATTTGGCAGTTCCAATAAAAAACGTCGACTTAATAGAGCTGACGAGTTAACCGGGCTCGAGTTAAGTGGGCTCTACTGTAATGACATTGATGGTACATAAGCTACGTTTGTATGTCAAAGAAATGTTGGACTATTAATCTGGAAATTAAAGTTTAAATAGAAATTTTTTTTAGTGCAGTCTTGAAGGCCTTAGTAATAGGAATACTATGAAAGTGTAATGGTAGAGAATTCCATTGTTTAGGGCAGCGGTTGCCAACCTGTGGGTCCCGACCCCCAAGGGTGTCTGCGAGGGGTTTTCAGGGGGTCGCCAACTGTCGACTAAAAAAAATATTCACTATAATGCAAATTTGCTCTATTTAGTAAAAACTTTATTGAGAATGACTTTTTAAAATTTCATGGGGGTCGGGGGTCACAAGGCTTATATAAAAGGGGTCACCACCCAAAAAAGGTTGGGAACCACTGGTTTAGGGGCACAAAAAGAGAAAGACTTTTTGCCAAATGTTTTAGTGCGTGTCTTAGGAACAGAAAGAATACTGAAGAGCTGACGAGTGGTTGAGTAGGAAGAGAGAAGTTCAATAAGTTAGGAAGGGTATGAGTCGGAAAAGAATTTGTGGCAGATAACGGACAGTTTGTATCAATGCATGCTTGTGGCCAATGAAGTAGCGGAGTGATGTGGTCATGATTCTCCACAGCATAAGAACTAGCCTGGCAGCTGAATTTTGAACTTTTTGTAGTTTCCCGATGTATGGTTTTGGTGAACCTGAAAGAAGAAAATTGCAATAATAATCAAGATGAGAGAGAACAAGAGCACAGTCTAGAGTTTTCATTGCACTAACTGTTAGATAGTGAAGGATTGAGCTGATCTGACAGATGAGGGATTGAGCTGATCTGACGGATGAGGGATTGAGCTGATCTGACAGATGGTAGTGTAGGCAGAGCGACAGATGTGAGAGATAAAGTTATTTGTGGAGATGTCAGAAATAATGTAGCCAAGATTCCTAGAGCATGAAGTGAACTGTATATCAGAACTAGCTACCTGATTTTCAAGCAGTAAAAGAAGTGGCAGGGAGAAGAGGTCTTGTATACATTATGAAAAGCACTGTACACAAAACAGAGCCCCTTACACTGTGACTTACTATATCGTGTATAATTTATTGATGGAATAATAGCTTGGGTCGTGGGGGGGGGGTGACATTGCTGTTTCATACTTGGCTTTGAGTTCAGCTTTTTCAACTAACTGCAGAACCACAGAACACTCGTGATCACTGTAATCATGTCAATGTCAAAACAAAGTCCGAATAGAAATATCATGTGTACTTAAGTTACACTCTTTGAAGTTTTCTGTCTAGTCTTTATGGATCCAATTTTAAGTATGCAAAGGATTAGCTAAGAAACTACAATAACTGATTGAATCATTGAAAATTAATTCTCTGCTTAGATTGGGTGAAAGTACCAACTATCAATATGTGAAGAAAAAAAATGGTAACATTACTTTATTTGAACACAATGTCATTAATTGAAACTATTCATTCAACTATTTTTTTGTAATTTATAGTTACTTGTTCCTACATGCTAGTCCATCTGTCTGCTTTATTAAATTGAATAGAAAAATATGCACTGTCTTTTTGTGCCCCTTTGAGGAAGCCAAGAGGCATTCTAATAAACAATCCTTTCACTTGAAACATTTCACTAAAAGATGTTAAGTATTTGCATATTTGGATAAGTTAATAATTACCTGCCTTTTTCATTCTCATTGATAGTTTTGTCATTAGTTATGACTGTTTCAAAGAGATTTGGCATCAGTCTTAACGTTGATACTTGATTTACTTCACTAGCATAAGGCGTTTTTTGATTGCAGACTCACCCATAGTGACATTGAATCACTCCTTTACATATTAATATCAGCTTGTTAGAATCATCCTATTTCAAATGACATGTTTTCTAGACAGCTATGTTATCTGACCGCCGTATCACAGCAGTTCAGAATTACAGCATAGCAATTTTGTAAAATATTGCACTAAAAATCGATGCTGTGCAACTTTGCACACGGACCAACGAATCTTAGAGGAGACATTGCTAGACAGTAATACTAACTTGGTAGAATTAGTTTGTTTCAGAAAGTCATGTTTTCTAAAAAAAGTAGTACCAGCTTGTTAGAATTAGCTTGTTTCAAATGACATCAGATATCTCAACAACGCTGTGCAGCACAAAAAATGAATTGTTTGCATTAGCTTGTTTCAGGAGGGCACAGGCATTAACTCTGGATGATTTCTATTTTTGTCAGATGATGAACATGAGATAACTGAAGCGATGTTTATCAGCCTTCCTCTAGAGAATGACAAGATGATCATTGTGAGTCTGACTGACAGGTCACTTGTTGAGAAGGACATTCGAATGATTGTAAGGGAAAAATTAGACCTGACCAACTTGACCTCTATGGAGACCAAATGGGTCAAAAAGAAAAAAAGTCGTCATTGCTCAGGGGAGGTCATAGAACAGACAGCTGAAGCAGAAGAAGAAGTAGAGGTCATGCAGATTGACCTAGAGGGTCATGCAGATTGACCTCAAGTTTGAATACATGAGAAAGGACAGACAGAACAAATGCTACCACTTGGATGCAGCAGATGCTAAGGTAAGTTAAAAATAGAATAACATTAATTTCATATTTTATTTATGTCTTGTCTATACAGATGCTCCTTCTGACAGACAGAAGATTATTGCATCCACAGACCTTGACGGTCTGTTGGCAAGTGACGCAGCCTTCACAGGCCCTGGCTATGAGGGTTTCACTCTATTCCCTGCCGCCTTTGTTTCCTAACTAGTGTTAGGTACCGATTCGGAACAAGGTGGACTCAGGGACACCCTTGCCCCGGCAACAAATCCCCACCTTCCTAAGATTTGAACCCTTGACCATCGGTACGCCAGCTGAGTGCCCATGACACTCGACCACCGTGCCCTATTCAGTTAGTGCTTCACAATCACCACATCTACCACCTCATTTGTTGTAATAATCAAGTTACTATTAGCTGTCAAGATTTGGTATTGATACATCCATTACATAGTTTTTAAAAATTTGTTTCAAATTCTTTCTTGTACAACTCCTGAATAGGTTCTCATTAGTCATCTACAGCCATTTCTGGATGCAAGAGAAGAAGAAGCTAAAATTAAATCCATGATTGTAATGCAGGTTGGTCAAACCAAACGTTAATGTTGTTATGTAGATTGTCATGGATATTTGGTAATGGATGCAAGCTAAACTCTGCTGTACTATTTTTAAAAAATGTGTACAAACTCAATAATAAACTAAATGTTTACAAACTCAATATCCTAATGTATATCTACACTGAGAATACTCATGTTACTACATGAAAATAATGTATACACTACACTCAATAATACATACTAAATGTATACTACACTGACAATACTCTAATGTATATCTACACTGACAATACTCTAATGTATACCTACACTGACAATACTCTAATGTATACCTACACTGACAATACTCTAATGTATACTCTACACTGACAATACTCTAATGTATACCTACACTGACAATACTCTAATGTATACCTACACTGACAATACTCTAATGTATACCTACACTGACAATACTCTAATGTATACCTACACTGACAATACTCTAATGTATACCTACACTGACAATACTCTAATGTATACCTACACTGACAATACTCTAATGTATACCTACACTGACAATACTCTAATGTATACCTACACTGACAATACTCTAATGTATACCTACACTGACAAAACTCTAATGTATACCTACACTGACAAAACTCTAATGTATACCTACACTGACAATACTCTAATGTATACCTACACTGACAAAACTCTAATGTATACCTACACTGACAAAACTCTAATGTATACCTACACTGACAATACTCTAATGTATACCTACACTGACAAAACTCTAATGTATACCTACACTGACAATACTCTAATGTATACCTACACTGACAATACTCTAATGTATATCTACACTGACAATACTCTAATGTATACTCTTACAACATTTATGCCGGTGCAATGGTGTCAATGCCAACTGATAAATTGTTGACAGTGGTTTCAGTTCCATTTTATTAAATAGTTATTTTTTTCTTATCATTAAACCAGATAATCCATTTTGGCTTAAACAATTTTTATTTGCTCTAGTGCTTAAAATGCAATCGGACATTCCTAAAGAGTGAGCTAGTTCACCAGAGACAACAGATCCCTACCTCAGGCAGCAGCAGAGATCTGGAGTCCCTGCAAGAACTGATGGGTAAGAATTAAAGCTCAAAGATGTTAATTTTTTTAGTCATTATTTAGTGTAGTTACCCTGTTAGCAGAGGAGTTTAAGAATCTAACTTCTGTGCACAATTAGGTCAGATACTGTAACTGTAGCTCCCAGAGTAGAGCAGTTTAAGAATCTAACCTCTGTGCACAATTAGGTCAGATACTGTAACTGTAGCTCCCAGAGTAGAGCAGTTTAAGAATCTAACGTCTGTGCACAATTAGGTCAGATACTGTAACTGTAGCTCACAGAGTAGAGCAGTTTAAGAATCTAACGTCTGTGCACAATTAGGTCAGATACTGTAACTGTAGCTCCCAGAGTAGAGCAGTTTAAGAATCTAACCTCTGTGCACAATTAGGTCAGATACTGTAACTGTAGCTCCCAGAGTAGAGCAGTTTAAGAATCTAACCTCTGTGCACAATTAGGTCAGATACTGTAACTGTAGCTCCCAGAGTAGAGCAGTTTAAGAATCTGTGCTTAATTAGCTCTGATAAGATTCTTTATGTGATCCAAAGAAATACATATGCTGTTGATGACATTCAAAGATTTAATTTTCGGCTGGTAATAAATGCATTCATGTGAATCCAAACAAAATTTTACAATTTATGACAATGAAACACAAGACATATAAGTTATTCCTTTAATAACTCATTAAACAAATTCTTTCCTAAATTTATTACTTTAAAAGGGGTTAGGGGAGAAATGGGAAAAATTATAAAATTCTTCAGCTATTTTGTGCTTCATTTTTTTTTCTTCTAAACTTCAAGTAACCTTTATAAAATTATTTTTAAAAAAAATATTTATAAAGAATACCATCAGATGTCCATTATGACCTGTGGGATGCGGGTTACCAGCAAATCTCAGAGGACATCTGTAGGTTTCCTATCATTGCACTGCAGAATAAATTGACTGGTCCCCCTAGCGTGGATTTTTATGTCTCATGCCCAACTTTCTCCCCCAGCCATTGTTTCTCATTTCGGATAATGGAGTAACAAGAATCGTGATTAAATCATGCTGACACTTGCATACAACCCGTATCTGATATTCTGTACCATTTTAAAGCAGTCCATGCTGATATATGCGTACAACTGACTGTAATTCATATTCTGTACCATTTAAAGAAGTCCATTCATATGCATGCATACAACTGTAAATGATATTCTGTACAACTTTAAAAGCAGATTAATATATTTCTTTGCCTTCAGATAAGACCACACTCATTTGTCCAAAGTGTGGAAGCTCCATAATAATTGAGTTAGAGTCTGCCCCAAATAAGCAGCGGTCCCAAGGTTCAACATCGTCAACACCAGCTGGCTCCTACACATCGGCCGGGAGTTTTATTGAACAAGCCAACAAGATAACCAATCCACTAGTCAAGAGAGGCTTTGAGTGAGTTCATTGGAAATATCTAGTTTAGGACCAATCTTATTGGGGTACACACAATTAATGTACATGATGAGGCTGTTATATACGCAAATGGTGTCTATAGTAGGCTGTTATATACACAAATGGTGTCTATAGTAGGCTGTTATATACACAAATGGTGTCTATAGTAGGCTGTTATATACACAAATGGTGTCTATAGTAGGCTGTTATATACACAATTGGTGTCTATAGTAGGCTGTTATATACACAAATGGTGTCTATAGTAGGCTGTTATATACACAAATGGTGTCTATAGTAGGCTGTTATATACACAAATGGTGTCTATAGTAGGCTGTTATATACACAAATGGTGTCTATAGTAGGCTGTTATATACACAAGTTGTGTCTATAGTGAGGCTGTTATATACACAAGTTGTGTCTATAGTGAGGCTGTTATATACACAAGTTGTGTCTATAGTGAGGTTGTTATATACACAAGTGGTGTCTATAGTGAGGTTGTTATATACACAAGTTGTGTCTATAGTGAGGCTGTTATTTAAACAATTGGTGTGCATGATGACCCAGAGACTCAGAAGATATTCTTTAAAGACTTGTAAACCACGAATGGCTTTCTACAGAGGACTTAGTAAGGTGTAAAAAAATTGTTGACACAGCTCAATTAAAATCATTAAAGAATGTAAAACTTATTCTTATTTTGTTTTCAGATTTTATCCTCGCAAAAACTCAACAGGTTCCCAAGATTTAAATGTATCGAGGAAAACACAGAGTCCCTCCACAAAGCCATCAAGTGGCAGGTAGGTCACCCCACAGAACTATAGCACGATAACCCTAACCTGACAGAACTATAGCACAATAAATAGTTATCTTAACTTATTTATTTTTCCACTTATTATCCATCCAAAACTTCAATTTTTTTGTTTTGTTTTGCATATAATATTTTACCAAATTTCATTTTTGTCCCAGCTGGACACGGGACAACTTGATGAAAGCAGCCGTTTCTGGTGTTGGTAGAGACAGGAGCAATGCCTTCAACGCTAGCAGCAGACTGGTCCGCAGTGTCATTGTACCTGTAAGTAGTTAACTTAGGAGAGATAGCAGCATACTGGTCTGCAGTGTCATTGTACCTGTAAGTAGTTAACTTAGGAGAGATAGCAGCAGACTGGTCTGCAGTGTCATTGTACCTGTAAGTAGTTAACTTAGGAGAGATAGCAGCAGACTGATCTGCAGTTTCATTGTACCTGTAAGTAGTTACCTTAGGAGAGATAGCAGCAGACTGGTCTGCAGTGTCATTGTACCTGTAAGTAGTTACCTTAGGAGAGATAGCAGCAGACTGGTCTGCAGTGTCATTGTACCTGTAAGTAGTTACCTTAGGAGAGATAGCAGCAGACTGGTCTGCAGTGTCATTTTACCTGTAAGTAGTTACCTTAGGAGAGGAATAAAGCGAATCATTGAGTTTTACAATTTGCCTGCCTATATTTATATCTAACTTCTTCTATAAAAGATTATGAGGAAATGGGTTTTTGTTTGTCTTGTCCAGCTTCTCTGAACTCTCTCCATAACAGCGCCATGATAGGAGTTGGATTAAAACAATGCAGCATTTTCTATTCTGTGTAATTTTAGTTCAAAAGTGATTACAGTCGAACCCACTTACCTCGAGCTCGGTTAGCTCGACCACCCTATTATGTCGACGTTTTTTATTGGAACCGCCAAATTCTCTCTTTGTCTTAGCATTTTTTCGTCGTTTAATTCGATTTTTTTAAGTCGCCGAAACCTCATAACACGAGCACAAAAAAGGGTCAAATTTGCCACTTAATGCTGGTTATCTCGATCCCCATTACCAATCGCCAGCTTTTGAAAATGTTAGATGTGATTTTTTTATAACCAAGTGAAGGCATCAAATTTCTGCCTCGTAGGTGACGTCACAGCCCGCTTGCTCACAGCGCTGTGTTGCTAACTTAAATCGCCAGCTTTTGAAAATGTTCTTATCGATAGGGCTGAACCGATCGGTTCCGCTACTCGGCATCGGCCGATTTTTGTATACTCTGAGATACTCGGCAATCGGCCGCGTAAGTGATGCGGAGTATTACGTAATTGCTCCAATAGCAAAGATGCACGCAGAATCGCATGTCTAAAACATTTAGTTGCGTATGGAATAACAAAATGTACCGTGTGCAGACTTGTTGTCATTGGCAACAATTTATCCTTCAACCTCATTTTGACTCTATTTTTTTATAACCAAGGCATACAATTTCTGCCTCGCTGGTGACGTCACAGCCCGCTTGCTCACAGCGCTGTGTTACTGTTACTAACTTAAATCGCCAGCTTTTGAAAATGTTCTTATCGATAGGGCTGAACCGATCGGTTCGGCTACTCGGCATCGGTAGATTTTTGTATACTCTGAGATACTCGGCAATCGGCCGCGTAAGTGATGCCGAGAATTACGTAATTGCTCCAATAGCAAAGATGCACGCAGAATCGCATGTCTAAAAAATTTCGATGCGTATGGAATAACAAAATGTACCGTGTGCAGACTTGTTGTCATTGGCAACCATTCATCCTTCAACCTCATTTTGACTATTACATGTACTGTACTACTGCTTTGTTCTCATTGTTTCATTCATAAGAAGTGGCCTTGTGCAAAAGCCATTTAACTATTGGTTAGAATTAATTAAAATGTATCAAAGTTGAAGGTTCAAAAGTTCAAAAGGAGTTCCTAATTTATTTTTGTACACTTTATATAGAGAAGAGTTCACTTTGTTATGAGTCATATATAGGTCATGATAAACAAATAACGGCAACACCTTTGTGTAAAAAAAAACTCGAAAATCATGTGCATGTACATTCTTATTTATTAACGCTATTGATGGGACGAAAAATCATAGGGTGCTTACTGTAAACAAGGCTCCCCAGATTTTAAAATATATAATATAACAGACTACAGACAGTTTACCCACCCCCACTCTCAATCTCCCACACCATTGTTGTTGGTTAGTCCTATTAGCATCAAGTTACCGAAGGAATTCTAAGTCCATTGTAAGCTGAGGGGATCGTATGGAATAATAAAATGTACCGTGTGCAGACTTGTTGTCATTGGCAACCATTCATCCTTCAACCTCATTTTGACTATTACATGTACTGTACTACTGCTTTATTCTCATTGTTTCATTCATAAGAAGTGGCCGTGTGCAAAAGTCATTTAACTATTGGTTATAATTAATTAAAATATGTCAAGTTGAAGGTTAAAAAGTTCAAAAGGAGTACCTAATTTATTTGTGTACGTTTATATAGAGAAGAGTTCGCTTTGTCATGAGTCATATATAGGTCACGATAAAACATTCTAAGTCCATTGTAAGCTGAGGGGACGGACCCAAAGAAGATGATTAGGAAGAGAATGGTTAGGGGACAATTAGGGGTCGTGTAGGTTACTTATTTTTGTAGCTTGTACGGAAAATCAAGCAAGTGGCTTCGTAGGCACAGTATCGCTCAATCTGGGAATCACCGCAAAACGGCGTTATATTTAAACTTCAACGGTAATTAAAAACGAACGGTCTTAACAACCTTAAGAAAGAGTAAGAGTGAAGAAATAGGGTCCCGATATTCCGATACGATTCTGATTAATCCTCCCATCACTAATTAACGCACAACACGTATATAAAGAAATTTCAAGCGCATGTTAACATTTTGCCGCCATATTGGTTTTTGTTTTAACTCGATCATCGGTTATCTCGATGCCATTTTGCATACCCCAACGCCGTCGACTTAAGCGGTTTCGACTGTATTTATAATTAATTTTATTTCAGTCTACTCACATTCTCATTTTCTGTCAATCTGATGAAGTTGTTTGTGTCAATCTTTCAGTCTACTCACAGTTTCTGTCAATCTGATGAAGTTGTTTGTGTCAATCTTTCAGTCTACTCACAGTTTCTCTGTCAATCTGATGAAGTTGTTTGTGTCAATCTTTCAGTCTACTTACAGTTTCTCTGAATCTTTCAGTCTAATCACAGTTTCTCTGAATCTTTCAGACTAATCACAGTTTCTCTGAATCTTTCAGTCTACTCACAGTTTCTCTGAATCTGAAGAACTTGTTTGTGTGGAGGACTACTTTGCCCCAGAAGCCATGACAACTGTTTCCAGCTCCCAGCAGTTGGCTGCCATGACGACCAGTCTGAGAGAAGACTCCAGCACAAAGGGCTCTAAGGCAGTCGTAATGAGAAGTGCCCAGAGAGAGCTGACCAGCAGTTCAGCAGCTGGAGGACCTAGGAAAGTTTCTGACCACCTATTGGAGAGTGATAGTGACCAAAATGTAGTCCAATCACCAAATCAGTTTTCTGGAAGGCCAAATAGCTCAGAAAGAAAGAATTCAGAACTAACACATGCTGAGAGCAGTGGTAGCCTCCCTTTACTAACAGATAAACAGAAGGAAAATGATATTTCAGACCAGGAGGGTAGGTCAAGGTCAATTTCAAAAGCATCCTCAAACTTCAACAATTTGGCAGCTTTGGAAGATAAAGTCAATGCTATTATTAGCGAGGGGAAGAATTTGGAAGAACAGGAGGTATTCGGTTCAAGCATTGACGGCCGGAGCTACACGAGAAGTGTGAGTATAAGTACGTTCAGGAAATCTACTGTCAAACAGAGGCTGGGGAGTGAGCACTCGGCGGATGGTGATGTCATCAAGCGCTCTGACAGCAGTTCTAGTATTACCATCCTCCCTACCCCCATCCTTCAAACTGGCCAATCAAATTTGATCAGTTCAGAAACCACTGGCCCTGTTGCTAGACCGGTCAAATTTTCTATTGGAACGCCGAGCACGGAGGAACCTGTTTTCATTTCCACTGACCACACAGAGAGCCGGGTCGTCTCCCCTCTCAGCTTGGACATCTGCACCAGTATGGTGTCCAGTGTGTATGACACGTCTATCAACACCGTGCCAGGCTCAGACCCTGACGCAGCACCCTGTCGCAGACGCCAACCATCCACCCACCCCAGGCAGCGCCGGTGTGGTCATCGTCGGCTCAAACGACAGTGGACGCACCAACTCAAGCGAGAACGTAACCAGCATCTATGACAGCCCCCAATTAAACCCAGTGACAGAAAAGCTCAAATTTGAATCCAGGCATAAGTCAAGGTCTGGTCATTCACCATCTGATAAAATTCCTCCAGGCGTTGGAGATCCCACGAACGGCCTCCAGGACACTAATGTAGGGCTTGAATCCTCATCCAGTCCAACGAGGCCGGTGGGAGCCACAGGGAGTGTGGACTACGCCCTGCTTGCCGGGTACGGCAGCGATGAGAGCAGTGAGAGTGAAGCAGAGGATCTTGTTCCCCAGTATGCCTTCCATCATTTGAATCACCACCTGACCCTCTACATGATGATGTCACTCTTTGGCAACGATGAGGAATTTGTCTGTAAGATGCAGGTAAGTTCTCTACATTTGGTTACAAGATGCAGGTAAGTTCTCTGTCTTTGGATGTGTTAAGTCTGTAGTTACTTGATATAATTACTTACTGAAATGCTTATTTAACACAACCTGAAAAAGCACTAAGACCAAACATTCCAGGTAGTAATATAAAAAAGTCTGTAGAAAAACATTAGCAACACTTTAACAGGTGAGTTCTTCTAGAAAAAAAGCACTGCCTTTAGCTATATCAAGTATGTATCTTATATGTTACAGATGCTTCTATACAGAATATTACTGTCCTATGTTTATCAATGTCTAATCTTGAATTGTTATTAGTAGAGTTTCGAATGTTGTTAATGTGTTGGTTTTCCTGGCTTGTTCATGCAAGTCTTCCCACACCCAAATGCCATATCCAAAGAAAGAGGACTGGTATGTGTTAGTTCTTGCATATGAAGCAAGACCATTATCTTGATCCATATGTCTATTTGAGAATTTAACAGATTGCTGTTGGGTTGTATATATAAGTTAGAATGTAATGCCTTATGTGTTATTACTACTTTACTGTCTCTCTCTTTTTTTTAAGACCATGTTTGAGGTGTTTTGTAATTATTTCCATTGAGTGAGATAGTGCAGTACATAATTGAGGTGTTTTGTGTTTATTTCCATAGAGTGAGATAGTACAGTACATAATTGAGGTGTTTTGTGTTTATTTCCATAGAGTGAGATAGTACAGTACATAATTGAGGTGTTTTGTGTTTATTTCCATAGAGTGAGATAGTGCAGTACATAATTGAGGTGTTTTGTGTTTATTTCCATAGAGTGAGATAGTGCAGTACATGATTGAGGTGTGTTTGTGTGTTTTATTTCCATAGAGTGAGATAGTGCAGTACATGATTGAGGTGTTTTGTGTTTATTTCCATAGAGTGAGATAGTGCAGTACATGATTGAAGAAACCTATGAAGGAATTCTAGTGATGTCATCCAGCAGGTTCTACATCCTCAAAATCACATCAGAGGACCATAGGTGAGTTTATTACTGACATGACCATAGGTGAGTTTATTACTGACATGAACATAGGTGAGTTTATTACTGACATGACCATAGGTGAGTTTATTACTGACATGAACATAGGTGAGTTTATTACTGACATGACCATAGGTGAGTTTATTACTGACATGAACATAGGTGAGTTTATTACTGACATGACCATAGGTGAGTTTATTACTGACATGAACATAGGTGAGTTTATTACTGACATGAACATAGGTGAGTTTATTACTGACATGAACATAGATGAGTTTATTACTGACATGACCATAGGTGAGTTTATTACTGACATGAACATAGGTGAGTTTATTACTGACATGACCATAGGTGAGTTTATTACTGACATGACCATAGGTGAGTTTATTACTGACATGAACATAGGTGAGTTTATTACTGACATGACCATAGGTGAGTTTATTACTGACATGACCATAGGTGAGTTTATTACTGACATGAACATAGGTGAGTTTATTACTGACATGAACATAGGTGAGTTTATTACTGACATGACAATAGGTGAGTTTATTACTAAAATGACTATATATGAATTGCTTTTGGGATATTCATAATTATTACCTATGATATTGTAAAACATTTGGATATTTTTAAAATAAAATTCCCAGTTTTAGTAAATTATAATTTTTAAAAGTTTAAGCCCTAGAAATATATTTTTTATTATGTATTTTATTATTTATTATTCTCCAGTCTTTGACTGTTAAGAAGTGTCATGATCCAAACCATTCAATTACATTCTCAGGGTTTCAGCTTTTTTTTTGATTTATCAGAATTTGTTTTACATTTTCAGCCTGCCACCTGACCAGTGGCTGACCTGTGTTGAAATCTTTGTTTGACATTTTCAGCCTGCCACCTGACCAGTGGCTGACCTGTGTTGAAATCTTTGTTTGACATTTTCAGCATGCCCCCTGACCAGTGGCTGACCTGTGTTGAAATCTTTGTTTGACATTTTCAGCATGCCCCCTGACCAGTGGCTGACCTGTGTTGAAATCTTTGTTTGACATTTTCAGCCTGCCACCTGACCAGTGGCTGACCTGTGTTGAAATCTTTGTTTGACATTTTCAGCCTGCCACCTGACCAGTGGCTGACCTGTGTTGAAATCTTTGTTTGACATTTTCAGCCTGCCACCCGACCAGTGGCTGACCTGTGTTGAAATCTTTGTTTGACATTTTCAGCCTGCCACCTGACCAGTGGCTGACCTGTGTTGAAATCCAACCCATCCCAGAGCTGCGTTACATTGACATTGGCCTGGGCGCTCAGAGCCTGAGGCTTGAGTTTGTCACCGACTGTTCCAGTTACACTTTGATCACTAGAAATAGAGACAAGACCAGTCAGTTTGTGGAACTATTGCACAGTAAGTTACACTTTGATGATCACTAGAAATAGAGACAAGACCAGTCAGTTTGTGGAACTATTGCACAGTAAGTTACACTTTGATCACTAGAAATAGAGACAAGACCAGTCAGTTTGTGGAACTATTGCACAGTAAGTTAAACAGTCAACAAGACTTATCTTACTCTGTAATTGAATTTTGTAATTAACTTTTTTTATTTTTACATCAAATGATCACTAGGATTTAGGTGTAAGCAGAAATTAATCAATAAACCCAACAAATTGATGAAGATTTGCATAAATTATTTACTTTTAAAACTTTACGACCCAACTTGACAGTTTCATGACTTGATACAATGCAATCTTATCTAACCTAACCTAACTCTAACTTGACAGATTCATGACAATTCAGCCTTATCATATCTCTTCTAATCGTGCCAAACTCCCCCCCCCCTTTTCCCCCCAAAGAATGACTCTTTATTTGCTATTTGTTTATTGAAACTGACATTATTTTTAAGAATTTCAGAGCTATCTTACATTGATATACCTAGACATATATAAAACATAGATTATTTTTAAAAAAAACAGATTTGCATTACTTTTGATAACAGTTTTATTCCTTTCAGTAGTAAAGTAGCCTTAAAACATTTGCTTTATAATTAAAGTTTTAACTAGACCGGTTACATTAACTAAACCGGGTGCATTAACTAAACTGGTTGCATTAACTAAACCGGGTGCATTAACTAAACTGGTTGCATTAACTAAACCGGTTGCAACATGTCAAAGTTAAAGCACACTGGACATAACCAGAAATTAAACTTTTAAAATCTTTATTTGATCTGCTCTTATTGTAACTGTGTTATAAATTCACATTTGAAATTATCAAATTTTAAGAAAGCATATAGTATTGAATTTAAACATTTTCTTTTTTAATGTATGTGTACATCACATGTAGATTTTTTACCACCAACGAATTTTTTTATTAGGGAGAAATTCAAATTTTGTTAAAATATATTTATTTAGTGTTTATTGTTTTAATTCGTGTTAGAGATAATTGTTACTAAAATCTAATCTCATTTAGTTAATCTACTAATGTAGCATTAGCCATTATAGCTATTGGTATATCACATCATTATAGGTTGAACCTTGCATTAATTCTATTTTTGGTTTGCCTAACTTAAGGCAGGGTCATTTTGAGAGGATCATTAGCTCAAATAGTTTTCACTTTGATATTGTTCCAGTCAACCTGGCAAAGTATGCTGTGTCTCAAGGTATAAGTTCTAATAGTTTTCACTTTGATATTGTTCCAGCCAACCTGGCAAAGTATGCTGTGTCTCAAAGGTATAAGTTCTAATAGTTTTCACTTTGATATTGTTCCAGCCAACCTGGCAAAGTATGCTGTGTCTCAAGGTATAAGTTCTAATAGTTTTCACTTTGATATTGTTCCAGCCAACCTGCAAAGTATGCTGTGTCTCAAGGTATAAGTTCTAATAGTTTTCACTTTGATATTGTTCCAGCCAACCTGGCAAAGTATGCTGTGTCTCAAGGTATAAGTTCTAATAGTTTTCACTTTCATATTGTTCCAGCCAACCTGTCAAAGTATGCTGTGTCTCAAGGTATAAGTTCTAATAGTTTTCACTTTGATATTGTTCCAGCCAACCTGGCAAAGTATGCTGTGTCTCAAGGTATAAGTTCTAATAGTTTTCACTTTGATATTGTTCCAGCCAACCTGGCAAAGTATGCTGTGTCTCAAAGGTATAAGTTCTAATAGTTTTCACTTTGATATTGTTCCAGCCAACCTGGCAAAGTATGCTGTGTCTCAAGGTATAAGTTCTAATAGTTTTCACTTTGATATTGTTCCAGCCAACCTGGCAAAGTATGCTGTGTCTCAAGGTATAAGTTCTAATAGTTTTCACTTTGATATTGTTCCAGCCAACCTGGCAAAGTATGCTGTGTCTCAAGGTATAAGTTCTAATAGTTTTCACTTTGATATTGTTCCAGCCAACCTGGCAAAGTATGCTGTGTCTCAAGGTATAAGTTCTAATAGTTTTCACTTTGATATTGTTCCAGCCAACCTGGCAAAGTATGCTGTGTCTCAAGGTATAAGTTCTAATAGTTTTCACTTTGATATTGTTCCAGCCAACCTGGCAAAGTATGCTGTGTCTCAAGGTATAAGTTCTAATAGTTTTCACTTTGATATTGTTCCAGCCAACCTGGCAAAGTATGCTGTGTCTCAAGGTATAAGTTCTAATAGTTTTCACTTTGATATTGTTCCAGCCAACCTGGCAAAGTATGCTGTGTCTCAAGGTATAAGTTCTAATAGTTTTCACTTTGATATTGTTCCAGCCAACCTGGCAAAGTATGCTGTGTCTCAAGGTATAAGTTCTAATAGTTTTCACTTTGATATTGTTCCAGCCAACCTGTCAAAGTATGCTGTGTCTCAAGGTATAAGTTCTAATAGTTTTCACTTTGATATTGTTCCAGCCAACCTGTCAAAGTATGCTGTGTCTCAAGGTATAAGTTCTAATAGTTTTCACTTTGATATTGTTCCAGCCAACCTGTCAAAGTATGCTGTGTCTCAAGGTATAAGTTCTAATAGTTTTCACTTTGATATTGTTCCAGCCAACCTGGCAAAGTATGCTGTGTCTCAAGGTATAAGTTCTAATAGTTTTCACTTTGATATTGTTCCAGCCAACCTGGCAAAGTATGCTGTGTCTCAAGGTATAAGTTCTAATAGTTTTCACTTTGATATTGTTCCAGCCAACCTGGCAAAGTATGCTGTGTCTCAAGGTATAAGTTCTAATAGTTTTCACTTTGATATTGTTCCAGCCAACCTGGCAAAGTATGCTGTGTCTCAAGGTATAAGTTCTAATAGTTTTCACTTTGATATTGTTCCAGCCAACCTGGCAAAGTATGCTGTGTCTCAAGGTATAAGTTTCTAATAGTTTTCACTTTGATATTGTTCCAGCCAACCTGGCAAAGTATGCTGTGTCTCAAGGTATAAGTTCTAATAGTTTTCACTTTCATATTGTTCCAGCCAACCTGGCAAAGTATGCTGTGTCTCAAGGTATAAGTTCTAATAGTTTTCACTTTGATATTGTTCCAGCCAACCTGGCAAAGTATGCTGTGTCTCAAGGTATAAGTTCTAATAGTTTTCACTTTGATATTGTTCCAGCCAACCTGGCAAAGTATGCTGTGTCTCAAGGTATAAGTTCTAATAGTTTTCACTTTGATATTGTTCCAGCCAACCTGGCAAAGTATGCTGTGTCTCAAGGTATAAGTTCTAATAGTTTTCACTTTGATATTGATCCAGCCAACCTGGCAAAGTATGCTGTGTCTCAAGGTATAAGTTCTAATAGTTTTCACTTTCATATTGTTCCAGCCAACCTGGCAAAGTATGCTGTGTCTCAAGGTATAAGTTCTAATAGTTTTCACTTTGATATTGTTCCAGCCAACCTGGCAAAGTATGCTGTGTCTCAAGGTATAAGTTCTAATGTGGTGGTCAATGAGGATGCCTGTCAAATGACATTAAATAACCTTGACATTGATGTGGTCTCTAAAGTGCAGCCTGACCAAACAATGTTTCTGTACTGCATGGGTTACATTGAAAGAGGTAAAACATTTTATAAATCTAAGTTTGCTCCCTTGTGTGTATCTTTGAAGATGTTTATACTTGTTTAGCTTGTTGTATGGTTATTTTTAGCTTGGTTTACTACATCCTTTAAATTTTTCTAACTTTGATACTTTCGCTATATGTCATCCCTAAATCAATAATTTGTATCTCTTTGGAAAGGTCATACATGTTGCAATAATTATTTCTGTGAATGTTTTCAAAGATCTAAACTTTTTTTTCTCAGTCATTTCTTATTGAATTGCAGCAAATGTGTATTTAAAGAATTTCGTGTGTACATGTGTGTGTCTGTGTGTCTTAGACTTGTCTGGATAAAACTTATTCTCTTGTTCACTTAAGTTTTGTATCATCTTCAACTTCAATACAACATGTATTCATCCTCGTTTTGTTTTTTTCTGCTTGTCATTATGTTTGATAGGAAACATCAAGCATTTCCCAGTCAGTTTTGTGATCACCTCAAGTGACATCTGTCTTGTGAGAACCAATCACCAGTGGCCACAGCCCCGCCTCCAGGCGCCCATCACTGTTGAGACTGTTGGGAAACAGTTCACTGTCCTAGAGAGGCAGAAAATTAACAATGTGGCAGCTGTGGTGAGTTGGTTAAATAGCTGTGTTTGGTTGGTTAAATTTATTGGTACAAAAATTTCAAGAATTTATTCATAACAAATTATGTTTGTCTAATCATTATTTATTGAATTTCACCTGAGGCTATTTGTTTATTGAATTTCACCTGAGCCAATTTGTTTATTGAATTTCAATGACCTTTTCACCTAAGACATTCTGTATATTGATTGTTGAATCAATTAGGAGGTGTGTGAGACCACCATGAAAAAAATCCGCCTTGAACTCTTCAATGAGGTAGAGGGAATCTCAGTCAACTGGAATATCACCTTGGCAGCAAGGCAGACAACTGTGGACTTTATCAACTCTTTGAGTGGACCTTGGGCTCAAGAGTTTGGTGTTGAGATGGAGATTGTGTACGATGAGCTGGATTTTTGATGGAGCACTTTCATTGTAAAATAAGTCCTTTATATCGGTGTATCATTAAGATAAATGTGTCCTTTGAACAAATTATTGTTTATGAACAATTAATAATATTACTGGTCTTTCAAATTATAACTGATATTCAATTTATTATTTTATGTAAAGCACAATTTTTGTCAAGTTAAAACTTCATTTAAATCTAATTTAAAACTTCAAATACTCTTGTATCATTTGGACAGATTTTTGTGTCGGTTAATTTCATTTAGAAAACTATAAGAAATTATTATCATTATTATTATAAATCTAAGTGTTACTGGTTGTACGTGTCTTCTAAATATTGTTTATTTATGAAATATTTTTAGACTTAGAGATTTCAAGATGATTATTTTAGATTTTTTGCTCTTAATTATTCTTATGATTATAATTGACTAGCCCAGGTGCATTTGGTGCTGAATGTTTTATTTTATTCCATGCTGATGTAAAATATCCGGTGTAAGCAGGTGTAGAAATATCTGTGGTGAATAGAGCTGGAAAATGTCAAATGAATATAGTTCATGTGTGTGTTGAAAGTGTGGGGAGTGTAAAGGCCACCGTGGCACTAATTGGAATTCTTAAAAATTACTTAACTTAAAATGCATATTTTGTAGCTGTAGTAGATAGGAAATTCACATATCTGCCAAATCCTCCTGGGGATATTTCTAGTTACCAACATAAGGAGTGTTATTTCAATACTTTTGTATGTACATAAAATATACATAATTTTTGTTACACCATCCCCCCCACACACACACGCTCCAATATCACCCAAGACCACTCATTGTACCCATATGGGCAGCTCCATAGAATAAAATCTTTATAAATATACAGCTGTGCAATTTAATATCACATGTAGAATCATACAAATGATTTTTTAATACCTTTAGCTTCATAGTTTCCCTTTAAAAAATTATTGTTTATGAAAATTCATATGTTCTTTTAATTGTGTTGTTGATGACTATGATAGCTCTGGTTGATGACAGTGTATATCATTTAAATGAAATCATCACAACAGTGGTGAATTCTATGAGCTCCTATTTTTGAACATACTTACAAGCACATTCCTAACACTTTTGGTTGAGATCTATCCACTAATTGGCTTGGAATTTTATTTCTTGAGTTCACGTGGAAAACTTGGACCTTCAACCCCTGGGTCAATATTTTCTTGTCAATACTGACATATAACATCCTGCTATGTCTCCAAAATTAAGATCCACCTATTTGTACATAAATATTTGCTGTGGGAACTAAACTATCTTCTAATGCACATTTTAATTACATTCTGTATCAGACAAATATATTAATGAACATTGGAAATATTACCGAGGGATTTATTATTTTCATTGACCGCATACAAAATTTTTTAAAATCATTAACATTTGATCAATGCATGCATGATATATAATAGATTTTCATTATTCTATTTTCATGAAACATTTGTAGCTATACTACTCTCATATCATTAACTTAAAAGCATGTCATTATAAATCTAGTCAGAAATTTCTATGTGACATTTAAGTAGCTTATTTTAAAAAAATGTCAAATGAAAATGATTGTATCATTAGTATCAAAGAAAGTTAAATCCACTATGGAGTGAATTTGTTAGGTGTATAACAAATTGCGCCTTTGAATTTGATTTTTGATTTGTTAAGTGTGTAAATAATTGTGCCTTTGACTTTGAGACATTTCTATACTCATAAATGCAAGCATCCAATCACATCCATACACCCAATCACATCCATACACCCAATCACATCCATACACCCAATCACATCCATACACCCAATCACATCCATACACCCAATCACATCCATACACCCAATCACATCCATACACCCAATCACATCCATACACCCAATCACATCCATACACCCAATCACATCCATACACCCAATCACATCCATACACCCAATCACATCCATACACCCAATCACATCCATACACCCAATCACATCCATACACCCCCAATCACATCCATACACCCCCAATCACATCCATACACCCCCAATCACATCCATACACCCAATCACATCCATACACCCAATCACATCCATACACCCAATCACATCCATACACCCAATCACATCCATACACCCAATCACATCCATACACCCCCAATCACATCCATACACCCCCAATCACATCCATACACCCCCAATCACATCCATACACCCAATCACATCCATACACCCAATCACATCCATACACCCAATCACATCCATACACCCAATCACATCCATACACCCCCAATCACATCCATACACCCCCAATCACATCCATACACCCCCAATCACATCCATACACCCAATCACATCCATACACCCCCAATCACATCCATACACCCAATCACATCCATACACCCAATCACATCCATACACCCAATCACATCCATACACCCAATCACATTCATACACCCAATCACATCCATACATCGTACATTTTGTTATCAACATTAACCCTAGCACCCTTTCAAAGTAAGATTACATTTTATGCAAAACTAGCCCCAATACATGTCTCTGAACAATTTTTTTAAAGATTGTACAAGGCAAATTTGTTCTTTATTATGTTTGGGAATATTATCTGTATTACACATATTTAATTTTTTATAACTGCTTTTGTGGTCAGTGAGTAATAATTTATTTGTTCTGTTTGACAAGTTTGTTAAATCATGGCCATTTTATGTCCTAGTGTCTTACAGATTTGAGGCTGATTTTTTTTCTCCTTACCTATTGACTCATGTGTAAAAGAATATTAAAAAATGAATGCTTCATTAAATGACCAGTTAAAAGATAATTTAATCAGAAATATAGAAACTATAAATGAATTTGACAAGTAACTGGTTTTCATGTGCTGTACATTGTCAGGAGGAAAGTATTCATAGTTTGGACTTATGAAAATTTACAATAATACTGTTAGAAATTTTGTTTGAAAACATTCAGATCAAATACAGACAACTTAATAATAGCTAATATATCTATATAGCTAATATATCTATATAGCTAATATATCTATATAGCTAATATATCTATATAGCTAATATATCTATATAGCTAATATATCTATATAGCTAATATATCTATATAGCTAATATATCTATATAGCTAATATATCTATATAGCTAATATATCTATATAGCTAATATATCTATATAGCTAATATATCTATATAGCTAATATATCTATATAGCTAATATATCTATATAGCTAATATATCTATATAGCTAATATATCTATATAGCTAATATATCTATATAGCTAATATATCTATATAGCTAATATATCTTGCTAGTTTTATAAGCTTGTGGGAAATGATTTATATACTTTTTATTTCTGTTACTTGTAATAAAATGAACATTTTGTTCTGATGAACTGTTTGAAAGCTTCCCATTTTTTAAATTCTAATTTAATCCATTTAAGAAAAATGGAGGTTGATATTTGTGCTTATATTCAAGTAGACAACGTAATATCAGTTAGTTGAACATGGGAAGGACTTCTTGAGTTAACTCATCTTATTGGGGAATTATATTAGACAATTTTTCTTTAAATGGAATTTTATTTTTAATAATTTTTGTTTATTTTTCTCTATAAAATCAAAGTTTTCTAAATAAATTTTTATGTATTAAGGTATTTATTATTATTAAATTATCAAATGCCAACAAAAATAAAAGATAAGTTGTTTTTCATTATCACTTAGCCAAAAACAACAAAAGTTCAAGTTTTATTCTTAGGAAATGTATGAATGAGAATGGTTCCGAGTCTCTACATACAACATTTATTCATTAGTACACAATGTAACAAAATGTTACAAACACTTTCCTCTTAAATCTTTCATACGTAATGGATTTTTAAAAAAGTTTTAATAGATATTAAAATAACAAATAGATATGTAATCAAAATGAAAACAGCCTTAATTTGTTGGTATATGAGCCTAATGCTGGTAGTATACACAACATAACTATTTATGATCATGTTTAGATGGTTTGTCATTCTCAGCAAGTCTCAGGTGCAATGTCAATATATGTCTTATAATTTGCCAAACTTAAATTTATCAAAATATCAAAAACTCAAAATATCCTGCAGTTTCATGGTTAGTATATACGTGGTCAGTTTATTTAGTCTAGTTTGCAAAAAAAGTTATAAAATTCTGTGTCTTCTTCAACAAAGCACAATCTTGTATGGAATAAAATTTGATTCTTGTTAATAAATAAACTATGCACAGGACCTAATGATTGTGTATAAATGTCTAAGTTAAATAAACATTAAACACATTTTGAAATTGCTATCATGGTACATGTGGACATTGCAGAGCACAAATAAGAAAGACCATTCACCAAATGTTTATCATATGACATATAGTAATGTTACTTGTAATTAATGATAAGTTGATTTGTTTTGTTTTTGTTTGTTTGTTTGTTTTTTTACCTTCTAATTTAAATATCTATAGTTCAATTTTATAGACTTGAGAGTTTATTTAATATTTAAACATTTTATTGTTTACAAAACTTAGATTTTACATTAATAACTTTCTTTGTCTTGGAATGGGGTAATAATTTGGATGATATTACAGCAAAGTAACTGTAAGTGACTAAGTGACATTTAATAATAATCTGATTTTCTGAATATATGTTCAATGTGTGTTATATGAGTGTTCTTATTTATTTATTTATTGATTCTGTACATTAGCAATGTATCCAGCTGTATTTATGTTGTTTTAATCCATTAAATCATTTTAAGGAAAAGGATTTGTATAAAATCTTAATAAATTAATTTAAAATTCAATGAGCGGCTTTTGTTTTCTACAGAATTCATTTCTTTTGTATTTAGACAGGTGTAAGTTCATTTTGTGAACCAACAGAGACAGGTGTAAGTGCAAGTTCATTTTGTGAACCAACAGAGACAGATTTTAAGTTTGAAACAGCCGGTAAAGGTGTAAGTGAAACAGCAGACAGGTGTAAGTGTGGAACAACAGAGACAGGTGTAAGTGTAAAACGGCAGGGATAGGCGTGTGAGTTCATTTTGTAAAACAAAAGAGACAAGTGTAAGTTTTTGTTAAACAGCAGAGACCTCAAAGAACTCATTTATTGCCCCATCTTCCTGAAGATGTTTCCAACCCATTCAAAGTTTCCCACTTCTAAAGTTCCTTCAGGAAATCTTTGCATTATTTCGTTGTGCAGAAACTCCTAAGGTCAGATGTCCGGGATCTACTCCGTAACGCCTTTTGTCCCGTGCTTTGTCCTCCTTGGGGCAAGGGTCCATTAGTTCTGGACTCTGGTCTCAATGGGTACGGTTAGCGTCCATAAGGATGAGTCTTTCAAGTCTTTTGTGTCCTTTTCTTTGTATTTATTAGACACTTCCAATGTCTGAGACACAGTTTTCAAATTGTTGATGAAATGTTTTCACTAAAGCCCAATGTTTATGAAATATATTCATTTCGTGAGATGGTCGTTGGTTAATGGGGGAACTATATATAGCGTGTTGGGGGGGGGGTATTTAGAGGGCACGTCGAAGTAGTACTGTGACAAGGAGAGGGCGCAATGTTTATGAAATATATTTATTTCGTGAGATGGTCGTTGGTTAATGGGGGAACTATATATAGCGTGTTGGGGGGGGTATTTAGAGGGCACGTCGACGTTGTACTGTGACAAGGAGAGAGCGCAATGTTTATGAAATATATTTATTTCGTGAGATGGTCGTTGGTTAATGGGGGAACTATATATAGCGTGTTGGGGGGGGGGTATTTAGAGGGCACGTCGAAGTTGTACTGTGACAAGGAGAGAGCGCAATGTTTATGAAATATATTTATTTCATGAGATGGTCGTTGGTTAATGGGGGAACTATATATAGCGTGTTGGGGGGGGGTATTTAGAGGGCACGTCGAAGTTGTACTGTGACAAGGAGAGAGCGAAATGTTTATGAAATATATTTCGTGAGATGGTCGTTGGTTAATGGGGGAACTATATATAGCGTGTTGGGGGGGGGTATTTAGAGGGCACGTCGAAGTTGTACTGTGACAAGGAGAGAGCGAAATGTTTATGAAATATATTTCGTGAGATGGTCGTTGGTTAATGGGGGAACTATATATAGCGTGTTGGGGGGGGGGTATTTAGAGGGCACGTCGAAGTTGTACTGTGACAAGGAGAGAGCGCAATGTTTTCATTATGTAACATGTAGTATACAGAGTCTGGAGTGTCAACCATTCAGTTGGGTATGCAGCGCGATTAAAGAAAATGAAATGAAGTACTAGAGAGTTTGCCCATATAGACATATGACTTCAGTAGTTGTTATTGTATGTTAGAGCTAAGTGACAGTGTGTAAGGTTGTGTTTAGCCCTCCAGTGGACCTAGGGCATAGTCACAACTGTGAGACTTCACATAACCACTCCTACCCTTTTCTTAAGTAACAGGTTAGAAAATGGAAATTTAATTTTAACGCGTATGTCATGTTTATCTATTTTTAATGATGAAAACATTTACCGGAAAGTCTACGCCTGCATTTGTTTATTAATAAAGCTTTACATATAATATATATAATAAAGCTTTTTAAAAAATGCAAATAGTTTGCAGTGTCTCTTGTATTTCTGTTTACTAGCTATGTCACATTTTTAAATAGATAGATATATATATATAGGCTATAGAAAGAAAAAAAAAGTGACTCGTCAAAACGGCCCCGACATAACGGCCCCGGTCAAAACGGCCCCAAACAAATTGTTAACATTTTTTAACAAAAACTTTAATTTTTTGTATTTTTTTTTCCCTTTCATTTTAAGCTTTTGTCAACTTGTTCAACCTTAAAAAAAAGTGGTAAAATTGTAAAACTTTTGTTTTTAAATCCTTTATATTAACTCGTGGTGTCTGCGGCCGACCGACCTTGCTTGCTTGTCGCCAAAACTTTTGATCGATTTTAACCCACTTGCTCGCAAGATAGCGAGCTGAAATTTTGCAGGCAGTTTCGTACCGATGATAAAAACAATGTATCAAAATTTCAGATCGATCGCATGTACCGTAATTAAATTATTGATTTTTTAGATTATTTTATTTATTCCTATGTATCATGCTATTTTTTGAGATAGAGCGTCGCGGTGCGTATTATATTGAACAACCTTTCTGTCGCGCAATAAGGTGCGTATTTTACTGACAACACTTTTTATAAACCTATTCCTGATCGGTGCGCATTATATTAAACACGTTTTACGACACAACTGCAATTTCGTATTTTTGGATGGTCTTGCGCTGCGTGTTATAATGAACATTCTTTTAGTTACGTCTCATACGTAAAGGATTTATAGTAAAAAACTTGGCTTTTTACGGGTTGTTTTTTTTGGATATTATATTGTTTCTTATCAACAAACAACCATGATTGGTAACATTTCGCATAAAGTGTAAATTCACTCTTGTGATGTCATTATTAGCCTACTGCCTACTGCTTATTGTGACTGACATGTGAGCTAAACCTGACACTGAATAGGCCAATAGGTGATTAAAAATACGAATATAATATATTTGATTGTACATTTTACTATTAGTCCAGGGCCGTTTTGTCGGGGCCGTTATGTCGGAGCCCAATTGTCGGGGCCGTTTTGTCGGGGGGAGGGGACAGGAGAAAGTGGGTATGGGCATGAATCATGAAAGCTACTACTACTGTAAGTTTCACTGTTAGTTCGAGTACCAGGGTGTTACCGGAAGTTGAATCTATGGAAACGTCTAATCCTCCTTAGTGGTATTTTTTCGTCGTGTGGTTACGAAAAAACGAGTGGTTCCCAAACCTAGTAGTTTATAGTTTATGCCCTGACTCCGTAATAACATTTCATGAAAAACGGGTAATGACTGGGATTGGTAATTTTTTTTTATCTATATGCCCCCCTCACTTTTTCTTATCACGCTGGTAGAGATTTCTTGGATCCTATGATTGGCTACGTATCTATAGTCCCACCCATCCCCTCAATTTTGTTATCACGCTGGTAGAGATGTGTCGGATCTTGTGATTGGCTACGTATCTATAGTCCCACCCCCTCACCTTTTTTTTATTAATCTCGCTGGTATAGATGTGTTGGATCCTGTGATTGGCTACGTATCTATTGTCATCAGAGTTGTCGAGGTCCCATAAAATTTCAGTTAGAATCATTTTGAACTCAATATTTGTATGTAGGAAAAATTAATATGCAATTAAGGTTGCGCCTAGACTATTTTTTAGGATGGTTGTAAAAATTGGTTTGCCCATTCCAAATGCTAAGAAATTGAATATTTTGCACGCGAGGACATGCTATAAATTATAAAATGTACCCCCCCCCACCACACACTCTCTCTTTCGTATCCGTATTAATTAATAAAGTATAACATTAACATGCATATAATTTATTGCCCTAAACTATAGAAAACTATACTGAAATAATATTATTTTATTTTAAACAAGTCTTGGTAAATCATGCTAAAAAATGTTGCCATTAATGTAATACATGTACTTTGTTCACAAATAATGGACATGTTTAATTTATGTGCATTTGAATATGATGATGTCATTGATGTACAACTGACAACTGGATTTAGATGTTGTTCATTAAATAAACAAACCAAAGGACGCAACGGTCACCAAACCAACAAACTTTGAACAGATCGTTGCTCACGTGTTGTTTGTTGTAGAACTAATGAGAGTTTGATTAAAGCAGCTTGCTTTCAACCCCGTGATTAAATAGATGAGGTTTGGATAGACCACGGAACGCAATATCCCCCCCCCACACTTAAACACCCTCGAGTCCTACGCCTACTGTAACCTATGGGAGAGGGTTGGCTTGAGCAGAGGCGTCACTAGGGTTGGTGTCACCCGGGGCGGTAGCTCATGGTGTCACCCCTTCACGACTGAAGGGGCCGTCCATAAATGACGTCACGCGAGGCTGCCGATTTTTACCCCACCCTCCCCCAGCGTCATACTTTGTCACAAAAACTTAGACCCCACCCCTTTTTTACGATATGACGTCACAAAGCTTTGACACCCCTCCCCAAGCCGTATTTTCTCAATACAAATTAGCATATTGCAAATTATTTTTTGTCATTTAAATATGTATTTAGGGTAAGTCTGCACTGTAATATCGTAACACGAGTGAAGTCATTGAAAACCTAATTAAATAAATGGTAAACAATCAAATATTTAAGTGGAACTTTTATTTTAAGTTTCGCGATTTTTTTTGTGACGTGACATTTCTTAAACACCCCCCTCCTCGTACCACATCGTCACAGATGCGTGGAATCCCCCCCCCCGTATGGCGGATTAAAAGGGGGGCTGCTGAACGGGCTAAAGCCCCCAATAATTTAAGGGCCCCAAACTTTTTATGAATTATAGTGTATAATAAAGATGCAGGCCATTGTGTTTGTACGAATCCCTGAAAATGCCTTGGACAGTCATACGGCAATGCTGCAAATGAGTAGGAAGTAACGGAAACCAGGCTATTCTTCGTGAGAAGTGCATTGTAGCTCATTATGTACCGTGCACTACTGCACAGCTCATTCCTTTAATTTGGTTGGGAAAAGAGCAGCAGGTTGTCCTACTGCGGTCAGAATTTTTTGTCTTCTGCAAAATCTTTATACCCGACTTGTTGCATCTACTCATCGTTGACAGGTACTTCAAAAACATATGAAATTGATACATGCTAACAAAGCCTTGTCTGACACAAGATGGTCAGCCTGACATTATGCTGTAAGGTCTGTTAATAGCTCATACCATGAGAATATCGCAGCACTTGAAGAATTAGCAACGAATGAAAATCAGCCACGTGACTGCTGACTTGAAGAAGAAGGATTTCTAAAGGAAATTGAACAACTGGAAGTCGCTATTTTACTTGAAATTTAGGAAACAGTTTTAGAAAGGAAGTCTCTCATTGAGTTTGTTAAAAAATATCATTCTTAATTTTATTACTATGAAGACAAAGGAAAGGAAAAGTCCGTGGTAAAAACAGTGTAAACAATCTTCAATACTATCAAACAAAAAAGAAAGCGTCAGTTTGATAAAGGGACATCAACAAAACAGTATTCTCCTGGAGAAAAAAATTCAAGATTGAGGTATTTCTGGTAATCATTGACAAACTTTCTTAAGCCCTACAACATTGGTTAGGTGCATATAAATACATCCATGAGAAATTTGGCTTTCTTACAAACCTAACTGAGCTCAGCACTTTCGCCACCCGATGGGCAGCAGCCAAGTTAATGGAAGAACATTCAAGTGATTTCGAAGAAGGGGTCGAAGAAGCAACCGTTTCGTCCCCCTCAATTTACTAGCAACGCCATCGAGCGGTGCCAGTTTAGGGCCAGGAGCACCAGTACGGATTAGCAAAAAGTGCCGCGAAGAATGAATTGGACGCCAGCTCTGAGGAAACCTTCCAGTGGGGGTTGCACCCTAGGTAGGTCTTTGATGATCCCCCGGTCTGCGGCGGTCCTAACCATGAAGACCCATGTGCTTTGCCGGGATGACGCCAAAGTGGTAGCGGGTCGTAGTAGGAAATTCCACCACCTCCTTGTGAGGGCAACTTAGTGGGAGGCATCTTCTACTGTATGTTTTGGATGCCCAGGTGGCCGCTTCAGAAGCGACCGCTTTTGGGGGGGGGGTTTCCTCAGCTGTTGCGCCCCTTTGGTGGCCAGATGGCTAAGGGGGTCTTCTGGGAAGACCCATAAAGAGCACTAGGCTCAGGGCTTCTGATTTTCTTCCACATGTAGGTTCATGGGTGATTTCGAAGACTGCTTACCTTCAGAATTAGTCCAATTTTCAGAACTCTTTAAAAAGTTATTGTCCAGCCCCAGGCTCAGGGTAAGGAAAAGGAATTAGCACAAAGCGAAACTCAAAAAACTTGCACAGAGCTAAAAATTTTGCTGCTTTTGAACGAGCTATATTTCACACAGTCATTCACAAATGTACACATCGCACTTCGCATCTATCTTTCAATGATGACATCAAACTGCAGCTGAGAGCGATCCTTTTCAAAGTTGAAAAGAATATATAATGAGTTAGAATTTGCATGGGATGAAAAAGGCTGAATATGCTCTCTCTAATGAGCATTGAAAAGGAACTTGTAAGCTTACTCAGCTTTATTGACTTGATTGAAAACTTCGCCATTTGAAAAATTCGCAAACGAAAGTTGTAGGTTGAAATAATAATCATACATATTTTTCAATAATTTTTGTTATTTCAAATAGAGAAAAGAATTCGTTACCTCATGAAATATTTTTTTTTAGAAAGGAATAACGCGTAATGCTATTCTTTACGGGGGCACGTTCGTAAGCACTAAACAGCGTAAGTCGGGATGGGACCGTCGTAACCGGAGGACTACCTGTATATAAACATGCATATCTATGCTTTCACGCCTTTAATAAATATATATATATATAAATATTAACTCAAAGACATTGAAATAATAATTTTCCTCAAGAAATACATCAACAAAGAAAACCCATCTTTTGATTTTTTTCTTTGTGATAAAATTCGTATTCCCCCCACCCCACTGTGGTGGAGGGAGTCGTGAGGTGGGATTCGTCCAAGCCCAAATGGCTTTATAACTTTTAAAACAGAAGACATTGCCTCTTTCATTCCAGCCTTTTTGAAAGATCTCTCTCCTGCGACTATTTCTTTACTTTTTTTCCTAATTTGTTTTAATGTTGTTTGTGTGTTGGGGGACTGTTTTATTATTGCAAGTTAACTGATTTTTTTTAATAAGCATGTTCGCGTTTAACGTATTTCATTGTATTCCTTAATTTCTTTCTAGATTAAAAAATTTGTCATCTTTTGTTTTCTGACATAAAATCGTACACAGTAAAATTTTAGGCTCGGGTGTCACCCCCTGATGGGTGTCACCCGGGGCGGCCCGCCCCCCCCCCAGTGACGCCACTGGGCTTGAGTGACAGTAGAGTACACAAGAACGGACTACCACTTACAATGACAACACTTACGTTACATATACTTTGCAATGATTGATTGCATCTATTAGGGGAGTTAATTTGCTTAATCATAAGTCGATTTTTAACAACTAAATAAAATCACGTTGCATCTACTTATGATTACACTGCTTAACATGAGCAGTTCACAACAATGTCCTTAGCATTAACTCCCTTGTCAGCCACTAAGTTAGAATAGCATTCAAAACGCTCAGTGCTCCAATATATAACTAAACATTAGATGGATAATTGTATAAATACTGCAATGAAGGTGTAATATGTTAATCGTCTTATGCTATACTATAAAAATAAAGGTATACCTTTTTGCTAGTAGTAGTAGTATACTATGATGAAGTATACCATATTGCTAGTCGTCTACTTTGTTGAAGGTGTACCAATTTACCGGTCGTATTTGTAGGTAGCCTATACTACAACTATAAGTACTCTAAAAAGTAATGTTCTCAAATACTTAAAACTTTTAGCTAACTCAGGATTAAACCAAGTGAAGATGACTTCCTTTAGTAAAGACTGAAAAAAAAATTAGTTTCTAGTAAATTTCTGCATAGTAACTTAATTAGATAGCCATTTTTTAGAAGAAAAGGTGATAACTCTATAAAACTGTATCATGCATAGGATGAAACCCCAATAAGTAATGCTGATGACCTCCAAAAACATTTTGAAAAAGGACAATTTAAATGAGATGCGTCTGGCTATTTGTTTAAATCGTGAAGCAACTTTATTATTTTTTTAAAACATTGTCTTGGTAAAGTGATGCATTACATTCTTCATCTTAGGAATAGTACCAAAAAAATAAAAAAAACTTTCTATGTGATAAAAGTAACAAATTTTATCAATTAACTGAAGTAATTATCAAATAACTTGTTTTCAACACAGTTTTGTTTTAGAAGTAGCATGATTTGGCAAGGATTTAAAAGCCAAATATGTCATCTTTATTTTTAACTTAAAATGTGAAAGTCTCCATTGTGCCCACCAACAAAAATGCATTAGCTAAGCAGCACCAATACTTGAATAGACACTGTCTATGGAACCAAATCAATACAGGGACCCCCCACCTTCAAATGACAAGAAAAAATCCATAGATCAGGATCAATAACTTGATTATGTAAAAATGCTGAAATCATGTGTCAACTTAGACTAGATTATCAAGTATAAATAGACAGAAAAAAAGCAACATATCTTTTCAATATTTTTTGCATTTAAAGATAATCGAGAATAAAACCAATTTTTCACTTCAGTGCTATTTAACACCACAATTAAAACTATTTTTAACCAATTTACCATTTATAACCAAAAATTCATATTTTGCAACTAAGTCATCGACACATATTTTTCCGTTTGTCTTTGGTCAGATAAGTTATTTGTGGATGAAATGGAAGTCGACAATTTCTTGGGGTTTAGTTAACCAGAAACCTTTCATCTCATCTAAACCAGTGCTTCTCAAACTTTTTTAGTATTGCGGACCACAGGAATTTTTCCATTGCACCTGGGAATTGGTGAACTATTTACCCTGTACTGTCATGGTAGCGAAATGTAATTTATTTTATTTGGTTTCATTTCTATAGGGCTTATTAACAAAACATTGACAATGGTTGCAAATGGAAGATTATAATTATATTTTTCTGTCCTTTATTAATAACTTCTGCAAACCGGCAGCAGATGGCCCACAGAACGGCACCGGTCCTCGGACCACCACTTTGAGAAGCACTGATCTAAACTAAACAACAGCTGTCAATGTGCTAATGAAAACAAATTCCTGTTGGAGTTCTGTAACAGGTTTGGGGCAGTGGGATGTCAGTGATGGCTCAGGTCAAAGAATGTGCATGTGTTTGTTTTGTGGTTAGTGACGTGTGTCTGCTTTAAATTAATTGATACAAACTAAATGAATAATTGCAAGAACGCAGAAATAAAATTATGTCCTTTACTGGGTCATTAACAAATCAAAACATTAGCAATCACATTTTAGAGCTCAAAAATTATTCATTTGGTAGGGTAAAGAGAAAAATGTTAGTAATACTGACTTGAGAGATTTTTATAATAAAATGGAGCCTTAATTTTTAATTAAAAAAAAACAACCCCAGAGTTTTTAAAAGAAACAAACTAGAACATGAAAAAAACAAGTTCAAATATCTCACTGAGTACCAGACTTCACAGGTGGTGCAACCTGCAACCTACAACTGCAACCTAATGCTCAAAGTAACTTTTAATTATAACAAACAAAAAATATTACAAAAAAGTAAGTAGAAGTCTAAAATAATAAATAATACTTTATAACAATATAATTAAAATATAAAAATAAAATCAAACCTGAAATTGCTTGATGACTTCTGAGACAACTTAAATCACATTCAATTATAGTATTTTAAAGTAATGGCTATAACAAAATATCAGATTCTATTATAGCATTTTAAAGTAATGACTATAACAAAATATCAGATTCTATTATAGTATTTTAAAGTAATGACTATAACAAAATATCAGATTCTATTATAGCATTTTAAAGTAATGACTATAACAAAATATCAGATTCTATTATAGCATTTTAAAGTAATGACTATAACAAAATATCAGATTCTATTATAGTATTTTAAAGTAATGACTATAACAAAATATCAGATTCTATTATAGTATTTTAAAGTAATGACTATAACAAATTCATCAAAGGTTAGTTAAGGAATTAATGAATTAAAAAATCAAGGAAATAAATGTGTTTCAAAATCTGTGTGGAAACTGACCAATCAAAATCTATGTGGCAACTGACCAATCAAAATGTATGTGGCAACTGCCTAATAAAAAACCTAGAAAATACTTTATAACTAATAATGAAAAGTTCTGGTCCACACAAAGATATTAGCTGTCAATTTTGGTTTTTTATTTATGATGGTAGCTTTAGTAGAACTGGATTCATATGACATACCAAGACAAACTTCATTCATCTCAATTTTGTGTAACAAACATTATAATACAAAGGACATAAAAAAATCATGTGTTTAAAAAAAATCGTTTTCAAGTTATTAAACTAATACATTATGTAAAAATAAGTATTGAGTTTTTATGTAAACAGATGAAACAATAGATGTAGCATAACTCGAATCATATTAGATAAAGTTAACCAATCAAATGAAACATAAAGGTCCCTGACCAGTGATCCTCAACCTTTTCATGAGTGCAAACTGACAGAGAACATATGTTTGTGACTATGACTATGACTCCATATCAATATATAAATATGGAGCAAGAAGTTTGACCCAGAAAAAGGTTGCTGCCCCAAAAAAGGGTAGAGACACAAAGTTTTGCACAATTGTCCAAGATCCAAAGATGACATGGCACTTGGTGAAGGATTTCCCCAGTTGGCTCGTGAAAAAACTGCTCCAAAAAAATAGCTTCTCAAATGTACACACCCACTAAAGGTCTCATATCGCATCAACTTTCTAACAAAGAGACATCAAAATTCAATAACTTTAATGCTCCTACTGAGGTAATATATCGTCAAACATTATTGCTACTCTATTTCTACAATATTAAAAAACTGGTGAGTATTCTATTATTCTATTTTCAATAACAGTATTCTAGAGGGGGAAAAAAAATATACAAGCAATCTTTTCTTTAATAAAAAAAAATATTATTTTTAAAAATCAGCCATGAAATGTTAAGCAACTGGTTCTTTATTTTTTTTTAAAGTTGGTGAAGAGTGTCAAGTTAAGTTTACTTGTGAGCCAAAATGGTATATATCACATTGTATATTGAGGTTGATGTAAACTATAATCAAGTGACAAAGTGAAGTAAGTTTATTGGCTAAATGCCAACCTACACAACTCTTGTAAGAAACAGGTCAAAGGTCATACTCCCAATAAATGCAACATTTTGTGCTGAATGACTTGAGCTATTTAAAGAGAAAACAGATGGAATGTCTGTCACAGCAGAGGAGATGGGTGCTGGGGTCCACAGATGACAAGCTGGACATGTCGGACAATGGGGGCTACATGACATGACCACTTCCTTCAGATTATTTTTATTCTTATATCTTAACTATACATGCAAGCCTCTCTTAAGTCTGAATAGTATAAATCCATATTTTTAACTTTATAAGTTTCCTACACAAGAAAACAACACAATCTTATGTGGCACAAACACATAATTGAATGCCATTCAAATTTTACATTTTGCATAAATTGATGAAATTTGGCTTCCAGTAACTTCAGTAGTTCTGTTTGACCTGCAGAAGATAACACAGGTTTTCTATAGAATACAGATGGTTAGTGAGGTGAAAAAGAAGGGGAATTTTATAGCTTTTGAGAGGCACACATTAAATTATGCATAATCCGAATCATACATAAGATTAGAGATAACCCTAATCACACATTAGATTATGCATAACCCTAATCAAACATTAGATTAGGCGTAACCCTAATCATACATTAGATTAGGCGTAGCCCTAATCACACATTAGATTATGCACAACCCTAATCACACAGATTATGCACAACCCTGATCTGGATTAAAGCCACTCAGGACTGGGTTTGTCAAAGATGGGATCTATAGGGCACTCAGCAACATCACATGATCATTTGCATAATTAGTAATCAACACTTCCCTCCACTACTAAGATTTTTTAAACATTGAACAAAATGTCAAGTAAACAAATAAGTTCACTACATGTGTTCAGGGTGATTCCGCAAGCAATCCATCATATCTTTCACTGGGAATTCCCCTTTACAGATTTTGTGGACGGCTGTGAACAGAGGAAATCTGGAGGGGAAAAATATTTTTTAAAGTATGAATCAATGCAAAACATGTCAGTCTCGTAATTAAAAAAAAACCCACTCCAGGCTAAATACCATGTCACTTTAAACATTGGTTTAGTTAACTCTTTATGATTTAAATATAAAAGACATTTTTATTTTAAAAAAACAGGAAGTGCTAAGCCTTTGTGTTGAATTTTGGTAGCTGTATTTGATTTTATGCTATTCAAATAATTCAGCAGATCTAAGCTTATGATGTAAGCCACTCTACAAGATCAACATTAAATGTGAACCCAGACAATTATTGGTGCTACCAGCCAAACTGTCAAATCATTAAATGTGAACTCAGTAAATGTGAACCCAGTAAATGATTGGTGCTAACTGCCAGCTAAACAGTACGAGTTGAGTTATTAAGCCAAAAATGTCCCACCTTTCCTCCATATTTTTAGCTTTGAGCATGTAGTTAACTTCATAAGCAGTAGGGGGCCCTTGAAGCTTTTGTCCATCAAGCATTTCCTTTTCTAGTTCTTCTATTGACTGAGGAAATATAGAAGCTTTAAAAAAATGCTTTCACAAGTCAGAAGTTTACGTGACAGAGGGCACGTGATTAAGGTATTTGACCATGTAAAGGTAATTAAGGTAGTTGTAAAGGTGATTTTGGTAGTAGATTTGTAAATGTGGATATGGTAGTTGACCTTGTTAAGGTGATTATAGTAGTTGGCATTGTAAAGGTGATTATAGTGAGTAAGAGATAATGTTGAAGATAAGATTTGTCCTTCAAGACTGCACTTAAGGCACATCTTATCAAAATTTATTTTCAAAATTAATGAAACAACACTTATTTTAATGATTAATGTAGCTTATGTGTAATGTACTGTAATTTATGTGGTTGTTAGGATATGAATGTTTATTTTATACTTATATGTATGTTATTTCAGTCGAACCCACTTAACTCGAGCCTGGTTAACTCGCCCACCCTACAAACTCGACGTTTTTTATTGGCACCGCCAAATTCTCTCATCGGTTAATTCGATTTTTTTAAGTCGCCGAAACCTAATACCTCGAGCACCTTTGGCATTTTTAGTTCAAAACAGTGTTGACATCTCACTTTCTTCGAGACTTCCGGCTATTGTGTGATTCTACGAGATTTCAATAAAAATTACCGGATGTTTTTACTTTCAATTTGATTTCGTGTGTGAATTAGTTTGAGTATGTATTCACCAGAGTTGCTCGAAAATCGCGTTAGCGGTCTTTAATCCGTCATCATTTCGCAGTGCATGTTATATTATTATTAAACTTAATTCCTTTTCTGATGCTATTAATGCTATTTAATGATATTATTTTTTAAGATTAACGAATACCTTTAGAAAAGAAAATAAAGGTTTCTATCGAGAATCTACTGTGGTTTTTATTTAATTAAATAAAAAATTATTATTCTTTTAAAAGTTTGTTGTTGCTTTGTTACCGGTAAGATACGTTCGTGACTGTGACTAACACGCGCGTGACGGTGAAATCAAATCATTTTCTTAATATTCCAGTATATACATATAATATACACGTCATCACTGTTGTAGGTCGAATTCTGATAAGGAATGATTTTTTAAAAAAAATCGCTTAGGCTTAGTTGCCGGCCGAGCTCTAACACACAGCGTGCTGTGATCAACGGTCAAGGCCGCAATAGTTTTATTTATATTACAAGTTTGATTGACTGAGGAAATTCGAGAGCGGTCCGATAGTGACAGATATCCTGCACGTCAAAAGCATTAAACTTAAAATTACCATATTGATATGTTTATTATTATTTTTTTTAATTCGATGATTCGACGGGCATTGCAGACGCAAGCGGCTGTGACATGCCACGCCACACGCGCCATGGGACGAGGCGAGGCGAAAAATTGACCTTAGTTTTAACGCATGAGCAGACAATTATAAACTGGTAACTTTATTTTTTTTTATTGAATGGAATCGAAACATGACCACAGAGACGTAATCAAAGTCCTTCAGCATAAAAATATATATTTTTTAAAAAGAATTCCCGACTTTTTCCCGTTTTCCTGACTGAGTGGGAACTATGGGTCTATCGGTACCGATATCTGGATATCGGCAATATCGGTATCGGTAGCATGTAAAGGTCCCGATATTGACGTCACCGATATTTCATAATAAGTGACATTTTGACCCCCCCAAAAAAAAACGGAAACAAAAAAACTATCATTTAGATTTACAATATCTCGACAAATTAATATATCGACCCCGATACCGGTATTGAAATAGTCAAAAGAGTCCTAGTATTAATATGTGCAGCCACGATACAGTGTGCCATGTGCTTTGATATTGTTTAGGTATCGGCCGATTTTCGTATACTCAGAAATACTGTGTAAATAGTGCCGATGCCAAGTATACCGTAATTGCTCTAATAAATGTATAACATGTAAACATTATGTTCACGTAATTGCTCTAATAGCAAAGATGCACGCAGAATCGCACATGTCTAAAACATTTCGTTTCGTATGGAATAACAAAATGTACCGTGTGAAGACTTGTTGTCATTGGCAACCATTCAACCTTCAGCCTCATTTTCACTCTATTACTATTGTACTTTGTTCTCATTGTTTCATTCATAAAAGGTGGCCGTGTGCAAAAGCCATTAAACTATTGGTTAGAATTAATAATTATGAGTCAAGGTTGAAGTTTCAAAAGGAGTACCTAATATGCTTGTACATTTTTATAAAGGACGGTTCGTTTTGTTATGAGTCCCATGTAGGTCATGATCTGGAACTTGTAAACACATCGGAAACTTTGTTTCCGGGAAAAAAAATAGGTAATTTCGGCAAAACTGGATATCGCTAGACCCCTTAATTATAAGATATAAATAATTACGAGTGATAAATTTAAGAATGACGTCATCAAATATGACCGCTGTTATTTTTGTCATAACAAATACTCATATCGGCACTCATATCGGAAAAAAATATCGGTAATATCGGCAAAAATGCTTATCGGTAGACCCCTAATATAAAATATAAATAATTAGGAGTGATAAATTTAAGAATGATGTCATCAAATAAGACCGCTGGTTTTTGTCCTAACAAATATTCATATCGGAAAAAAATATCGGTAATATCGGCGAAAATGCTTATCGGTAGACCAAAAATATAAAAGATAAATAATTACGAGTGGTAAATTTAAGAATGACGTCATCAAATATGACCGCTGGTTTTTGTCCTAACAAATACTCATATCGGCAAAAAAAATATCGGTAATATCGGTATCGGCAAAAAGGAATATCGGTAGACCCCTAGTGGGAACAATGGTTATATTTAAACAGTCCTTAAAAACGAACTGTCATTACAACCTTAGGAAAGAGTGAAGAAATATTAGGGTCCCGATATTCCGATACGATTCCGATTAATCGTCCCATCACTAATTAACGCACATCATGTAGATAAAGAAATTTCAAGCACATGTTAATATTTTGCCACCATAATGGTTTTTGTTTAACTCGATCATCGGTTATCTCGACGCCATTTTTCATACCCCAACGCCGTCGTCTTAACCGGTTTCGACTGTATCTTCATGTAAAGCGCTGTATAGCGCTATATAAATTATCATATTATTTATTATTATTAATCATAAAGAACAATGAATTAGTTTTATCTTTTTAAAAGCACATAAAAGCACTGAAAGAAATATTATTAAAATTACTTTTACAATTTAAATACCACACTTTACATTGTTTGACAAAAATCAGCAAAAACAAAAGCACTTAGTTCCTTACTTACAACTGAGTTAGGGTTAGGGTCAATGTTCCCTTTAAGTTGTGCGGCTGCACAGATATCTGACCAACACCCCAGAGAACTTTAAAATTACAGCTAATTTCTATAAGAATAACATACATAATTCCCGTAATGGATGTAATGCTTCTTGGATGTAATGCTGATTTGTTCAATAGTGCGCACCAAAAATTACTGCACCAAATATAACTCTTTTCGAACTTTCCGCATAAAATTGTTCAATGTGATAATAAATGAATCAAATAAAAATAAATGAAAGTTCTGTATTAAGTATTTTTTAAATCTGATGTGTATTTATTTTGAAAGCTTCCGTTATTTTTGACAGGTGATAAAATTCTAGTAATATAATAAATCTGTTTGTAGGGTGTAAAATTTTGCACAAAAAATACATGCTGTGCAACTTTGCACACAGACCAACATACCTTAGAGGGAACATTGGTTAGTGTTAGTTCTTTACTGATAACTGTGTGGTAAACTTCCAGTAGAGGAGTTAGCTTTACTGAGTGGTAAACTTCAGTTAAACTAAGCTTTAACTCTAAGAGTTCAGGAAATAAATTTTAACTCCATAATCTTTGTCTCAAATATTGTATTGGTCCCAATGTAAGTAACAAAGCAAACATTTATGAGTTTAACATAATTTGTTAACCCATAGGCTTGATTTCAAGAGTGATATAACATGGTTCAATTAGTTCAATACAGATGAAAACATTTTTACCTTTCCAGTTTTAGCAAAGGCTTCTGCCACTCTTCTGTTCCTACCACCATAGCATGTTGTGATGAGGTCAGCTATGCCACAGCTTTCAAAAAATGTCTCCAACTTAGACCCTGGCAACGGATACAAATATTCTTTAAATCTTAACATATAGGTTAGAAAATATTAAATAAATTGAATTTTTAATGAAATGTCCCATAACTTGTCAACTATGTATTACTCATTATCTCAGCTATTGATTACTTTCCCCCTCAACGAAGAATCAATTAAAGTCAACAAACAAATTGAGGAACAATTTAGAAACAACATGATTATTCTAAATTATCAGGCAGATGAACGTAACCTTTTCAATGATTAATAACCTATGACAACTCAAGAATAAATTTTCAAAAACTGATTTTGCCAAACCTGGATAAAAAACTTCACAAAACTTGATCATCTCCATCAGTCCAAGTCGAATGACAGCAGCCTTGGTGTTGTCACCAAAACCCAGACCATCAGTAAAGCCAGCCGCTGTCGCCACAATATTCTGGAGTTACACAATGATAATGTATAAATAATTATGAGTCTATTTGCAGTGTTTTTCTATTGATAAATTTTACATATTTAAATCTTTCTTTATCGTGTAGGTTAACTGTAACGCATATATTTCTTCAACATAGGCTAATGTGAAAACAATTAAGAAGTTTAAACCATTAAATTAGAATAAAAAATAATTTTAAAAATTAAAAATAAATATTCCTTTTTTTATTTATTTTTAATTTTTAAAATTATTTTTTATTCTAATTTAATGGTTTTTGAGAGCCGCATTGAAGCACTATCTCACTCGCAATGAAACATTCCTTTTTTTGTTTCATTGCGAGTGAGATAGTGCTTCAATGCGGATCTCAAAAATTTTGTTTATTTTTAAAATGACTCAATTACTACAGGTCTGGCCACCAGTAGTCTACTGTCATTTATTTCCTTTCAAAATATGACTCTTTCTTGACAACTGTCATTTATATCTTTTCAAAGCTTGGTTTTATATAATACAGTGTTTTTATTTTCCCCAAGTTAAAAATGAACAAACATACAAAACATGATCTCACTTTTAATGAACAAACATACAAAACATGATCTCACTTTTAATGAACAAACATACAAAACATGATCTCACTTTTAATGAACAAACATACAAAACATGTTCTCACTTTTAATGAACAAACATACAAAACATGATCTCACTTTTAATGAACAAAACATACAAAACATGTTCTCACTTTTAATGCTCCACAAACTTCTACTGTGGTCTCATCTTCAACAACCACGATACGAAAATAACTTGTCTGGAAGACTGCTTTCAGATTTTGCCCTAGAGCTGCATCTGAACAACCTGAAAGGATTTTTTTTTAAAGAGCCAAAGTGACAATTTCAAACATAATTAGAGCATCATTTTCATCCCTTTCATTTTTTTTCTTCAAATAAGAAGATAAAATAATAAGATTCTAAAATTTTAAGTAATATCTTTAAACGTTAAATGTCCTGTAATAGTATACTAAATATACCCCAAAAAAGCCATTCTACGAATAAATTGAATTAAACTATGTACCGAATATTTTTATTTACAATTTATGTAATAAAATGCAGTAAACAGATTTTCAAATTAGAATTTTATTTCAGGGTATTATTATTTTAAAAATCATTAGTTTAAAAAAGGGACTATTATTACAAAATACATTTTATATTTTTCATAAAATCAATAAAAGCAATAACAAGGTTGTTTATTTGCTTTATAAATTATAAAGCAATTTTACAAAAAAATTTCCTAATGAGAATCAATGTGTAAACATTTTGTAACTGACAGGATGCTACAGTTAATTTCTCTGATATAAATAATGATCAGTTTTGATTATTGTACAATTAAAAAATACTGAGAACAAACCAAACCACTTGACACGATTTGAAAAAAAAACTCCACTTTGTTTTATAACTGCTCATATTTCACTTTACGACACATTGTCGCCTCACAATAGTTTTCTAGGGCCACATATTAGCTATATAATAAATGCTGTATCTAGGGCTACCTCATAAATATATAATAACTACTGTACCTATGGTTGCCTCACAATAGTTTTCTAGGGCCACCTCATTAGCTATGTTAGCCCCCATTAAGATGGCACAAGGGATGTTCAAAATGCTTCTGATCACTGTTGATATGAGGAGGATGCCACCACCTTCAGCAACCTCAAAACCCTGAAGAAAAAATTAAAAAATACTATCAATGTTATTTGCCATTGCTTTTTATGGAGTTCAAATGTTCACCAAAACAAGCTCAATTCTATAAATCTTATACTCACAATGATTCCCCAACCTCCTACTTACTTTAATTAATGTTACAGCAACAGCAGTAGACTTGATATTTCCTTTTAATTTCTCACAAACACCTCTGACAAACTGATGGGGTAGGACAAAGATTAAAATGTCAGCATCTCGGCTTGCATCTACAACATCAGGGACGGCTATCTGGGGAAGAATAAAACATACAACATCAGGGATAACACACATCAGGGACAGCTATCTGGGGAAGAATAAAACACAAAACTTCAGGCATAGTTATCTGGGATATTTAACACACAACAACAGGGGTAGCTATGTGGGAGATTTAATATGCAACATGCAAAGTATCTGCAGAAATGGTGAGTCAATTTGAACCTCTTTTAAATACAAATGCAAATAGCCCACCATAGATAATGCAGTAAGCGGATAGCTGTGATCATGATTATTTGCCTTTGCATCAATCCCTTAATGTCCAGTCATAATATTAGCAACATCCATACAAATACAGCAGAATCTGGTAGGGTCGCCAGCAAAGGGCCACTTCATTAGCTATGTTAGCCCCCATTAAGATGGCACAAGAGATAAGGGGTGGCCAAAACGTGCCCAGGTAACCGAGATAAACTAAAACCAATATGGCCGCAATATATTAACATGTGCTTGAAATATTCTTTAAGCCATTTAAGTGCACTAATAAATAAGTATGTCCACGCATGTGAGCAAATAAATGAGAATGTAGTAGTATGTACATGCTTGAGTTTTTTCCTTTAAGTCTCCTGAGGATCACTAACTTTCACTTCACAGACCACACAATTTCTTTTTGCCACCATGAATAGCTACAGAAATCCTTAAAGACAAAGTCAGCAGCAAAATAAATTCATGAAGTAGTAAGGAAGAAACATCAAATCACTATTCAAATAAACAGAGGCTAACTAGGTTTTTGGCGCCCTTGATAAATTGACAAGTTTCAGCTTTGCGTTTTTTTCATTTGTTAGAAAAAATAATTAATTTCTCTTATTTAATTTATGACAATAATTACGTAGTCACTGTGTCATACAACGTGAATATAAAAAATGCATAAGACAGGAACAATACTAATTTGCAGTATATTATTTACTAAATAATACCAAATAAATTGGTGGATAAAACGGGATAATGTTGCGTTAATAAAGAATACAGCAAAACTTGAAATAACATGTATTATAAATAAAAACAATAGTGTCAATGTGTCATACTCATTATCTCATACATAACGATAGAAACTCATAATTAAAATTAAATTTAAGCAACACTCCATCGACTACAGCTCAGCACTTCCGTTCGCTGGCGTATTGGCGTGTTGCTAATACAGTCGGACCTCTCTAAGTTGTATTGGCGTGTTGCTAATACAGTCGGACCTTTCTAAGTGCAACTCAAAGGGGAAAAAAATTCGACTTACGGAGTTTTCGAGTTAGGGAGACGTAATAGGCGCAGATTAATCAAGCACAATGTTTATATTGAGAGGGGAACAGCCATAGCGGCTACAAGGCTTCACAGGAAAGAGGGGCGGTGATGTTTCATATGAAAGGAGCCGAGTTGCTTTGACATACCGACACAAGCCCCTGAGAGGAGACACATTCCCTCCTGTCCCCCCACTTTACTCAAACGACAGTGGGATGAGGATAGTAAGATTTTTCTTTTTAAAAGAAAGACTTTAAAATCATATTGAAATTTGTATTATAAGAAGCACCCGCAAAGGCCACAAACATAATAAAAAATATAATGGTTTAAATGAAATATTTTTAAATATAATTAATCATTGACTCTTTTGTTATCGAGGATAAAAGTGAAATACAGTCGGAACTTGCTTAGTGGAACTCCCCTAAGTTGAAAACCTCCCTATATTGAATTAATTGTTAGGTCCCGGCCAAATTCCATATGACTAATGTATTTTAGATCTCCTTAACTCCAAGATTTCTTTTCTTTCAACCTCTCTTAGTCGAATTTTCCAAGGCGTTTGGGTTATTATTCTGGAGTGACATTTTAGAACACGTATGGACGTAAAACATTATCTTAGTGCATTCCATGAGGGATTAAGCGACCCTTGCCAGTACAAAAAATGACAAAGACTAAGAAAAAGGAGTGGTAAGTGGTAACTAATTCGCGTACCTTTGCTGCATGCTGTGACTCTTTTTAAAAAGAAAAATCTTACTCCCCCCATCCCAATGTGGAGGGAGTAAAGTCGGGGAGGAGAGGGAAGGTGTCTCCTCTCACGGGCTTGTGTCGGCATGTCAAAGCAAGTTGGCTTCCTTTCATATGAAACATAGACACCGCCTCTCTTTCCTGTCAAGCCTAATAGCGGGTATGGCTATTCCTCCCACCTCTCAATATCTACATTGACCTTGATTAATCGGCGCCTGTTTCGCCATTTTCCCTAACTCAAAAACTCCGTAAGTCGATTTTTTTTTCGGGTCCTTTTGAGTTCGACTTAGAGAGGTCCGACTGTATTTAATTAAATACAAAATTAAATATAAGAAATTTAAGTGCGCCCTTTTGAGCTGGCGCCCTTGGAAACTGCCCCGATGCCAACCCGTTGTTCCGCCAGTACAAATAAATATTATATTTCTCAACTGAATGCATGGTATTATGTTGTTTGAAGTTAACAATTAATCCAAAGTAATGCTCTATTCTACTGTTTTTTAGAACTTCTTGGAAGTAGAATTTAGTTAGAATAAACATAGATGTGAAGTTGTGGCGAAAGGGCTAGAAGGGTAAAAAGAATTTAACACAACTGAGGTACAAGATGACTCAAAAGAATGGCATTGAGAGAGAGAGATCTCATGGAAAAAATATTGCTTTACCTACAATTTTCTAAGAGAAATTTCTGTCAGTTAAAACTAAGAAAGTCTTAACACAAGATATCTTTTTTAAAAAAATATCCATGTTTCTTGACTAGGTCAAGGCTGAAGGTGACTATTACATTGACACATCTATTGAAACAGCTAGGTCAAGGGTCAAGGTGACTACAATATTGACACAGCTATTCAGACAGTACAAACAGAAGTGATCAAAGTTTAATGGTTATCTTTAGCCCCCCCCTCTCCCCCTCTTTCACCCTCAACTATCATTTTAGGTTATCATGCATGAATTTTAAGAGAAGGAAATATATCAGCAAACCCAGTTTTTAGACAGACAGTCTCCATTGTGGAACTGTTTTACCTTGTAGGTGTTATCTTGAGAAATTTCAAAGCTGTCAGGATCCATGTGCTGACTGATAATATTTCCACAATAGAGGGAGGTGGGAGAGGGTATACCATTAAAGCAGCACTGAGAAAGGTTGTATTGAATTTCGGAAGGCAAACCAAATTAAAGATTAGTAAGAATGTAGAGCACAGGACTGTACAGTTTTATGCTAAGACAGCAGTGTTAACTAGACTGCACTTGTGGAAATGTTAAAAAGACTTGGCCTGTAGCAGTTTTAACTAGACTGCACTTGTGGAAATGTTAACAAGACTTTGCTTGCAACAGTGTTAATTAGACTGTACTGAATCTAGACTATACTTGCAACGGGAAAATAATAATAATAATAATAATTGATAATTTATTTAGCGCTGTATCCAAGTAAGGAAACGGGCTCACAGCGCTTTACATGGAGATCATAACATACATATAATAATTAAATAACCATTCATACCATAATAACAACATAAAGGACAGTACATTACACATAAGCTACGTTAATCATTAAAACAAATGAAAATTATTTTAAGAATTCCCGACTGATTGGGAACCCTGGGTTATATTTAAATGGTCCTTAAAAACGATCTTAACCTTAGGAAAGAGTGAAGAAATATTAGGGTCCCGATATTCCGATATGATTCCGATTAATCGTCCCATCACTAATTAACGCACATCATGTATATAATTATAAAGAAATTTCAAGCGCATGTTAATATTTTGCCGCCATATTGGTTTTCGTTTAACTCGATGATCGGTTATCTCGGCGCCATTTTTCATACCCCGAGGCCGTCGACTTAAGCGGGCCTCACAGTAATAAAAATAACTGTATGAAAATTATTCAGAAATATATTTGTTAGGCAAACAGCATGAAATAATACTATTTCATATAGTTGGGGGAGGGGTCATTTATGAACAATGGCATACATTTTTGACAATACGTGACCAAGGGAGAAATTATTTTTTAAATTATAACAGGTTTATAAAATCACATTTATGAATGACCCCAAAAATAAAATAAATAGAAAGGAATAATGCAATAAAATTATATAAACTTAGAACTCTGTTAACTGTTTCAATTGACTTTTAAATGTAATTATTTTTTTAATTTCTCCTTCATATGCCAACTTACCACTTTTTCTGGCAATTTGATGCCTTTTAAATATTTGACATTTTCATGACGTGTATTAATAATTTCTGTCAACTTTTCTCCCGCAATAATTTCTTCAAATACCCACATCTTCACTTCTGTATCAAACTGTGCTGGCAAGCTCAAAGCATTGTTGCCCACTATTTTTGCTATAGCTGAGCCCCTGGAAATAATAAGAATTATAATCATTTCAACATTATAATTTAAAATAATGAATGCAAAACTGATACTACCTATATAATATGATAGGCTACAGGCCTAAAATAAAATTTTCAAACATAGAATGCAATTTAAAGACAGTTTTGATATTGATAAAATAATTTAAGACCTGTAGACAGTGGCGTAGCGTGGGTGTGTGCCATCCAGGGCAGAAAGCAGGTTTGCTGACCTTACCATAATTTGAAGGCAAAATTTCAAAGTCCAGTTGATTAGCTACCGTACAATAATCTTATGTGTTTTCCACATTCTGTAACTGCCAAAACCTCACATGAATTTCTACAGTAACCTAATCTTATAAAGTATACAACTTTCTTCTCAACCTGTTTTTCTACATAACATGGCTATATACAGTGGGGCCCACTTAACTCGAGCCCGGTTAACTCGTCAGCTCTATTAAGTCGACGTTTTTTTTGGAACCGCCAAATTCTCTCTTTGTCTTTGCATTTTTTCATCGGTTAATTCGATCTTTTTAAGTCGCCAAGCCCTAATATTTTGAGCACAAAAGAGTCCCAAATTAGCAACTTAACGGCGGTTAGCTCGATGATCCCTGTCTGTTCGCCTAGCAATGCACTTTGGCATTTTTAGTTCAAAACAGTGTTGACATCTCGCTTTCTTCAAGACTTCCGGCTATTGTGTGATTCTACGAGATTTCAATAAAAATTACCGGATGTTTTTACTTTCAATATGATTCCGTTTGTTGAGTATGTAATCACCAGAGGTACTTGAAAATCGTGTTAGTGGTCTTTAATCCGTCATTATTTCGCTGTGCATGTTATATTATTATTAAACGTAATTCATTTTCTGATGCATTAATAATTTTATTTTTTAAGATAAACGAATATCTTTAGAAAAGAAAATAAAGGTTTGTATCGAGAATCGACGGTGGTTTTTATATAATTAAATAAAAAATTATTATTATTCTTTTAAAAGTTTGTTGTTGCTTTGTTACCAGTAAGATACGTGAGTGTGACTAACACGCGCATGACGGTGAAATCAAATTTTTTCTTAATATTCTAGTAGATATATAATATACACGTCATCACTGTTGTAGGTCGAATTCTGATAAGGTCAAGGCCGCATTTGTTACTATTTATATTACAAGTTTCAAGTATCATTTGATTGACAGAGGAAATTCGAGTGCGGTCTCATAGTGACAGATATCCTGCACGTCAAAAGCATTAAACTTAAAATTACCATATTGATATGTCTTTATTTTTTAATTGGACGATTCAACTGGCATTGCAAACACGCGACATGAGGCGATGCGAAAAATTTGACCTTTAACGAATGCGCAGACAATTATAAACTGTTAACTTTTTTTATATTAAATTGAATCGAAACATGACCACAGAGACGTAATCAAAGTCATTTACTTTGGCAAAAAAAAATATATATATATATATAAATTCCCGACTAGTCATAACTTTTCCCGACTTTCAAGACCAGGAAAATTATTTTTAAAATTACCGACTGAGTGGGAACCCTGGGTTATATTTAATTATTTAAAATTAAATTGATTGCAGTCTCACCCCCATTACGTTATATTTAAACGGTCCTTTAAAATGAACGGTCTTAACAACCTTAGGAAAGAGTGAAGAAATATTAGGGTCCCGATATTCCGATACGATTAATCGTCCCATCACTAATTAACGCACATTTGCACATCATGTATATAATTATAAAAAAAGTTCAAGCGCATGTTAATATTTTGCCGCCATATTGGTTTTCGTTTAACTCAGTGATCGGTTATCTCGGCGCCATTTTTCATACCCCAAGGCCGTCGCCTTAAGCGGGTCCCACTGTATTCGCTTTGATCGCCAATAATTTGGTCTCATTCTTTGACCAGATGGTTCAATTAAAATGATACGGTATGCAAATAAAATTTTAGCAAAAGTCATGGCATTCTTTAAGTATTCCAGTAGTTTGTCTGTGAATAGCCCCCACAAAGAATTTTCAGCACTATAATATCGAGCATCATTGATTTTATAACATATGTTTCCAGACTGTACATAAATATAATGTCACAAAAAAAAAGCAAAGAAATAGATTTTAAATGTGACTAGCAAAGTTCTTGTGTCTGTTCTTGTGTTTAGCTTTTAATCTGCATCTGGCATCATCATCATTTATTACCACGTTTTTATTAACTTCCTTTCGTTCCTGTCTGTATTTCCGCAAATTTCAAATTTTCCAAAGTAAAATTAAACCACTTCTGATGGTCCTAGAGATCTCAAAATTTTACCACAGATAGATCTTGGATGACAATGCATTGTATCAAAATTTCAGATCAATCAAATGTACCGTAATTAAATTAATGCATTTTTAGTTTATCTCTATATAGCATCTGTATCCATCTATTGTTTACATCCACGTGCCAGTTCATCCCAGCCATCGATGACCACATCCCCTTGTTTACAGCAAGGGGAGTTCAGTCAGTTTCAGTCTGTAAATGTTTGTCACGCAATGCGTTTAACAAAATAAAATCTAAAAAAAAGAAAATAATTTAAAACTTAAAAGTTCAAGTAGTTTGATTTAATATGACTAAAAATAAAAATGTGAGGCAGGCGCTTATGAGGTTTTACATATGCAGTTCACTCATTCTCTCACTTATAGATCTCTCTTTTGCCTTCTAAATTATAAATCTTTAATTTTTATACCAAACACATGCCCAACGTTTTAGTCATATTAAATCAAAGTACTTGAACTTATAAGTTTTAAATTATTTTCCTCTTTTTACTTCCACTTATACTTATAAAATTAAAAAAGTGGTTTTTAAAAATCTTTTTTTTACCTCTAGTTATTTGTTTAAATCGTTTCAGAAATGTTGTTAGCAGATTCATTTTTTTGTTTAAATGAAAATCTTTGAAATATTCTACAATGTCTAAGAGTCTACTTTAGGCTTTTCAATCTTTACACATCAAACAACTGGACTTTCAGTATAGACCAACGGTGGCCAACGTGCGGCTCTTCTGTGTTCCCATTGCTGCTCCCGAACAATTTATGAATTTAGAATTTTGAAATATATAATATTTTTAATAAAATGAAATGTAAAAATAAAATTGACCGAAACAAGGGATTACAAAAATTAGGCTCGATTTAAATTTTAAAAGTTGAAGACAGAGATTGGTTTCTGGTTGTTTGGTGATGTAAACTATTAAATTTTTGGTTCAGGTTTTGGTAAAATCCGCAAGTTGAAGTATTGACAATTACATTAGGGGCCGTCCATAAATGACGTCACGCGATTTTGGCCGATTTTTACCCCCCTCGACACACTTCATTAGAACCCCCCCCCCTTTTTTTTTGGTCCAATTATGACATCACAAAGCTGTGGACCCCCCCCTTCCCTAAAAATGGTATTTTCTATTAGAAAATGAGCATGTTTAAAATCACTTTATTGTCCTTTTAGTGTGTATTTAGTGTAAGGCTGCACTCTAATATAGTAACACGCGCAAATCTGTGTAAAACGTCATAAAATAAATAGTAAGAAATCGAATATTTAAGTGGAACTTTGATTTAAAGTAGCATGTTTTGACGTGACGTCACAATTCTTAAACTCCCTTCCCCTCATCAAACATCATCACTAGGTGCGTGACATCATTAATGGACGGCCCCTTAAATATGGGAATAAGTTGCAGCATTAGAAACTATAAAGAATAAAAAAATAAGTTTTCTACCAGAATGGGAAGAAGACTTTGCATTGATAAAGACCATTAGCTTGATCTGTCAAACACCGCTAGAAAATTACAAATCTAGAAGTGACACTATCAAAAAGACATAAAGAGTTTGCATTGCAGTATCCACTGCAATATGAATTAAGAAAAAGCAAATTTGCTGAGTTGAAGTCTGGAATGTGTCAGCAGCAGATATTTTCATCTTTCAGCAAAGAAAATGTCACTTTAACTGAGGCAAGTTATGCTATCGTCACTATCGCTTGGAATATTGCTCGTGCTAAACAATTTTGTGCTGATGGGGGCTTTATTATTTAAAGAAGAATAGTGAGGAGTAATTTCTATATTAGGTCCAAATAATTCCAGACTATGGTGAATGATAATACAAAAGTTAATGAATCTTTGTACTCCAAAATAAAGTTCATAAAGCAAAGCATCGAGAAGTAACTAGTAACCACCATCTGGCAGAATTTCTTAGCACCCCAACCAGATTTTTTTTTAAACTTGTGAGTTCAAAGGCTTCTCTGCAGAATCGTAACAATTAATGTTAACTATAATTATGAGTCTAGATGCAGTGTGTTTCTATTTATAAATTTTGCATATTTAAATATTTGTTAATTATGTAACTAAAATTTCTTCAACATACGGTTACAGTGTAAACAACTGAAATGTTTAAATCATTATATTTGAATAAAACACATTTTTTAAAAAAATACATCACTAAAGCAATTTTTCATTGCGATTGGAGTTGTGAACCATATTTCTTCTATGCGGCTCTCAACAATTTGAAACATTATTAAAACGAAGTGATTATTCGCACGGTTTTGGCCGTGGGGATAATGCCGAGTATTATGGGTCATCAGCGCATGCGCTTCTGGGGGCTGGTCACGTTGGAAAAAAAAACGCCCGGTGTAGAGAAAATAAAAGCCGATATCAATCGATTTCAGCTAAAATGTGTAATTTCTATGCTAATAAAAATGTCATGTTTACTGAAGTTTTAAAGTAGCACTGCTATAAAAAAATGATTTGTGTCCAATTAATGATAACTGTTATAATTTTAAAATAACGCACTTAAATCGTCAGCTTCTCCAGGTGAGTGGTTAGTCGTAGCTTAGTTCCATGAAGCATAATGGTATGCGGATCGAATCCCAGGACGGTTGTACTTATGTTGTTTTTTTTATTGTTTAGTTATTTTTTTGTTTTTTGTTTGTTAGTTTTACAACCACAGTGAGTAGTGAGGATGTTTGCAAACACTCAAGCAGGCTCTTTCCCAGAAACATTACTCACTGTTACAGACTCTCACTTTTAAATTTCTATGCTATAAGGCTATACCATTAATATTAAAATAGTTATTATATCGTATTTCGCTTTTGCATGATTTAAATTAAATTAACTTAATTGATTTATGATGATTACAGGTACAATGCTAGTTTTGGGGAGAATAATAATTAGCCTTATTAATTACAGAGCTTTGTCCAATTATGAATGAAAGTTAATAAATGTATTTCATAATATATATAATAAAAATACAAAGTTTGAGTGCACTGGAACAGTTAATAATAGTTTAATATCAGCTAAATCCATACTGTTACTAAACTAAACACATATTCTGTAGGCCTGAGACTAATCTCTTAAGGCCTTGGCTAGAACCTGGGCAATCTGCTCCATCTGCTGAGCATTGCCATACAACATTGTCTTCACATGGGACTCACCCGCCTCCCTCACCCCCCCGGCTATATCAAGCGCCGGGCAAGACGTCACCAGGTGTACGACTGTCTCAGGGGCTTGGCTGCAATGACGGCAGTTCGAGTCCCTGTTGTGGTCTAGCCTGTGAAAGTAAGAGTTGGTTGGGCAATGTTCTGTTCTCATCTGAGTCACCAAACCCTGGTGTTTGCGACTCAGGTTCCACCACTGGTCTGAACGGCTTGGCCTGGGCATGTTAGCGAATACCCCTCTGGCTGTTGTGTTGTCAGCCCACTCCTGGTACCACTTACTCCGAAAGTGGTCCTTTAGCCAGGTTTTAGCCCCGAGATAGGTGACTGGGGTCTCTGGTTGGGGCAGTGCTGCACCTGCTTTGGCCATACTGTTACTAATTAATTAATTAACTAATGATTAACTAACGATATTATGCAGGTCAACTCAGTTTATTGCTAAAATGGATAAAAAAAATATAAGATTCCAGTCACTCAAAAGACGGTTAAAATGACAATTTAATTATTTTTATACCCTCCAATCTCCAAACCAAAATATGTCAATATCAATAAGCAATGATATTTTTATTTTTTTTATGATACATTCATAAATAATAAATTAGTAATAAGAATTTAGATATCGTCTGGCATCATTTTCACGGTCAAAACATTATAACATTTATAATAACATTATTCGCACTGCCAAAACCGTGCGAATAACGCTTACCTTATTTTATACTTATACTAATTAAAATTAAAATGGCTCTCAGTTACTACAGGCTACAGGTCTGGCCACCCCTGGTATAGACTGACTAATTATAATCATACTTACTTTATTGCTTATAACTTATCAATGTTGTCATTGATTCAATGCATTCATAGGCTGATACACTGATACTGAATTTCTGATAGTATGCTAATGCCAATGCTTCATCATCATGTCACACACACTACTAGTACTAGCCTACTCACACTGTGACTCACAGTCACCATGAATTTGAATCAAAGAAAAAAATAATAAATCAATTTTTATATTCTGAAAAATTCAGTCTTACCAATTTCCTGAACCAACAACACAAATTTTTGTAGGTGGCATTTCTTTATGATTATGATAGATTGAATAGAGGAAATGTCCCGAACGGGAAATTATGTTACAGACTAAACGGGACCTCGTAAACACATTTAAGAACTTTGAGCTCATATAATACATAATATACCAGTTACGCCAAATACCGCAACATGTTCATATCAGGGCTAAATTCACGAACATTTTTGTTTTACATATTCGGGACAGATTTGTATCATGGTTTTTACATTTTAATAGTTAGCTTTATTTAGTTGTAATTTGTTGATACTTAACAGTTTACAATCTTTAATATTTTTCAACCCATACATGAAACCTGTACTAGAATATTCATCTTCTGTATGGGACCCATCCACCAAAGAAAGCATTGATAAACTAGAACAAATTCAAAAAAGAGCTGCCAGATTCATACTGGAGAATATTCAAAACTGATAAGAATAACACCATTAGTTAAATCATTAAACCTTGAAAGACTAGATGATGGAAGAACCAAGAACAAAGTAGTAATCATACATAAAGCAATTAATTCTAATTTAGAAATACAACACAAAGATGACTTAATACAACCCTCAGATAGACATAAGGATAAAAAAACACCTTTCTTATTCCGATGGCAAGAACAAACACATACAAGTTTTCCTTCTTCCCGTCCGGAATTCGGGCGTGGAATGGGTTGCCTGAAGAAACCAGGAAAACCAACACTTTATCAACATTTAAATCTCTAATAAAAATGCAGGACTAAACACAAACCCATAGATAAGCGTAGGACGCAATAATCTTCTGTATAGAAGGAGCGTCTGTAAACAGATAAGATAAGATAAGATAAGATAAAATAATTGAAAATGCATTCTAATACAAACAATAACAGTAACAGAATTTGATTTTTTTTTAATAATGAGGGTCGTGTTAATGACTTATGCAAAGTGACTGTTTCGCCCCCCTCACTACTATCAAGTATCAGTGAGTTTTACTGTTTATGGCCAGGAGTGCCAGTATGGATTAGCAAAAGGTACCGTGAAGAACTTAGCGGTCGTCAGCTCTGAGGAAACCTTCTCGATTGGGGTGAACCCATTAGGTTGGTCACTTCGATAATAGACTCGTTTGCTGAGCCGGGGTGGCGCCAATGTTGTAACGAGTCGAAGTAAGGAAATCCACTCCTCCTTTGTGAGGTCAATTTCGTGGAACAGTGGAAAAGCACTTTCGGCCGTGTTCCTGGCGTGCCCAAGCGGCCCACATCATATGGGACCGTTCCGGTGGGGGTGGGTGGGGCGGGGTTGCCTAGCTATTAGTTACTCTGCAGTTGATGGGTGAGAGTTTCCCGGGGAAGACTAGTAAGAGCCTTATGCTCAGGGCAGCTCACACCTTTCCACATATGGATATGTCACTGGTTATGAAAAATATCCTGATATTATATTTCAACTTAAATGTGAGTAAAACTGGCGTTGTGATTACAAATGTATCTAGTGCGCAATGCACATAGATAGTACCAATGTCACTCATCTCGCTATCTCATCTTTTTCAAACATTCTTCTATAATACGATTAGTGCGTCATACGCTTATTCATTAGTACTGTATTTGTGGTAATATGGTGATTTTCCTCCTCCTTCTTTTCCCCCTATGTCCTAAGGGCCCAGGATAAATGCGTTAATCTTTCTAGCTCTTATAAATGTTTTGAAGATTTGCCAATACTTGTACTTCTGTGAAGAGGATTCTTTTTAGGGCTGTTCATTGCTCACCAGTCACCAGTGATTGGAGGCTTGAGGACTTGAGGTAATTGGTACACATGCATCCTTGTTTCTTATATAAACGAATCCTTTTTGGAAGCTTATTCAGACACTAATTGTCAAGTAATTATATTTAAATTGTGTTTAATTCATGGGCAAAATAATTAATGTGTGGTATTGTATCTGCGGTCTTTAGTAGACGTTTGGCACTAATTTAAAGTCTTTAGAAATTCTAATCTTTAATTCATATTTTGTAAAGTAATTTAAGCAGATTCAAGCATTGTAATTAATACAGTTTTGCGATGTATATATGACCATCATTTATCCCTGCTTCAAATTATAATGACACAGCAAATAGCTTGGCTCGTAGTTACGGTGGATGCTGGCGATGGTCTGTTAAGAATTAAATTAATGTGTTATTTAACCACACACGTTCTAAACCAAGGAAAAAGATCATAATATATTTATATTGCGATGTTTATATAATTATTTGGGGTACCTCAATGCTTTATAGTTGCTGAAAATGTGTGTGTGGGGGGGGGTGGGTGGCACTAATATGCTAAAATTGTTTACAAAAGCTATACTTAATTGAGGGATATATAATTTTACTGAATAATTAAACGGAAGTATGCGAATGTCTTTTAAAAGCTAAGGTTTTTATCTATATATGTACATATTATATATATATATTATATATATATATATATATATATATATATATATATATATATATATATATATATATATATATATATATATATATATATATATATATATATATATATTAAATTAATTAATTTTTTTAAAAAGTATTTTGGTGTTGTACATTATTTTTTACCATGTATGTAAACATTTATTATTAAACATTTTTAGATTAATATTATTTATTATTATGTCGAAAGTGATTTTAAAAAATCCTCTAAAGTAATAAATTAAGCTGAAAAATGTGGTAAATTATTTATATCTAATTAAATTTTGAAAACGTTAAAAAAGTACCTTTCGATTTAAGAATTTTAAAATATTTTTATATTGTTATTTTAAATATTCATTTCGGTCAATAAACTATTTTTCTACAGTCCATTTAACATATTACGTAACTCTAGTCTTTCCATAATGATTCTTCAGTACGAGAAAGCTTTTAAAAATATTCTTAATAAATAATGTCATAGAATTTAAAGAGGAAAAGTTATATCAAACTTGTAAATATCATTAAACAAATTTAAATATGCATCTGAGAATAAAAAATAATTTTCTAAGAAATTTTTTTTTCAAGGGAGAGTAAAATGGCCTTTGACGGGCGATAAAAGAATAAATGAATTCGATATTTCTCTAACCTTTAGCTATAAACTATAAATTATAATTAATTGATTTAAAAAATAAATAATGAATATTTTTTATGCTAACTACTAATTTCTAACTTTAAAGGTGATAAATCATTTCTCTATCATAAGAAAGGATAAGTATTTCAAAATTTTCATAATAATAATAATTCATATTATTAGTGAGAAAAGGTGCGAAATTACTTTAAGATATATCACACATTTTACAATAGTTCGCATTATTGCACATGCATTTGGGCAGCACCCGCAGTTTTCACCCGAGAACGTCCGTATGGGAAACACAGACAAGGTCAAGAGGAAATTCGGGTGCCCCCCCCCCGAAAAAAATTAACAAAAACAAACAAAATAAAAATCGCTTGCTCATCGGAGCCCATAGGGCGGCAAAAAAGGGATCCGAGAATCAAGTCGGGCAAGCCGCAGCCACAGGACGCATTTACACAAAAGTTTAATATATATAATAAAGTTGATGATTACTGGGCATTTAACATTCTTTGTAAACAACTGTAGAATCAGACGAATCTGAATATATTAAATTACATTAGCAAAAATCAAATAAATGAATTTATTTTAATGTTTGCATTCAAAATCATTTCCCCACATACTCGTTTGCATAATCATATTGCATTTTTAAATCATTTATATTAACTCATGGTGTCTGTTTGATCCCTTGCTTGCCTGCTTGCTTGATTGTCTGTCGCCAAAACTTTGGATCGATTTTTAACCCACTTCCTCGTAAGCTAGCGATCTGAAATTTTGCAGGCAGACTCGTGCCGATGATAAAAACGATGTATCAAAATTTCAGATCGATCGCATGTATTGTAATTAGACTATTGAATTTTTAGATTATTTTATTTATCTCTATGTTTCATGTTAAATTTTTGAGATAGAGTGTCGCGGTGTGTATTATATTGAACACCATTTCCTGTCGCGCAATAAGGTGCGTATTTTATTGACAACACTTTTATAAACATATTCCTGATCGGAATTATATTAAACACGTTTTACGAGACATAACAACAATTTTGTATATAACTATAATTTATAACTAAGAAATGCATTCAATTAATTACGGTACATTCGATCGATCTGAAATTTTGACACAATCTATTGTCATCCAAGATCTATCTGTGGTAAAATTTTGAGCTCTTTAGGACCATCAGAAGTGGTTCAATTTTACGTTGGCAGATTTGAAAAAATCTTGGACAAACCATCCAACAAACCAACCAACAAACAAGAACAAAAGCGAGTTAATAAAAACGTGGTTAATATAGATAAACTAAAAAGTTCAATAATTTAATAACGGTACATTCGATCGATCTGGTTTAATTTTACGTTGGCAGATTTGAAAAATTGTGGACAGACAAACAAACAAATCCACAGGAACGAAAGCGAGTTAATAAAACGTGGTTAAAAAAGCAGTAAGACCAAACATTCCAGGCAGTAATATAAAAAAAGTATGTGGGAAAAAAGGTTCCGATAGAAACAAAGCACTGCTCCTAAGTATTTTACATCTTTAGTTTGGATTAGTTGTTTTTTTTCCCTCTCCATGAATGAGATAGTTTGCATTTGTTTCTTTTTCTGTGTTACTCTTAATAGTTGACATTTTTCGGGATCGAAAGAAATACTCCAATTAGTTCCCCATTTTATTATTTCATCTAGGGGGCCGCCCATAAATGACGTCATGCAATTTTGGCCGATTTTCAACCCCCCCCCCTCTTCACACTTCGTCACAAAAACTTAGACCCCCCTCCAATATGACATCACAAATCTTTGATCCCCCCCCTAAGGCCGTATATTCTAATTGAAAATTAGCATGTTGCAATTTTTTGTTGTTGTCATTTAAGCATGTATTTAGTGTAATTCTGCACAATAATATCGTAACATGTGTGAAGCAATATAAAACGTCATTAAAAAAATTGCAAGCAATCAAATATTTAAGTGGAACTTTTATTTTAAGTTGCGTGTTTTTGATGTGACTTCACATTTCTTAAACACCCCCTCCCCCTCATCACACATCATCACAAATGCGTGACACCCGCCCTTTTTTTTTAAGGCGCGTGACGTCATTTATGGACAGCCCCTAGGTCTTTTTAAATCCATTATATTAATTTCACCGTCTTGTTAAATCCCTTATATCAGGGGTGTCCAAAGTCAGGCCCGCGGACCAAAACCGGCCCGCGAAGCAATTTTAACTGGCCCGCGGCTTCATCTGAAATAATTAATTGACTTACGTACTATTTCTTTAACGATATTATATTTATAAGAAATGTCGAAATATGGTACTGTCAAATGATGGCAAAATTCTATAACATTGTATTGTTTACCAATTACTAGACTTTCAGTCTTAAAGACCAAACAAGGGGAACAAATTTAGTTGCTTTGGTTTATTCTGCTGTCAATTACGTTAAATTACCAAGTAAGCAATCTCTGTATTTATTACTGATGGTGCCCCTACCATGACTGATAAGCACAATTGACAAAAAATGTGTCTGTATAAAAGTCAGCGAAGAGGCTGGCAAATATTTTAAACTTCACTATATCATTCACCAACAACTTCTTTGGGCCAAACACCTTAGATGTGATCGTGTCCTTAAAAGCCATTGATAAAGGTTATGAAGTCTATTTGCTCTAAATCCCTGTTTCACCGCCAGTTTCAGCAGTATCTTCTTGACATCCAAAGAGAATACGTAGATGTTGTGTATCACAATGGTATAAGATGGCTCAGTCGGGGATAGCATGTCAGCGTTTCTACGCAATTAAACAAATATATTATTGGGAAATACATGGAGTTAAGAAACAACAAATTCCAAAACTATCTGATACTGCTTGGCTGGCAGATTTTGCATTTTAGTTGATGTGACAAGACATCTAAAGGTTCTTAACATAAATCGTCAAGGGCACAATGCAGTGCTAAGCCAATTATATTCACATATCAAGGTATTTGGGAACAAACTGCAATTTTTCAAAGTCAACTGTGTTAAATGCAGCCTAATACCACACATTTCCCCTCACTACACGAAATCATGACACGTTTTCCAGAAAGAAGCCTCAATGAGATAATGCATAATTAGGTATGTTGCAGATATCAAATCCTTTGCCGATGAATTTTAAAGAATTTCACATTCAGTCTGTAAATGTTAATGCTAGTCTTTCGAGCGGTGCGTATTAGATTTAAAATAATCAATACTTTTAGTTATGTCTCATACATCAGTGATTTATAGACAAAAACTTTGTTTTTACGGATTGTTTAATTTTAAGATTTTGCTATCTTTTTCTGTTCTATAGTTTAAAAAATCAGCAGTAAATAACCTCCTTCGCGTTGAGATGCTGTTGGGTTAAACATTAATATATTAATATAAATTAGGAATAGCAGGGGCCAGAAGGCCCAGAATAGTTCCTTGTGGAACTACTGAGTTAACCGTTCATGGTGCTGATTTAGATTCTTTATTACAGTTTGCTCTCTACCCAAAAGGAAAACAATGGTTATTTTCTACAATTAATATGTGATTTGAAAAAAAATATTCCCTCTACACGGGAGATTCTTAAGCCTTCGTCGTCTGATAAATAATTATTGTCAGTGAGCTATAATTTTATTTTCAATGTAGAAGTAAACTACATTACAAAGTATATTTCTGCGGATACGTAGTAATATGTCAAGGTCAATCGCCGTCTCCTCACGTACAGCTTTCAATGAGAATAGGGAATTACCTTTGACATTGTTATTGTTTCGTGCTGATTTGAAGATTAATTGAAATGTTTTTTTTAAAATAACAGTTTAATGCACATTAAAAGATAGATCGATAGATAGACGCTTATTTTATAATGAATACTGATAGAATTTTTAAAAAACACTGTCGGGGTAAAAATGTCAATTTTTATGCCACTTCAGAAAAGGATTAGAAATTATTTTTTTTAGTAAATGACCTCTAGATTAAAATATATAACCGGAAAGGCTGATGAAATGACATACTCCTAGTCCTTAGCAGCAATTATAGGATTTTCAAGTTCACATTCATACTCTGCTATACACTTTATTTCTAGCATTGGTTCGTTTTAGCCATTAATATTAACTTTGGGGTAAGTATCCGCAAAGCCATATTTAATTTTGAAATCTTTTTAAGTTATGGATTTTTTCATAGTTCGACCAAGTGAAGTTAAGACAGTGACAGTGTGATCTGTGTCGGGTGTGAGTGTCAATGTCAATTTACTTGAATTTAGTACTGTGAAATTACTGTCAGTTAGTAGTCTATACTATTATTAGTTAGTTTAGTCAGTGTTAGTAATATCAGATATCGAAGATAGTTTCTAAAAAGACTAAATGAAAATAATAAAATTAATGAAAGAGTCTTTCAGTTGAGACAGTTGAGTGAAAGTAGGAAACTCAAGTTATGTGTGAATGTGGTGTGCCGCTTATGATTATGCAATCTGATGTATCTTTATTTACATATTTGCTTAGTCTGATGAGTGTTAAGTATTTAGTTCACAAACATCTTAGAATCTTAGTCATGATCAATGACAATTCAGGTAACAAACAACTTTGAATATTTTTGTCTCGGTTACCAAACAGTGCGTCCGGTTATAAACAAAGTTATACAGTAATTATTGCTCAAAAGCTCATCATACTAAATGTGTGGATTTTAAATTAATATTGTTGTTTCTTATCCTCAGGTACTACACAAATCATATTTTATAAAATTTAATCACAGTCAGAAGAATTCTAATTTGAAAAATGTCGGAAGCTCAAAGGCCAAGGTTCGATGACACTGCAGGGAGTAAAACAATGCGCAAAATTAAAGAGAATCCCATGGTTCCAATAGGTACGATCATTTTTTAGAACACTTTGTACTTAATTTGTGTTAGAAACATTCCACAGAATATTATAAAGACACTGTCAAGTGTGTGTATTAAAATAATTTTACAAAAATCATAATTACAGTGGTACCTCAAGATACGAAATTAATCCATTCTGGGGTAGCCTTCATGTCCCGTATTTTTTGTATATCGAAGCAAGTTTTACATTTCAAATGCCTAAACAATTCAAAGCCACACAGAACACACTAAAATTTGATAATATAGTCGGACCTCGCTAAGTCGAACTTCTCTATATCGAAATAATTGTTAGGTCCCAGCCAAATTCCATAAGACTAATGTATTTTAGATCTCCTTAACTCAAAGATTTTTGGCTTCCAACCTCCCTTAGTCGAATTTTCCAAGGCGTTTGGCTGGAAGAAGGGTAACTAATTTGCGTCCCTTTGCTGCATGCTGTGGCTCTTTTTAAAAACAAAAATCTTATTACCCCCATCCCACTGTGGAGGGAGTAAAGTAGGGGAGGGGAGGGAAGGTGTCTCCTCTCACGGGCTTGTGTTGGTATGTCAGAGCAAGTTTGCTTCCTTTCATATGAAACATCAGACACTCTCATTTCTGTCAAACCTTCTAAACAGTATGGCTGTCCGCCCCACCCCCCCCTGAATATCTTCAGCGCAGACCCATTCTATATGATATATTACTCTGAATATCAACATTGTCCTTGATTAATCTGCGCCTATTCTCCCTAACTCGAAAACTCTGTAAGTCGATTTTTTTTTCGGGTCCCTTTGAGTTCGACTTAGAGAGGTCCGATTGTAAAATGAAAAACCAGATAAAAATAAAGTATGATTCTTCAATCCTTAATAGTATACATCATAAATCTAATAAATAATAATAAAACGATGAAAACAGAATAAAATAAATGAAAAATATGTACACAAATCTTAACCCTTACCTGTACCTTTCAAGTGAGGAGAAGTGTGGAAGGAGGTGGTAGAGGAGGAGAAAAGATGGCAGAAAACATTACAGCACTGCGTACGAAAACTTAGCTTAATGAAAATTATACCTTTTGTACAAACTTTACATGAATTAATGCTAACAGTGTCATTTTGGAAACAGTAGGTGAAATCCTAGCACGAGGCGAAAAAGTAGTCCTTCAGTACATCACTGGGCACAGTGGCGAGCCTCATTCAGACAGGGTCGATAAGTTAGCGAGAGAAGGTTCAGCTCAGCCCCAACCCAATCGCCCAATGACCCAGCTGGGGGTCAGATCGTGGCTTAAGGACCCTTTCCGAGAGAAATGGCTCCAGGGCTGGGCATCTGGAAGCACGGCCAGAAAAGTATTCCAGTACATGCCGCGACCGAGCAAAAGCGATTCCTGGTGGAAAATTGGACACAGCAATCAGACGCTCATAACTAGAATGAGAACTGAGCATTGTCCCATACGAAGCTACCTGTACAAGTTTAACACTAGAAGGGAACTGGCCTGTCGGCTGTGTGGCCACCCGGAAGAGACGGTGGTCCACGTACTCGAAGAGTGCCCCGAGCTGTGCGGGGATTTGGAAGGTGAAGTAACGGTACCTGCAGAGGATTACCTCTACGGCGATGCCCACTTGATGAGGCTCGCTTGCGATAAAATGAACCGGGTCCTAAGAGCTTAGCGGCTCGACCCAAAGAGAATGAATATTCACCAGTACAATGCTATACTAAACACAAGTAGCATAAAATTTAAACTTACATATTTTCTTTTCTATTAAAATTTTTTTTTACTCTTTGTTTTGCGCTTTCTAATTTTCTGTTTCACCTTTCATTTTCTTCACCTCACTGCCACCAACAACTTCGCTTGCATATGGGCTCTTAGCAAAATATTGATCCAAGGAAGCTTATTTTTGCCTGCTTTTTACAATGTTTCTGAAATGAGTCACACAAAGGCCATTGAACTGCACAACAACATGACCTTTTCAGGGTGATGCTCAATGTTGTCAGCTGCACGTTTTTCTTATCTTGGAATTTTTTTTTATCATGGAACAAAAAATTCTTCAAATGGCCTTTCGTATCATGGATTTTCGTAACATGTAACTTCCGTATCTCGAGATAACACTGTATTTTCATGCCCCTCTCTATCTCTCATTTCTTTGAATCACTTGAAATTTAGGCAACATTATCACTAGTCATGCAGTCAAAAGACACCAGTGCCAGATTTATATAATATAAAGAAGCACTCTGATCCCATATTATGACTAAGGGAGTAAAGTTTCAGGACATGTGACTGCCTATTTTTGAAATATATGTCTATGATAACATTTTATTAGGTTTAAATGTATTTTCATCATAAGAATGTTGCAAATTTACTTTAAATTTAACCAGGAAAACCAACACACTATTAACTTGCAAAACTCTAATTCTAATAAAAACTACAAGACTGGACACAAACCATGATTAAGTGTAGAACACAATAATCATGAAATATATAAGATAAAAAAATGAACATTTCCATTTCTTTGAACAAACAAAAATTTACCATTTGATGGTATTTTTTGGCCAATATAATTCTATAATATTTATCTAGTCCATCGACCCAATTAAATCTTTCTGTAGCCTGAATATTACTTAAATGTCAAAGGTATTAATACTCTGATACCATTGTAAAATATTTACTGTGCATAACCTTGACATAAACCATAGACGAGCATGGAACACAAAAATAATCCTGTATAGAATGAGTGTCTGTAACATATAAGAAAATAAATTAAGATTACGCTGTACATTTATCCAGATTACACCACATAAATACTTACACAGTGGAAACCCAAATAATACTATATTTATGTTTTTCTCTTAACAAAGTTTTTAATGAATTGATTTAATTACGAGTGGAGTTAGATCTTTAAATAAACACTTTCATCATCAGGTATGACTGGGTTCTTCCTAGCTGTAGCCTATGGTATCAGGAACTTTAAGAATCGCCCCAAGACTATGTCACCATCAATGTACATTATGAGGTTCCGAGTGTTTGCCCAAGGCATAGCAGTGGGCTGCATGTTTCTAGGAATTGGATACACCATTGTGAAAGATCGATGGCGTGAAAATCATCCTGGAGATAAAAAAAAGTAGTCATAAGATCGTCTTGAAGATAAATGTATTGGATTATTTATATTGAAATTGACTTGCTAATTTGTTTCCTTTTCACTAGTAAATGAGTATTCTTAAGGTTATAAACCCATTGTGGATGTATTTTGTCAATTAATTAGCAATAAAAAAAATGCATGCATTCATGGTCAACAAAATCTTTAATAATTAAAATGTAAACTAACATAATTTGCTCTGCTATTTAGTATATACAGTGTATCTAAAACTTAAGTCTTAGGTGCTGAACATTGTCAACATCAACTAAAGTCAACAATATGTGACATAATAAGATCCCACAGTCATTGTTTTAATGAATGTATTTAAATACAATACATTTGTAAAGAGATGGGATTTGTGTTTTAAGGCAGGATTGCAAATTTAACTAAAATCTGTATGATTTTTTTTCCTTGCAAATGTGTGAGTACATATGTTTGAATGCTTGCACTTAATGACTTAATGAAATGTATGAATTCAAATTTTAAATAAATTTAAGTTATATGTGTTTGCAGTTTGTTATTCAAAAAGTAATAAGTGAACCTATTACTATTAATAGTTAATAAGAACTGTGATATTTTCCAATTTTTTCACTGGAATTTTTGTTTTCCTTGAACTTGCTGTATTTGCATCAAAATATTTATTCCTTCAGCACACACCCAGTACTAAGACTTAGCTGTATCATCTCAAATAAGATGATTGAAGAGGGTTTGTTGATGATTGCTAAGTTTTGGTCAATTGTTCCAGTTGTAACAAAAGCTAATACCTAGACTACCGTTCATTTTCACGTGTTTACTGTGCAAGGAGCATGAAGAGATATAGATACCTGACCAGGGTACTTGGTCATCTTATTAGATCATATTGATCTTGGATGGCTATTGCTGTTTGATGGCTATTGTTGTTTGATGGCTATTGCTGTTTGATGGCTATTGCTGTTTGATGACTATACACTATACATAAATCAACAATTTTACTCCAAATGATCTGTTTGAATTTGTAGTTTTATAAACAACCTTGTGCAAGTGTTTATAGTATCATTATATTTTAAAACGATTCCATGCATTTACAGTGTAAAAGTGCTTTGATCAAATAACTAACGTATATTAAATAATGGTGTTGATGCAATACATTGTTAAACCAAATTCAAGTTTAAAAGTTCTCAAATCAAGAATTGAATTTCCCTTTTATTTTCCCTGCATGACTAGAGCCTAAATTGAAATATCAGCAAGTCATGTGACATGACATTGGGATATGGATATAAATAAGAGAACTGTGTGAAAATTACATCAATTTTACTTTTGCATATCTTGTTCTATAGACCAAACAGATGACATGAATTTTTAGTTTTATTGAATCCATTAAATATGAATCAATCAATTTTCTTGATGTTTTTATCTGTTTATAGTTTTTTAATTCAATATCTTTAGGTCAAATTGATGATGTCGTAAATTTAGATATCACTTCACACAGACCACCATAATACATACCCCCATAACACAGACCACCATAACACAACAAATCACACCTTACGACCCAGATCACCACACAACACGTCTCCATAAAACTTTAAAACTAAAACCCATGCCAGGTAACCACACAACCTATCACATCTCCCCACACAGCAGCTAACCACATTACCTATCATGTCTCCCCACACAACTCACAACAGCTAACCACACAAACCATAACTGCTAATCCCTTACCCCACGACAGATCTCCCCACAACCCATAACAGTTAATCGCACAACCATTTCCCCACACAACCTATCAATCATTGCCTACCAATGTTTTCACATAGTTATATTACTTAAACTTAGAATTAATGCCGTCTCGTGCCAACTAAGCATACATCCTGCTACTACGAAGTTTCCATGAACCCATTTCCTGGAATAACTCGAGTGGTATATCATCCCTGAGTATCAGTATCATAAATCAATTCATCATACATAAAACCTTTGCTTTGTAAGTTTAGCCATTTTTTAAAATAATAGTCTTTGTGTTTTTACTCAAATTCTCATTAACCGTTGCCACAAACCAGACATCTAAAATGTAATGAACTTAATGGTTCACAAAAATTACCCCGCCTCATAATAACTGCAAGTTAATCTGGTGCAAGCCGAAAGAAAATAATCCAGCAGTTCAGTAGCAGGTAAAAGCGTTTAACGTTGGCTCGTACTCGTGGGCTTGGTGTTTGGAATTAAGAAAAAGTCGCGGGACGTATGGAAACTCATTTCTTTCATTAACTCAATTCCAGTAAAGACTTGAATGCTAGAAAAAATCTTATGTATCGAAGTTGCGTCTGTAATAGTGATAGATAGATGCTGGCAAGATTCTCTCAAGATATTTTTACTAATATTCAGACATTTTATATATTATATATTTAAATATATATAAACATTTATTAATTTTATATATTCAATATATATATTTATATTGATTATTTATTAAGCTATAAATTAATTAATAAATTATTATGTTAATTAATATCTATTAATTATACGTAATATATACACTTCCATTTTAAAAACGCATTCTTTAAGACCATAATGGCACAAATGGAATCGGCCATTATTAAAGGTGGAGGAGATGGGTCTTATACCGCGAAGCTTCTATTGATCCCAAAATAATGTCTGCAAGGAATGGGAAATACTTGAACCAATGATGACATATCATTCTAATAAAAGGGTCAAAATTATCGTATCACCAACTAATTTATTATTTTTTTCGGGGTGGGGGGAGGGGGTAAAAAAAATCCACATTCCGGAGGTAGTATTTTAAATTTTCCAAGTAACAAAATAAAGTTTTAACTGCGGCGTTTGGGGGGGGGGTGGTTGAACCGTAATTAAATGATGATTTTGTCCCCTTTTCCTTTTAGAGTCAATTACACCCGTCCATTAAACCACTATTTAGAGAAAAGCTGGATTTAAAATCAAGTTTTAGAAGTGTAAACAAAAAAAAAGGGGGGGGGGAATTCAAAATGTAGGATCTTTTCTCACAAAGTTTGGTGTAAATTGTATATTAATTGAAGGTAGGCGGGGCTTATAGCTCACGTCCCTGATCCTCGTTATGACCCCTGAGGGGGGGGGGCTAAAAGCTTGGCCAGTGTTAGGGTTAGAGTTATGGTTAGTGTTGGGGATTAGTGTTAATGTCAGTGTTAAGTTTAGGGTTAAAGCTAGGGTTAGCGCTAGTAGTAATGTCATCACAATTAGGAGCAAGATATGTACCAACCCGCCACAAATGTTAAAAAAACTCTTTAATTAGCTGAAAATGCTACCTCCCACCAAAAGATTAAGATAAAGCCGGGCTACATCCCACCAAAAGATTAAGATAAAGCCGGGCTACCTCCCACCAAAAGATTAAGATAAAGCCGGGCTACCTCCCACCAAAAGATTAAGATAAAGCCGGGCTACCTCCCACCAAAAGATTAAGATAAAGCCGGGCTACCTCCCACCAAAAGATTAAGATAAAGCCGGGCTACCTCCCACCAAAAGATTAAGATAAAGCCGGGCTACCTCCCACCAAAAGATTAAGATAAAGCGGGCTACCTCCCACCAAAAGATTAAGATAAAGCCGGGCTACCTCCCACCAAAAGATTAAGATAAAGCCGGGCTACCTCCCACCAAAAGATTAAGATAAAGCCGGGCTACCTCCCACCAAAAGATTAAGATAAAGCCGGGCTACCTCCCACCAAAAGATTAAGATAAAGCCGGGCTACCTCCCACCAAAAGATTAAGATAAAGCCGGGCTACCTCCCACCAAAAGATTAAGATAAAGCCGGGCTACCTCCCACCAAAAGATGTAAGATAAAGCCAGGCTACCTCCCACCAAAAGATTAAGATAAAGCCGGGCTACCTCCCACCAAAAGATTAAGATAAAGCCGGGCTACCTCCCACCAAAAGATTAAGATAAAGCCGGGCTACCTCCCACCAAAAGATTAAGATAAAGCCGGGCTACCTCCCACCAAAAGATTAAGATAAAGCCGGGCTACCTCCCATCAAAAGATTAAGATAAAGCCGGGCTACCTCCCACCAAAAGATGTAAGATAAAGCTGGGCTACCTCCCACCAAAAGATTAAGATAAAGCCGGGCTACCTCCCACCAAAAGATGTAAGATAAAGCCGGGCTACCTCCCACCAAAAGATTAAGATAAGCCGGGCTACCTCCCACCAAAAGATGTAAGATAAAGCCGGGCTACCTCCCACCAAAAGATGTAAGATAAAGCCGGGCTACCTCCCACCAAAAGATGTAAGATAAAGCCGGGCTACCTCCCACCAAAAGATGTAAGATAAAGCCGGGCTACCTCCCACCAAAAGATTAAGATAAAGCCGGGCTACCTCCCACCAAAAGATGTAAGATAAAGCCGGGCTACCTCCCACCAAAAGATTAAGATAAAGCCGGGCTACCTCCCACCAAAAGATTAAGATAAAGCCGGGCTACCTCCCACCAAAAGATGTAAGATAAAGCCGGGCTACCTCCCACCAAAAGATTAAGATAAAGCCGGGCTACCTCCCACCAAAAGATGTAAGATAAAGCCGGGCTACCTCCCACCAAAAGATTAAGATAAAGCCGGGCTACCTCCCACCAAAAGATGTAAGATAAAGCCGGGCTACCTCCCACCAAAAGATTAAGATAAAGCCGGGCTACCTCCCACCAAAAGATTAAGATAAAGCCGGGCTACCTTCACGAAAAGATAAAGCGGGGTACCTTCCACCAAAAGATAAAGCTGGCTACCTTCCTCCAAAAGATAAAGCTGGCTACCTTCCACCAAAAGATAAAGCGGGCTACCTTCCACCAAAAGATGTAATATAAAGCTGGCTACCTTCCACCAAAAGATAAAGCTGGCTACCTTCCACCAAAAGATAAAGCTGGCTACCTTCCACCAAAAGATAAAGCGGGCTACCTTCCACCAAAAGATGTAATATAAAGCTGGCTACCTTCCACCAAAAGATGAAAGATAAAGTGTACTACCTTCCACCGAAAAATTATGGATAAAGCTGGCTACCTTCCACCAAAAGATGAAAGATAAAGTGTACTACCTTCCACCGAAAAATTATGGATAAAGCTGGCCACCTTCCACCAAAAGATAAAGCTGCATGGCTACCTTCCACCAAAAGATAAAGCTGGCTACCTTCCACCAAAAGATAAAGCTTGTGATCTTCCACCAAAAGATAAAGCTGGCTATCTTCTACCAAAAGATCTTATCTTATCAATACAGACGCTCCTTCTATGCAGAAGATAATTGCGCCCACAGACCATGACAGATGATCTGTTGGCAAGTGATGCAGCGTTCACAGGCCACGGCTTTGTGGGTTCCACGCATTACCCAGCCGCCTAACTAGTGTTAGGTACCCATTCGGAGCTGGGTGACTCAGGGACGCCCTAGGGGGTCCTTGCCTTGATATGGATTCGAACCCGTGACCATCGGTACGTCAGTCGAGCGCGCTGCCACTCGACCACCGCGTCGCAGATAAAGTTGGCTACCAAAAGACACATCTGTAGTAAATAATCTCCCCTGAACTCATGCACAGACAACTGTGCTGCTCACCCCCCCCCCAACCCCCAAAACCATGTCACAAAGTAGTCGAAAAGTAACGAAGCAGACGTTACTCGCAGAAATGGCCAAGTTTCATGAAGGTATAAAAAGGAGGTAGGGCTGATTGGCGTCTCTTCAAAGTTGTAGCACATCTTTGTACTATACTATTCGTGCAACAAAAGATAAACATTCTTGTATTTTAGTTGGAATACCTGATAAAAATACACAAATGGGATTGTCTTCAATCGCAACCAATTTACCTATTATTGTATTTACAGTGCAAAAGGTCTTACTAACACTTGCCACTAAAACTAACCACAGAGAACAAAACCAATTTGATAATCCTGGCATACCGTACTAGAATATCTCTGTATGTTGTTTTTACCTGCTGTAGTCTACACGTGCTGAGAGGACGACAACACCTCCTCTCCCTCCCCCTCCCCATGCCCCACGCACACATTCTATGAGGCTAAAAGCCTACCCCAGTCCAAACCTCTCTGATACGAGCCGTCATACCCTACACCTCCCCCACTCCCACCTCCCTATCGTAACGTGTAGTCAGTCGTGTTGTAGGAGAGCAGGTGAAATCGAGCAGACGCTATAAGTTATAGCAGATTTCTTGTGGGGTGCTGGACCTCACTTTGATACATCAGTAGAGACAACAAAATCAGGTGAGTCCTGTGAGTTAAACATGTTCGCTGTGTTGGTATCACTATCTACACGGATTTAAATGTTCATTCAAAAAGATGGTGTCAAAATGTTTATGAGAAAGGATTTATGACGCATTGTTTCGAAATCATGATTTTTTACCCGTACTCCGATTCTTAATTAAAAAATGTAGTGTAGTATTAAAAATTTTGTGTATTACCTAAAATGTAGTGTATTAATTAAAATAAAGGGTATTACTTAAAATATAATGTTTTAATTATAATGCAGTGCGTTACTCACAAAGAAAAGAGTGTGACAATCTGGGCGAAAGTGTGGGGATCTAAACGAGAATGTGGGGATCTGGGCGAGAGTGTGGGGGTCTGGGTGAGTGTATGGGGGTCTAGGCGCGTGTGTGGGGGTCTGGATGAGAGTGTGGGAGTCTGGGTGAGTGTATGGTGGTCTGGGCGAGATTGTGGGGGTCTGGGTGAGAGTGTGGGGGTCTGTGCGAGAGTGTGGGGGGTCTGCCTGAGTGTGTGGGGTCCTGGCGAGTGTATGGGGGTCTGGGCGAGAGTGTGGGGGTCTGGGTGAGTGTATGGGGGTCTGGGCGAGAGTGTGGGGGTCTGGGTGAGTGTATGGGGGTCTAGGCGCGTGTGTGGGGGTCTGGATGAGAGTGTGGGAGTCTGGGTGAGTGTATGGGGGTCTAGGCGCGTGTGTGTGGGTCTGGATGAGAGTGTGGGGGTCTGGGTGAGTGTATGGTGGTCTGGACGAGATTGTGGGGGTCTGGGTGAGTGTATGGGGGTCTAGGCGCGTGTGTGTGGGTCTGGATGAGAGTGTGGGGGTCTGTGCGAGAGTGTGGGGGTCTGGGTGAGTGTGTGGGGTCCTGGCGAGTGTGTGGGGGTCTGTGCGAGAGTGTGGGTGTCTGGGTGAGTGTATGGGGGTCTGGGCGAGAGTGTGGGGGTCTGAGTGAGTGTATGGGGGTCTGGGCGAGAGTGTGGGGGTCTGGGTGAGTGTATTGGTCTGGGCGAGAGTGTGTGGGTCTGGGCGAGAATGTGGGGGGTCTGGGTGAGTGTATGGGGGTCTAGGCGAGAGTGTGGGGGGGTCTGGGTGAGTGTGTGTGGGTCTGGATGAGAGTGTTGGGTCTGGGTGAGTGTGTGGGGGTCTGGGCGCGTGTGTGGGGGTCTGGGCGAGTGTATGGGGGTCTAGGCGAGAGTGTGGGGGTCTGGGTGAGTGTGTGGGGGTCTGGATGAGAGTGTGGGGGTCTGGGCGAGAAAGTGGGGGTCTGGGTGAGAGTGTGGGGGTCTAGGCGAGTGTGTGGGGGTCTGGGCGAGAGTGTGGAGGTCTGGGTGAGGACGTTTTAGATTGTTTCATATAAGCAAGGCTCAGATGAATCACAGGCTTATGACCGGGTGCCATCGGGATTTCAATTTATCGACATAAAAATGTATGAAAGATTATTTTTTTTGGGGGGGGGGATGACTGGAATTCCAGTATAATTTTTTTGTTTTGTTTTTGTTAGAGCAAAACTACTTTTCTTTTTAAGACTTGCGTATTCCCGAGTACACATCTATCAAAACATTTCACATCATCTTTCATATCGACCGACTTCTAGGCATTAAGGTAACAGCATCGCATTCCTGTAATGCTGATAATAAGTCAGCCTGTTACCAAGCACTTTGCATTACTACAAAACAAGGATTAGATAACTGTGCCTGTTATGTAAACCGCAAACGTTTAGCATTGCTACAAAAAAAAAGGATTAGGATAACTCTGCAGAGGCGTGGCGAATGGTGGCTGGCACAGGAACATTTGACCCCCGGGCGTCAAGGTTCAGGGGCACCAAAATTAGCCTATGCAACGTTACATTGTAACAGATGAACAAGATCACGTAAGTGACAGGCGGCATGATCTGAACTGTCATGTGATTCGTCTGCCAGCCACAGTGATGACGATGTTTGTCAAGCTTCGTTCTGATTTGAGTCAAGTTGCTGAAGAAAAAGTCCAAACTATATTCATAGGAGAGGCGTCACTAGGAATACGGTGGTGCGGACCGCACAGGGTGACACCATCACGGTGGTGCGGACCGCACAGGGTGACACCATCACACATTTACAGGGGATGACACCAAAGTGTACAATTCTGTATGTTCCCGTAATTTGGCACTGGCAGACTGGGAGAAGGTTTATGGGGTAAGTTGCGAGGGGGTGACACCATGACCTACCGCACTGGGTAACACCAACCCTATTGACGCCTCTGATGCACAGTCTGGGAATTGAGACATATAGAAGACTCAGGCGACATAGGAAGAAAATGTCGTTAAATACTACTTTAGACATTCATTTAAAATTCCTTTTCATTCTTTCTTGTAACATAAAAAAAAGTTGTGTGTATGTGTGGAGGGGGGGGGGTCGTAAAAATATTGTCCCATGGAGCAGAATATCGTAACTAAGCTCCTGTAGTTAAGTTACCGAACGCCCATGGAATTACTACAATATAAGGATCATGTTAAATAAGCTATGTTACACAAAATAAATGACATTCTTGAATATTCTGAAACTAACTTCTTTTAATTTTTCTTACAGGTTTTTTGCTTCGATTTGTCTGCATCGAAATTTTGCTTGAAGATTTGGAAAAATAAAACCTCATTAACAAAATGAATCGAAAAGTTCCGTAAGTGCTTAGAAACATTTGCAATGTCAAATGTATGAAAATATGTTCCATATTTATTTATAGCTACATATTGCAAATCGCATTAGATATATTTTATCCATGAATGTTTCTAAAACATTCAGACATCTTTTTAAGTCTTAAAAAAATAATTAAGATACAAAAATATATATACAATTGCAGAGCGTAAGGCAATTAAAGTGAAATATAATTATCATAAAATTATGATAAAAGTGATTTGTGAAAGAGTGGCTTGGGTGAAAAATGTTTATCGTTCATATTTTTTCTTTTAGAGAACAAAGGAATAGTTCGTATTCATCACGTATTATAGTTTCGGTCTTAAAGGCACAATTTTGTTTATTTTATGAAACCTTTCGGTAATATAATGAAATACTTCGTTTATATAATGAAAATAATTCAGTAATAATGCAAATTTTCGGGAATATACGGAACGATTTTGGTTATACATGTAACATGAAACATTTCGGTTTTATAATAAATTTAAAAAAGAAGAGAAAAAAAGAAAGAACTCCATCATGTAATGAAACTTTTCGGTTGCGTTAGGCAACTTAATAGTTCTATCATGAAGCAGTCAGGTTATATAATAATATAAAAACGACACTCCCCTCCCCCAGTGTAGGCTGTTCAAAGGCTTTCTGATACTGATACAGTGGAAAGCGGGTGGCATTTGTAGCTGTGGTGGAAATTCGATTGTGTTTAGAATTGATGTTTGAGCATCTATCCATGTATTTTACACGCTTTTATTTAAGTCACAATGTTTGTATGTTGTATCCATCCACCCTTCCTTCCATCCTTCCTTCAAAACTTGAAACGTAAAATTATACCACTTCTGATGGTCCTAGAGATCTAAAAATTTTTAACACAGATAGATCTTGGATGACAATGCATTGTATCAAAATTTCAGATCGATCGAATGTACCGTATTGAAATTATTGCACTTTTAGTTTTTTAGTTTTTTGTCTATATAAAATATTATCACTTGCGTCAATGAACCATGCCTCAATTCGCCCTAGAGGGATACAATTATTATAACTTTAAAAAGTACTATCAACATCAAGTCTTGCTGGCCGAAATATAAGCGTGATCGATTGCCGCCATGGGGTTACGAGGTTAAATTTTCAGTTAGGGGAAAATGTTTTTTTTGTTGTATTATACATATTTAGTGCAATTTCTATATGTAAATAAAAGCGTGTCCTTTTTAAAAAAAGATTTTTTTTTACATTTAACTTATTTGTCTTTAGGTTATATGAGAAATCTAAAGAATTTCTATATTTGAATGCTCTTTTATAAAAAAAAACCACACCAGAGATCACATTATGAAGATGTTTGACAAGTATGTGGCGAACAACGTGAGAGTGCTCAGTAAGACTCATGCTGTGGATATGTTGAAGGTTGGTGAAATGACTTATTGGAAACACTTCACTTTATAATCTATTTTATTTATTTATAAATCTATCATTCCATTAAAAAAAATTAAATAGAAACGTTCAGGTTTGGAAACAAATATTTATTATCTTATATTTTGCAGACGCTTGGAGCATCATTGCTAATCTAAAGCGAGTATCAGCCGCTTCTTAGAAACATATGCTATAACAAAATAAATGTTATAAGTTATAACACTATTACCCCTCTATATCTCAATCCATTCCCTATCAGATTATAACACTATTACCCTTCTATATGTCACTCCATTTCCTATCTGATTATAACACTATTACTTGTCCACATCTAAATCCATTCCCTATCTGATTATATAACTATTACCTCTCCACATCTAAATCCATTCCCTATCAGATTATAACACTATTACCCCTCTATATCTCAATCCATTCCCTTTCAGGCTGAGTTTGGCCTAGATGATCAGGAAGCTGATGTTATGTTCAACACATTTGATAAAGATAAGAATGGAAAACTCAGCATATGGGAGTTTCAGCAATTTTGTATCTGTATGGGAGAACAGTAAGTGAGCTTTATCTTGTATGATATAATGGAGGAAATTCATGAAATAATTTGATGAATCTATGAGATAATGAATGAATCCAGGTATTTTGAAGGCATGGGAGATAATTCAATTCACTGTGGCTATGCAAGGGAGGCTTATTTGGAGGATGGATACGCATCTGGTTTATAAAAAAAAAGCCAGTCATTTAGAGAATACATGAGTACAGGTTCCCTTGTGGACGTAAACCGAAAAACTTGTTCAAAACTTAATCAATGCCAAAATGGGGTAATAAGATGTTGATTTTTAACTTACTAAATAATACGAGATCATTGGGAGCATTTTAATCACTTTCTTTGATCCTGTACAGTAAAAAGAATGTTGTCTTAACCAAACGTATTTCCTTTTCAGTGCTCAGGAGATAGTCAACAAATTTAAGGAACTGGACAAAGATGGCAGTGGTCAGCTGGATGCCGAGGAGGCAAGGATTGGCCTAAAAGAGATCAAGACGGCCACCGGTCGTCAACTGGCGGACAAGGAAGTTGAGTTCTTCATTCAGACGACCTGCGGTGAGAACGGTGTTATTGACCTGGGACAGTTCACCAACTTACTGTACAGGCTCAAACTTTACAATGCCCCTGCTCCGAAGTAGGACCAGACACAACAAATAAAATAAATTGGACATTCTCATAAGTTGGAGTATGACTCGAGTGGATCATAGAAGAAACATTGTTTTAAACACAAAATTTAAAAAAAGCTTTAAAATATGGGTAAGACTTCAATCAGGCTTATAGATAACTCATGCTATTAAAACAGGGTATGTATGACCCTGAAAATGCGTCACAAAACAACAAAATCAGAAAACAACAACGAAAAAGCTTTAAACACATTTAGTAATACATTTATTTTAAATTCCGAGTTTTGTCAAATTAATATATATTTCAAATTCTTTTCACTTTTTTAAAGTAAAATAATAGAAATTAATTCACATTTGAATTGTAGTGATGTATTATCTAGTGAATTAATTTCAAGTTTATAAATAATATGAACACTTTCTGTCACAAACTGAATTATTTGTCAATGATCAATGTAATCCAATGGATTATGAATATTTCCATTTTAAAATTTCTATTGAATGCATGACTTAACTATTTCTTATTCAATCGCTCAATTATTTTCTTTGTTTTTTGTTGTTACAATTGATATTATTTTTCTGAAATCCTTATTTTTACGTTTTTCCAGTTTATGTCACTTTACCATATTAAAATCGACATATCATTTTGACAGATTCTTTTTAAGTTCATACTTCTGTTTTACTTCACTATCAAGTCCATACTTCAGTTTATTTGTTCTTATTATGTTATTAGTTATTTATTACATTTTTTAAATTTCATAATTATTATAAAATATTTTATCTACAAACTGTTATTTTCTTTGTGATAGTACTTCAATATATTAGTAATATTCTGAACTGTTCCTAATCATACAACATGTCTAGTTAACCAATAAAATATTTCTGGGCTACAAATTGTTCATATTACGCTTTCTCTAAAAACCATTAAAAAAATTTTTGAGCCTCCTTAAAATTTGCAAAATGAGTACTGGTTTTCAATTACATAACATTATTTATTTCATATATTGAAAACTTATTTTTTTTATTTAAGCATTTGAGCTGTGTCACTGTATGAATTTATGTTGACTAATGGAGAAACTGAAGAACCCAGTACATGCATGTATCTACTTATAAGGCACCATTTGTAAGTTTTGCACTTACTTTTGTATATTTAAATAATTTTATTAAATAAAAATTGTTCATGTAACTTTCCATGTATGGCACAAAATAAATATTTGCACATATTCAATGTAGTCATGTTTTATTCTAGACATAAATGGGGATACCTCCCCCACTCAGACCTTTCCATGATTACTTGGTCGTGAGAACCAGCTGACTGCAATGAGATTAAATATATAGATAACTCAGTGCAACTCCATTGCGTTTTTTCCTTCATCATTAACTTGAGTAACCTCCCTTCTTAAACTACCACCACAAGAGGAGGCCCGTATATATTTTGATTGCTTGCAAACAAATTAGCACAATTCTGTTCCACTTACTGTCATAACTTATCACAGCAGCTGTGAACACAGCTTTTTAAAAAAAACCAACACTTATCAGGTATGTGTTTAAAAAAAAAGAAAATAAACAAAAAGTAATTTTTATGCAATGATTTATTCCTTCAAAGTAACAACTTTGCATTCATTTGATGCACACGAACAGTTTGTGTTACACTGTGAACATACACGCCAATGACCACATCTTATTCAAAAATTAATAAACATTGCATATTTAACAAGAAAAAACAACAATGCATCAAGCTACAAGTCAGGTTGCCATATAAATTAAACCATATCAATTCAAACCACAAATTCACATTGTTAAATGCCATCACTAACACCTTTTAACACACAGAAATAAGACCTACACTTCCAGTGATCATTTAGCCTTGACTCAAGGATTGAATTTGTCAAATACGCCCTTTAATTTTATGTCAAAGTATTGGAGAGAATGTAGAAATTGTCAAGTAAATCTTCAGGGAAGGTATATTCCCTTATTTAAAATGACTGCCACCTATCCCAAAGAATTTATAAAAAAAAACAACATGCCAAATGGTTGATTATACAAGACAGAATATCTATATTGCTCATTCACTTCAAAAACTGATTTTGAAAAAATATTTTTTTTTAGTAATACAGAATGAATATTTTATTGCGAATATTCTTAGGAAAACATAAAAATGTTGCTAAATCAGGTGATACTTGACCCAGATTATGATTTCGTTGAACAATTATAATCCAACAAAAGAAAACTACTTCAACTGAAATGAAGTTACCATTCTCTATGAATTTTTTTTATATCTGATAATTTTACTTTTTTCATCTGTCTATAAAGTAGCAAGTCTCTCCAGGACATGTTTATATGCCGCTAGTTCCTCTTGAAAGGCATTCTCTAAATACTGAAACTTTTGTTCGTTTTTCATCACACCAAGAGTTTGAGAAAGCTCTTCAGCGTTTAAAGTTTTCTCCAGTTTTTGATATGTTCTGCGATTTTTCTGAAGAAAAAAAAATAAAGGCATGCTATTAATAAACATGACAAATTTTAAAATAAAAATGATTTGACAGTCATGAAATAGGAACCTAAAAATAATACTGCAATTTAATATAACACATTTGCTAGACTACATTACAAACTCAATATTTTTTCTCTATAAAATATCGGTTAAAGTTCAGTAAAAATTGATTTTGTACCAGAAAAGGAATGTTGAGTCTTCTTTTAACATCCAGCCTGTAGGCTCGGTACATGTCTTTATTGCTCTGATCTGTGGCCTTGAGACGTAATATTTCATAAACTCTCCTCGCTTGTAACTAGAGAGGATAATCAAAACAAGAGATACATTGCTGGCATGATATCTGACATATATAAATTATAAAAGCCTTTCAATTTTACATGTGCAAGTGAACAATTTGTAGAAGTTACTTAATTATGATTTTCTTCTATCAGCAAATTATCATCAAGATTCTTCCATCAGCAATGCTGTCCCACTCTTTTACCAACCCCACCATTCTTTATAAATTAATGGCTATAGTATAAGTATAAGGTTGTTAAGACCACTCGCTTTTGAGGACCGGTTAATAACCTTACTATAGTACATGCTTCACATGAAAGATTTGTTACTTCCCAATGTCTTGTGACTACTTGCTATTTGGTGTACTAAAAATGATTCAAACTAGTTTCATTGACAGTTTGTTGGTTTAGAGATAAAGCATATTGCTTTCTGCCAATGTATGCAAAAAATATGATATATTTATCACGATGGAAGCATGGCAAATGGGTCAAAACGTAGTGTTAACAAAAATAGAAACAGTTGTTGATAAATTTATTTTTAGTGGACATATGGATAGTAAACATACTTTGCAATATGAAAAGATTGATATTTCTTAAATAAATTTCAATTTGCATAAATACAGATTTTAAGAATGTAAAATTATGTTTTGATTGATACAGCCACTAGTAGTTAGATTTCAATTATATTTAAACTGATATCAAAATGGACTGGATATAACTTTGGAGGCTATATTTTTCTTTTCCTTCAAAGCAAATATCTTTCAGGAAATTTTATGTCAGTCTTAACATGAAACAGTGATTCTGGACAGAAATTTTAGAACTGAATTATAAAAGGCTTTTTATAACAAACAACTACCAGTTAGCTAACACAAAAAATTCCACATTTAAAATACCTGAAATAGGAATCCTAACGGTAATGGTGGATAAAGTTACCTTGCTAAGCTTGAGTTTAGTTTGGGCCTCATGTATCATGTCATGTGAGAACCCTTTAAGCAGTTGATCTGGTTTAAAGCTGTCAAGTTTTTGACAATTCCTAGCATCAACATAATCTCGAACTCTCTGGAAATTTTCTGACGGATCCTCCACTGAGATGAAGAAATAATTGTTTAATTTTTTTAAAAAATTTAAAATTAATAAACATTTTTTTGTGAGATCTCATTCAATCTATTTTATCAACATAAATTAAAATACATATTCTATGAGATCTCATTCAAACTATTTTATTAGAATAAACTAAAATACATTTTCTGTGATATCTCATTCAAGGTGACCCATCAAAACTGCACCGGTCAAAACAGCCCCAGACGAAATGTTCAATTTTTTGTGTGCATTTTAAGCTTTTTCCAACTTTTTCACCCTTAAAAAAAGTGGTAAAATTGTAAAAATAATTTCTTGTGATGTTATTACATTATTTCTTGTCAACAAACAACCGTGACTTTGTACCATATCGAGTAATGGCTATTAAATTCATTCTTGTGATGTCATTTTTATTATTTCTTGTGAGCTAAACCTGACACTGAATCGGTGAGTAAAAATACGAATATAATATTTTTAAAAATATTAGTCCAGGGGCGTTTAGTGGGGGCAGTTATGTCAGAGCCCATTTGTCTTTGAACCCTCATTCAAATTTAGCTATTTTATTAACATTTCACAACAGAAGATAAAAAAAGGTATATACCTGTAATATCCAGAACTTCTGGTCTGCAGTAACACATGTTGTAAAATGTCTGAATCATCTTAGAGCCAATGCCCATCTTTTGGAATGGAGGAAGCACCAGGACTTGACTGAAATCATGAGAATTTTTAATAAAAATCAATCCAGAAAAACTGACATTGAGAATAAATGATAAATCGGATATTACATTTTAAAAATAATGAGACAATACAAGACAATAAAAATTAACAATATCTAATACCAGCAAGTAACATCTGAATAAAAACAAGATAAATGATATAATGGTAACTTCCCTAATAACAAAAGATACAATGACGCCGTAATGCAGGGTTGTCAGAACTTTTTTCAAAGAAGGCCATTTCCATGAACTAAAAATATGTGGGAGCCAGATTAATTAATAAACAAAAAAGACCAAGGGTGAGACTGATTTACAGGCTTTTCAATTACTGGAATGTTTTTTTTTGTTTGTAATTTATAAGAGTAATATTTTTGCGGGGAAAAGGATGACAATGCTATCACAAATTTTTAGACTTTATAAAGAACTTATTCCATCATTAGAAATTGCTAAAAATGAGATAAATAATGGCCAATTTATAGGTAAACAATAAAATGTCATCCAATTTTTCCATGATTTAGAGCCATCCTATTTTGTACACAGACCAACACATAATTTTGGCTCTTAAACAAAAAATAAATGTATAGTCAATACAGAAAAAAAAATCAAATAATTTATTTAAGTTGAGGACACCCACTGCCCTAATGCAATGTTGAGGAAAATAAAGGTAAAAATAAAAGTGCCAACAATGTCACACACAACAAATATGATTCTCGTAAGATGACCCTAACTAATAAACTTATATTTATCACCTAAAGCTGAAGTGATTAAAATTGCTTTTAATTCACTTTAATATGATACTAGGGACCAACCGGAAACCGCTCCAGACATTCGCCCCGGCCGGATATTGGGTTTTTCGGAACTATTCGCCTCGGCAAATAGTGTCCACGCTAATAGCCAAATATCTAAAAATACCTTTAAAAAATACAATTTTGGAATTCGATAAATATCAAGATTAGTATACTTACAAATTGTTAAAAATATAATAAATGTAACCTATTTTTATAGAAATTAATAATTTGTAATTATAAAGATATTAAGTTAATAAACAAATTTTCTACGACAATTTTGTGTTTAGTTCTAGTGACTAGCGACCCCGCCGCCATAATTAAAATGTGAACTGTTTAAATATCGAATAAAATAATAGAATAAATTGAAATTAAAGTAAATATATTAACTAAAATTAGCAGCGACTAAAAGTTACAAAGTAAATAAATAACATATTAACAAGAGAAACCAAACTTACAAGTAATATATAATGAATTTATTGTTTTTAATGTTAATAAATTAACAATCCCTTCTTCTGGCCATAATTATAATATCATTGCATTTTGCATGAAGAGTGTAGAGTATACACTCTAAAGTGGTTAAGGTAAACAGTAAGAAATACAGTAAATAATAATTTAATAAACCGAATTGAATGCTTAAAATTAATTTTTGTTTGTTTGTAGAGAACGTGAAAGCTAAATGCAAGGCGGTTATGGTTTCGCGAAATAAAGCAACCGCTAATAGTTTTGAAAACCGAAATTAATTTGAATTTCCAAATTTTCGTTTAACAACCTTAGTACTCGGAATCATACCCGGATCCAGAAAATAGTACATCTAACTATTCGGATTTGGTACCCGGTAGAGAATGTCTAACCGGTTGGTCCCTATATGATACTATAAGTTATTTAAAGTGAATGTACTAAATAGCTTTAATACTAACAATTCGATGAAAATCAGGAATAAAAAACTCAATAATATTGATACACCTCACATCCTTATCATTACTGATGACGTTTTATCGATAGTTTATAACATTTAATTCTTAACATCAACTATAGCTCCACTGACCTAATTCTAGGACGAATCCGAGAAGGGTAAGCGTAAAAGTTATAAACAGTCATGTAGCCAGCAGCAGCAAATCTTACTTCTCCGCCATCCTTGTAGCGCTCAAATCTGAAATCAGCAGCAATATTGGCAATGAAATTGAAAATGAAATAGATTATGGGGCCTTTCTGATAACAAAAAAAACCCCAACATTAACAAACTATTAATAAAGAAATAATTTATGTTTAACAGCTTAAAATTGAAATCTAGACTTCTAAAAAATAATTTGTAGAAATATGATAAGAACTTTTAAAGTGTTTAAATTAAGGTTGTTAAGACTGCTCGTTTTTGAGGACCCGTGAACCAATAAAAAAACAAAAAAAACAACCAGTAATTATCCGTTAGCAGTATAGAATTTAGTCCCACCACGCCTTGTCTGTTGATGACATTGTTTTTACCTCTTGTGCAATGCTTTATATAAACTCAGCCAATTTTAAAAAAAAAGGGTGGGCCAAAGGAGTAAACAGTGATAATAATATGAGATACAGTGGAACCTCTCATAACGAGCACCTCTCATAACAAGCAAAAAATATGTGAAAAACTTGCTCTCTTAACAAGCGACATTTCACATAACAAATTACGAAGTTAGGGTAAGACCCTTTTCCCCATTCATTTGTCAGCAGGGACTTCCACGCAGATGCATTAGTTTGTGTTTAGCACTTGGCCTGTTAGCGTATTGTTTTCGTGTGTGATCACCCGTTTTTACAAATTTTGTATTTAAGAAGTATTCGTCATTTTTTTAATGTGCAAAGGGTAATAACCTGTGCTAAAATGTCTTTGTAGAAAAAGGCACAAGAAAACAATTATAAGAGAGAAAAAATAACTGTTCAAATGAAACGTAAAATCATTGAAAATAGAGAACAATGTGTGAGCGTGACTAATCTAGCGTGCACATACAATCGGACAACATCAACGTTCTGCACTATTCTCAAGAACAAAATTAAGGAGATGGATGCTTCAAAGGGAGTGTCAAGAATGTCTACGAAACGGTTACGACACAAATAGTGAACTTTCTGAAAAAACAAATGTCTTTAGTCAGTTTTCTAGTTATAAAGGACTAATTATTTGTCATAAATTCATATTTTTATTTACGTTTTTTGTTTCAAATCTAAATTGCATTCAAAGTTGTTACACTCCTTAACAATTCATAAGTAATTTTATTTGATAAATGTTAACAAATCTTTTTGAAAAATTAGTATTTTTTCAGCATGGAACGCATTATAGCATTTTACATTGATTTGTATTGGAATTTTTTTTTCGCTTAACAAGTAACATTCTGGAACGAATCATGCTCGTTATAAGAGGTTCCACTGAATTTCTTTTTAAAAATGCCATCTTAATTTTTTAAACGTCAACTCGTAGGAATTAACATATTTTCCTGAGTATAAAACAACTGGGCTTATAAGATGACACCCTAATTTTCCTATAAAAATATAGGGTTTGGGCTATATAGGGTAAGACTACCTTTTCAAAGCACACCAAATTAAAACTTTTAAAAAAAAACAGCAAATTTGATAACAATATGGTATTTCCGAAATTCAAATGGTACTTATAAGGAAATTGTCACCTATACATAAGATGGCTCAAATTAGAGGACCAGTTAACTGTCTGTTAGCAAGGTATCTTTCATACGCCTATGAAATGATTCTTTTAATGGTGTAGTAACACTAGCGACACTGTCAGTTGTTTGCATCAAAGGCAGTGTCACAGCTGCACATGTTGAGTTGGCTCTCGTACTATGCCATGGCAACTCAGCTCATTTTGAAAAAATCATTCATTAACCGGACACTGCCCTGCTTTTTAACTGGAAACAACGTTACTGTAAACCAGCTTATTAGACGACACACCAAAAATTGACTCCTAGTCAAAAGCTACCACGGCCTATTTGAAGTTACGGTTAACCTGTCCAGATTAAACAGGACCAGTCCGGATCTTTGTAGCGGTTAACAACCTCATTTTAAATATAAACAGAAGTGGTTTTTTTTATATTTGAGGGTGGGGGTGAGATTGGTGGAGAAGAAACTTTATGATTTCCTGGAACTAAAGTCTAAATTATGTGGGTTTTTTTAAAAACTGAATGCAACATTTATTGTAATTAGGTGGCAATAATAAGACTACTTTTACATATTATTGAAACTTACAAGAGAAAGTAATCCCACTGCTCATCATCAACATCAATATAAGAGGCTGCATCAATGTAAAACTTGATGAAAGACTGCAGGCGTGAGTGGTATTCTCGGAATCCTGGCTCTTCTATTTTTAAATAATAAACCTCAAACAGTTTCTCTTCACCTGTCTCTGCAGAAATAATTTAAATTTTAAAACAGTAAGATTTCCCACCATGAGAACTTCATTTTAAATACTTTTTAGATTATTTGAAAATGTCAACATATTGGAAAGCATTTTTAAATCCCTTATATTAACTTCACCGCTGTCTCTCTCTCACTCTCTCTGTCTTGGGCTCGCTATCGGTCGAAAAAACAAGAGTAAAAAATGACACACTTCCCGTGATGCTATCGAGCTGAAATTTTGCACATAGACTCATGGCACCTAACAATGCATCGTATCAAAATTTCAGATCGATCGAATGTACCGTAATTAAATTAATGCATTTTTAGTTCATCTCTATATATAGATGTTTATTCATCTGCTAGAGTTGACCTTCACGGCTCAGTGGTTTCACTCCAGCCTTCAATGTTTCAGGGGTCTGTTGCGTGCTAAGTATTATATTGAACATAAACAATACTTTTAGTTTTGTCTCATATTTAAGGGATTTATAGTCAAAAAACTTTGTTTTTACGGGGTTGTTTAACGGGGTTGTTTAATTCTCTTTTTTACTCCCCTGAGATAACCTTATACAAGAAAATTTCTGTTGATCTTAGTACTTAGCAGTCATTTCCATTATCTTCTAGGTTTATTTCATTCCTTTGTGTGCCTGTCACTGAGGTGTATTCCTTTCCTTCGTGTACCTGCCCCTGAGGTGTATTCAATTTCTTTATATACCTGCCCCGGAGGTGTATTCAATTCCTTTATGTGCCTGCCCCAGAGGTGTATTCAATTCTTCTATGTGCCTGCCCCAGAGATGTATTCAATTCCTTTATGTGCATGCCCCAGAGCTGAATTCCATTCCTTTGTGTGCATGCCCTGGCTGAAGCCTGTGTATTTAGGGGCATTTTTTGTCAGCCGTCTTCCCCGTAAATTCCCTGTTACGGAGTGTCTGCTGAAGTTATCTAAGGGATTACAAAGAGTTATCTACCTTCATCTTTTTTCTTATGTCTTCAAAGCAAGTTTTGTCCTTTCTTGACAATCATCCTTGGCGGTGACGTTTGTCCACTTAATGTAATGACACAATAGTAAATGTCCTCACTTCCAGAGACCCCATGCTCTGTTGCACCTCGGGTTTCAGCTTCAAATCAAACGACAGTTGGTGTTGCAGATTCTGAGTTTAGTAAACAAATTTAGTTCCACTGACATAATCTTTGCTCAGCTTGTAGCTCTGACCTCAGCTTTGGTACCACGATTTCTTCCCATGTATATAAAGATCTCCACTTTATCCACAGCATTTTATGCTGGACAGATGTGATCTTTGCCATTGTAATGTACATGTTTGGGTTAAGTCTCAGTTGTCCTGAAAATGGTGGCTATGACTCTATTTTTACCCCTTGCATTTGAGAGAAGGCAACACAAAATGATAAATAAAATTTGGCAAATCAAATATGGAGACATTTAATGAAAATAATTTTAATTACAGCTGCAGAGTTTTGACAAGAGACTTACTTGTAATGACAGTATTAGAATTAATCATGTGGAGAGTTATGACAAGGGACTTACTTGTAAGACAGTATTAGAATTAATCATGTGGAGAGTTATGACAAGGGACTTACTTGTATGACAGTATTAGATTAATCATGTGGAGAGTGATGACAAGAGACTTACTTGTATGACTGTATTAGAATTAATCATGTGGAGAGTGATGACAAGAGACTTACTTGTATGACTGTATTAGAATTAATCATGTGGAGAGTGATGACAAGAGACTTACTTGTAATGACAGTGTAAGAATCAATCATCTGTCCATACGGTCTGAAGTTTTTCTCCTCGGCTAAAGCACACCTGAAGCTGTCTAGGTTGGTTACGTAGCCTGGTGGCAGCTCTCCCATTAGTTTTTTCTCTATGTCATCAGGCTGAATAAAAAAGAAAAAAAATCTAGTTTAGAGCCCTTTTTTTCTTAATAAGAGATTGCAAAGCCATAGTTATAAGAGATTGCAAAGTCGTATTAATAAGAGATTACAAAGCCAAAGATATACCCCAAATGAAAGTGGTGGAACGAGATCAGTTAAAAACAAAGCTCAAAATTAATGGATTCCTTCCAAACAAACAATAAACTGGAAAATAAAACTGAATAACATTGTGACTGATCATAAATCAGGACACTGAAAATGTTTTTATAAATATCTATTTACCCCTTCTCCACACCCCCAAGGGAGTTTCTTAATTATAAAACTAAAAACTACACTTTTCACTGTCTTTGCAAACACAAATTTAATACCAGGAATGTTAATATCTGCACAAAACAAAAAATATTTTGTAAACATTTCTGTAGAAGAATGCATAAGCACTCTGAAAAATCATGAGTAGTTAAATCCATTCTGTCTTTGATCTAGGACTTATTGGTCTGAGATGTAGAGTTCAAGCATATTTTAGCAGTAATGGTATTCATTATTTAATATATGTAAGATATTTATATATATATAAGAAATCTATTTCTTTATGCATCTTCTTGCATTGGTAGCTACGGTCAGTATTGGAGGATGAGAAATTTTAATGCATAGTTCATTTTAAAAAATGGAGTAATTTCCCTTAGTTGGGGACATTTAGACTGCTGGAGAGAATGAGTTTTAAACAATGTGAATGAAGATATCTCAAATTTTTACTTACTGGTACTCCATGATGCTCCACACTGCAGGTTTCACTGAATTGAATGTTGAAATATGGAAGCAGCTTGGATGCAGTATAATATAGTGGCACATTCAGATTTTTGTACCCAAAAATAGTTTCTCTGGAGATTAAAGTTTGATTAATTTTCTGAATTTAAATAATAATGTACATGTATTTGTTTTAAAAGTATTAAAGTAAGATGATTCCATGCCCAACTATCATTCTTCTATAAACTGCTACCTGCTTGTCGAGTATGATTTTATACTAGGATGATGTCAGGCTTTCACTTTCATACAATAGTTCACTGCTAGTCAACATACACTGATTAGAACATAACTTGGCTAAATTTGGCCAGCTTTTAAAAGAAGACATTGCATTATTAAAATACTGTCTTTAATTAATTGTAGTAAATTAATTTTAAATTATGAAAATTATTAACAATATTTACAACACATAATCAGAATTCATTAAAAAATCATTTGCCAGAAATAAGAATTTATTCCATAAAACAAGATTATTTCATACGATATTTGATTTGATGATTAGTGGACTTATTAAATGTTTAATAAAACATGATTAACAAATTGAGAAAAAAATTTAAGTTAAAAATAATAATTGACTTTAAATATTTTAAAAAGAAATTGAGAACTTTCTAAATGCCTTTAAAAACAAAAGCTTTCATATAGGTACAATTTTCAAACTTACGAGTCCCCAAATATTTGATGAGTCATATCAGGTGCAAAGGACTTTTCATTATCTTCAATATCAACTTCTGACCTTACTGAAAATAAGAGTTTTAATTACTCTTTAGAAACAAGATCTTTTTCAAAATAAATATTTATTTCTTAATTAACCTACCACCCTATCCATCTGGAGGGGGGAAATGGTTAAAGGTTAATAATATATTACAGATATAATTTACGTAAAAAGAGATAAATGCAATCAAAATTATTTACTTCAACACTTGTGCATGTATTATATTTAATTTATAGCAGGGGTGTCTAAAGTCTTCCCGCGGGACAAATACGGCCTGCTGTTAAATTTTAAATGGCACCCGGCCTCATCATAAAAAATTAATTGACTCGTGGATGTTATCTGTAGCGATGAAATTTTATTTATAAAAAACATTTTATTTTAAGAAAAACAAAATTGTAAGATTTTTTAATAACGAAATTACGACAAGGTTAAATAATGGCGAAAATCTATATTTTATTGTTCGCCAAGGCGAGTATTTGGCACATGGACCCGTGTCACCTAACAATGCATCGTATCAAAATATCAGATCGATCGAACGTACCGTAATTAAATTAATGCATTTTTAGTTTATCTATATACGACATATGTAATTCAATTTCACGGTTTCTTATTGTTTTTTTCACGTGACAGCTCAGTTCGCGCATTGACGCCACATGGTTGATGTACCGGCATGCTTTTGTTTACATTTAACGTGTCACGCTGAGCTGGGTCCAGCGATCAGTGACCAGACCTCCGGGTTATAAAGCAAATGGAAGTTAAGACAGATTCAGTCTGTAAATGTTTGTCGCGTTTGAACATAATCAATACTGTTAGTTATGTCTCATATATAAGGGATTTGTAGTCAAAAACTTTGTTTTTACGGGTTTGTTTTATTAAATCCCTTATATTAACTTCACCGCCGTCTCTCTCTGTCTGTCGTTGGTCGTCAGGCGGGCGGAAAAACAAAAGTCAAAAATGACCCACTTCCCGTCAAGCCATCGAGCTGAAATTTGGCACACGGACCCGTGTGACCTAACAATGCATCGTATCAAAATTTCAGATCGATCGAACGTATCGTAATTAAATTAATGCATTTTTAGTTTATCCTTATATGAGGTATGTAATTCAAATTCACGGTTTGTTATTGTTTTTTTCCACGTGAGTTTGAGTTGACGCTTAGACGTAATTGTCATTTAGGTTAATTATCTTAAACCAGCCCACGGATAATTTTACTTCAAGGAATATGGCCCTCTTTTCAAAAAAGTTTGGACACCCCTGGTTTAAGAGATACTTGAAAAAGATAATAATGAAAAATAAATATAACAATGGCATACCCAGCTTGAACTTAATAACGTCATTTGATGAACTTTTAAATGCCTCTAGTTCATTTTTCCTTGCAAGGCTGATGAGGTCTAGAAAAAAACAACAACATGGAGACAATATACTTGTCATCTTTTGTTAAACCAAAATTATAAGAAGCTCACCTTCTCTTATGAAACAAAGTAATATATTTTATTAAAAATATTTTAATCAGATATTAATCACTTCTGTATTAAGTGGGAATGGGAATCACACATTCGTAAAGATATCTGAAGAGGATGCTAAAACAAAAAAATTTCACTTTTATGTAATATTGATTAGTTTTAAGTCATGTTCTAGGAAATAACCTGTGTCATTTGGGTGGAAAAGAAAAGCTGTAAGATATGGGAGAAGTTTTTTTTGGTTTAAATATATTTAAGAGTCAGATAATCCCAAGTTACATTACTTTAAGTTTAAACTAAATTAAAAATGGCTTTAAGAGTCCCTAAATGATTATATAGGTCAGGAGGACACTGCAGCAAAAAGTTAATAGTCATATGACACATAATTTATATGAGGAGTTTTGGCAGAATAAATGTTTATGTTTTAAAAAATAAAATATGAATAGACCAGATTCCACTTTATTTAAAGACATTCTGTGTAAAAGGTGAGAGGAGCAATATTAGGAGAGAATTGTGTTTCATGTATGAATATAACTAATATATGGGCATTTTTTAATATACAGGCTGATGCTTGCCATGGCTTGGCAACCTGAAGTTGAACTAAAGGGAGACAGAAATTTTATAATGCATTCCCCAGCAATAAATAATTACAGTGACAACTTTGGCACACTGAAAATTTAAAATGAATAAAACAGAGACAATATGTTTGAAAATGAAAGAATTGTTTAATTATTCTTTTTTATTGACATCAATTAGTATATCACACATAGTGCCGCGCTGTGCAGCAATGAAGAAGGATAAGTTAACTTTGGAACCCGTGTACCCTATTTCTTGAAGATGGGTCCATATGCAATAAAGACCTTTGGAAAGTTGCATATGGCAAACAACATTGGCGTCATACCACCAAAATAAGTATGTTCATCAGTTTCAGTTAGTGCAGGGAAGCAGCCTACCTAATTTTGTGAAGATGGGGCCATCAATAAGAAAGTTTAACATGGTGAAGGTTGTCGACCGTTATAACCGATACGCGTAGGCGTAGAATTCAAAATGAAACCTGCTTAACTTTTGAAAATCAGGGTTTCAATCAATACCCTACAGTTTTTAAATATGAGCCATCAAGTGTACAATGTTTGATCAAGAAATGTCCATTCCTTCGCAGGAATGTTTTCAACAACTTCCCAAAGTTTAATGGAAATCAGATAACTAAAATAATATTCATACAGCTTAAATACGAAAAAAAAATACAATTAGGGTCCCTGGGCCCATGACAGATGTTGAGTTCAAAACACTTGTTGATTTCAATCTACATCATGATGGATATATTTGATTGCCAATTTTTTTGAAAAGATTGTGTAAAATAGAAAAAGTCTTAAATATTTAAGAAAGACATTAGGGGTCCCTGGCTCCGAAGGAACGGAAATTATAAGTTTAATGCCCTTTTTTAAGTAACAAATTTAGTCAAGATCCATCCATTTACACAGTAGCCTAAGTTTCAACTAAGGTCAACTACTTTTATATAGCCTATAACTTATGTTAAAAAAAAAGATCACATTTTTGTCCCCGGCCCCAAATAATTGGTATTGTAAAAAATTTTATGGCATAAACATAAACCTTTTTCAGAAGCATATTCAATAACCATCCAAAGTTTCATGGCAAACGAATAAATAAACGAAGTGTCTACGGACACCGCGGCGGTGCACCCAGCTAAACCATCGTCCCTGGCCTGCTTACACCGCTGCGGTGTACCTAGCTAAACCATTGGCTTTGGCCTAGGTACACCGCGGCTAAAAATTGAGACGATTTCACTATATTTAGGCTAAAAGTGTGCTAATAAACTGTAGACCTTAAATAATCAATGTATTTATGCAATTTTTCATGATTACTGAATGTTCAAAAAAAACTATTTTGGTCACCATTCCAGGATAATTAGTTAAAAGTTTTAAAAACCAACATATTTCATGAGCAGTTCCAGACGAATGGTAAAGCGCAGTGAATTAGCAGTTACGTTGATGGTGTCGGGTTCGAATCTCGGGGATGGATTTTTAAAAATTTAAATTAGCATTATTTTTATTTTAAAACCACAATGAGGGTGCTGGCAAAAATTGTTTTATACTAGTTATACTACGTGCAAATCCAAGTATCAATGAAGCATTCACCCACCACCCCCCCCCAAAAAGGCCTTTCTTATCTTTTGTGTTACAGACTCTCCTTCTATTTCTACACAGTCTTACGCCTATGCATGCTTTAATATTTAATGGATTTATGTTAACAAAAGTAAATAAGTAAAATGTAAAAAAATCTTTTTTTAAAAAGGACACGCTTTTATTTACAAACATTTACAGACTGAAACACGCTGATCTCCTCTGCCCTTGATGTAAACACGGGAATTCGGTAAACCAGGGCTGGAGTGAAACCAGTGAGCCGTGGAGGTCAACTCTAGCAGACGACTATACATTCTAATAAATATTAAAAAATCTTTTTTTTTAAAAAGGACACGCTTTTAACATAATCACTACTTTTAGTTATGTCTGATATAAGTATTTCATTTTTGTTAGAGTTTTAAATTAAAAAAAATAGATTGTATGTTGGATTTCGTAGATAGTTTAGTTTAGGCGACCCATTCCATACCCAAATTCGAGACGGGAACGAAAATCGTTATGAGTTTGTTCTTGCATACTGCTACGGAAAGGTGTTTCTATCACCATCGCTATGAGTATGACCCCTATGTTTAACAAAAGGATTGTATTAGTATTAGAGTATCTGTTTGTCACATTGACTAGCTAACCTTAAAAATAAAAAAAAGTAGAAAACACGTTGTTTTCCACCCGACCCCTCCCCCATTATAATAATATAGTATAGGTAAATACCTCCCCCAACACACACACCAAAAGAAAAGACAAATTAATTTCAATTTTTATTTTTAAAATGTGTATTCATTCAAAGATATTAATAATTACATACATGTAATATTCAAATGTTAACCTTATACTTATACGTAAGGGGTGAAGAAAGTGATTTTAATTTGTTTCATTTACAAATAGAAAATACGTTTTTTTTTGTGTTTCTTAGTTGTTGTTGTTTTTTTTTGCAACAGCTCTGTGACGTCATATTGAAAAAAATGCAAAGTTTGTATGACGACGTGTGACGAGGGGGTGAAAAATCGTCAAATCGTCAAAAATCGTGTGACGTTATTTTAAGACATTTTTTCACTGGACTGACAAATAAGATAGCCTACACGCACAGGTTATAATTTGTACAGGTAGAATAGTATTTAATTTTAACTTTAAAATGTATTTGTTAAAATTATACTTGATAATTATGTCAGTTTCCACAGCCTGAAAGAGAAACAGTGGAGTTCCTCGTTGCCGTTGAATGAAAAAAGAAAGGGGGAGGGGGGATAATGAAGAGTCGAAGATGGTAGAGTATCATTTTGTAGAACAATAAATTTTGCGTTGAATGGAAATTTTATAATCCCCTTTTAAATCTAAACAGTTTTGAAATTTGAGTATTTGCAAGCAATACCAGAGTGGTGGCAGTGGTGAAAGCGCTAAGGGGCTGTCCATTAATTATGTCAACAAATTATTGGCGATTTTTACCCCCCCCTTGTCAACAACTTGTCAAACTTCCATAGTCATAGAGTCTATGAAAGACACCCCTAAAAAATTACGTCAACATTTGATTACCACCCCCCCCCAGCACCAAAAACTATAATAAAATAAATAAAATGTAACAATATATACATATATATATATTTTAAATAGACTAGTTTACAATTTTTAGCTAATGCATAATTTATTCACATTTATGCTTAATTATGTGTAAGGTATCATTTTCTATTAACTTTTATATATCTATTTTTAACCGCGGTGTACCTAGCCCTGACATAATGCTTTGGCTAGGTTCACCGCCGCAGTGTACGCAGGCATATACAGTCGAACCCACTTACCTCGAGCTCGGTTAGCTCGACCACCCCACTAACTCGGCGTTTTTTATTGGAATCGCCAAATTCTCTCTTTGTCTTAGCCTTTTCTCATCGGCTAATTTGATTTTTCTAAGTCGCCGAAACCTAATACCTAGAGCACAAAAGAGGGCCAAATTTGCAACTTAACGTTGGTTAGCTCGATCCTCGTAGGTTGGCCTAGCAATGCACTCTAGCATTTTTAGTTCAAATCAGTGTTGACATCTCGCTTTCTTCGAGACTTCCGGCTATTGTGTGATTCTAAGAGATTTCAATAAAAATTACCGGATGTTATTATCTTCTTTCACTTTCGATCCATGTGTGAATTAGATGTATTCACCCGAGGTGCCCGTAAATCGCGCGTCTTTAATCCGTCATTATTTCGCAGTGCATGTTATATTATTATTAAACTCAATTCATTTTCTGATGCATTAATCATTTTACTTTTTAAGATAAACGAATATCTTTAGAAATGAAAATAAAGGTTTGTATCGAGAATCGACGGTGGTTTTTATTTAATTAAATAAAAAATTATTATACTTTTAAAAGTTTGTTGTTGCTTTGTTACCAGTAAGATACGTGACTGTGACACTAACAGCCGCGTGACGATGAAATCAAATCATTTTCTTAATATTCCAGTACATGTATATAATATTATTAAAATACACGGCATCACTTTTGTAGGTCGAATTCTGATAAGGAATGATTTTTTAAAAAAAATTCGTTTAGACTTAGTTGCCGGCCGAGGTCTAACACACAGCCCACAGTGTGCTGTGATCAACGGTAAAGGCCGCAATAGTTTTATTTATATTACAAGTTTGATTGACTGAGGAAATTCAAGAACGTTCTGATAGTAACAGATATCCTGCACGTCAAAAGCATTAAACTTAAAATTACCATATTGATATGTTTTTTGTTTTGTTTTTTATTCACTGATTCGACGGGCATTGCAAACGCGAGCGGCTGTGACCCGCGCCATGGGACGAGGCGAGGCGAAAACTTTGACCCTTTAACGCATGCGCAGACAATTATAAACTGGTAACTTTTTTTTAAAATTAAATGGAATCGAAACATGACAGAGACGTAATCAAAGTCCTTTACTTCGGCATATATATATATTAAAAATTCCCTGATTAGTCATAAACTTTTCCCGACTTTCAAGGCCAAGAAATTTTTTTAAAGAATTCCCGACTTTTTCCCGTTTGTCCTGAGTGGGAACCATGGTTAAATTTTAAACGATCCTTAAAAACGAACGGTCATTACAACCTTAGGAAAGAGTGAAGAAATATTAGGGTTCCGATACGATTCCGATTAATCGTCCCATCACTAATTAACGCTAACTAATTAATCATGTACATAAAGAAATTTCAAGCACGGCACATGTTAATATTTTGCAGCCATATTGGTTTTTGTTTTAACTCGATCATCGGTTATCTCGACGACATTTTTCATACCCCAACGCCGTCGACTTAACCGGTTTCGACTGTAGCTAGGTCCACCGCCGCGGTGTACGTAGTGCCGGCCATAAATAACATATTGTTTGAACAGCTTATAATTTTATATAAGCAATAATTATAAGGACATAAGGCAGGGCCCCTCTAGTCTTTAGACTCTTTAATGCTCTTTATTCTTTATTAATTAAATTAGATTGTAAATTTGCCTGAAAATTTTGTGTAATTAATAATTAACAATACAAAAATACGTGTTGTTACCAAAATTGGGCAGAAATTTAAAATAGGTAACAGTTTTAGACACACAAAAAATCCAAAAACTTAACTAGTACAAAAGATAAAAATATTAAAAAGATGAGTAAGGACAGTTCAGTAAGGTGTTTTGTGTTTACTGAATTGTGACCTTGTTACCACTGACTGTTACACTTACACTGTTACTGTTTATTTAACAATAACAGTAACTTCAATAACAAAATAAATTAAATAATCACTATTTTCTCTTAGTTTGGCTTATAAATTACAAACTATTGATTTTTCTTTGGGTGGGGAGTGGAACAATCGGCGAGTTAACAGCATTATCACTAGCTCTATCAAATTAAACACTTGTTAAAAACATTTCGATTGTTTAGTTCTTGTTAAAATTAATTTTATCGATTTGATTAGTGTTACATACCCGCCATGTTTCGGTTTTTGCCGCGAATTGAAGCTAGGAATTGGTTACCAAAGTAAAGTAATAGTAATAAACAATGTTTAGTGTAAGTTATTTGATATAAAAATTCTTTAAAAGCGACTAAATTTTAAAGAGGCTAAAACAGTTTCTATTTCGTTTTTCATATTTCTTTTCAAATCAGAATTAAACACTTCCGATAAATAGTCATAATTAAAGTAGATCTGGCACTATGATTTAAGCTGCAATAAGATATTTAACTCTAGTTAAAAATGAGCTGTAAACACATCTACTATTACCTCCCATTAGTTATTACATGAAATAGTAGATTCATAATTTCGATTCATAATTATATAATTTAAAAATGACTGACAGATTGATTATGAAAGAAAAAGGGAACACATGAAAAGGAAGAGCCCTAGACATTATGTAACAATGTGTGGTCAAATTAGGAAGTATATATATATATATATATATATATATATATATATTATATATATATATATATATATATATATATATATATATATATATATATAATATATATATATATATATATATATATATATAGTTAAAACAAATTTCATCTAAAATGACATTTTTTTATTTTAAATTTAAATGAATTAAAATCAAACACATTTTAGAATGTGGTAATTGCGCAAATAGCGGCTGGATAGCGAAGTCAATAGTGCGCTCGCCTCACAAGCTGAGGGGCGTGAGATCGAGCCCACGTTAAAGTCACTATAAAAATGTTGATGAATGACTAACGCTTAGAAAGTCCTCCGCTGACCTGGAGAGGGATGGGCGCCGCCAGGGTCTACCAAGCCCGAGAATGTTCTAATGGAAACATTAGAACCCCCTACGACCAAAAAAAGAGGTCATGGAAATAAATTAAAAAAATTGCGCAACAATTTTACTTAGAAATTTTGAAAATGCACTATGAAGAAAGATTTTACTTTCATTAAGATTTTAAAGAAACTTACATATTTTTAAATTTTAAATATACAAAGGATAAGTGTAGGGTGAAATAATCTTCTGTATAGAAGGAGCATCTGTTATAGATAAGATAAGGCAATTAATTTTTACTTGGAAATACAACACAGAGATAACTTATTCAGAAGCGTAACTGAGTTTTCCGCGTCCTTGGCTAATTTATTTTTGACGCCTTTGACAAATCGATATTTTAAAAATCCGAAACGTAGGAACATACTAAATTTGAATAAATTGAAGAATTAGCCCTCGGCGCCCTTGGCAACTGCCTCGATGCCAAGTCGTTGTTACGCCTCTGAGCTTATTACAAACCTCAGATATTCACAGTGATAAAAGCATTTTCTTATTCCGTATGCAAGAACAAACACATACAAATTCTCGTTCTTCCCGTCCGGAATTCGGACGTAAAATGGGTTGCCTGATCAAACCAGGAAAACCAACACTATATCAACATTTACTATCTTAAATTACATTATTAAAACTGAAATAAAAATGCAAGACTAGACACAAACCATGGATAAAGGTAGGATGCAACAATCTTCTCTAAAGAATAGGCGTCTGTAACAGATAAGATAAGATAACAATCTTTGTTACAACTATTAAAAGAACACAACACAGCTTTTTGCATGCATTGTATTCACTTGATGTGTGCTTGTTTGTGGTGGAATTGTTAGATGAAACGCGATGTCATTATGACACCATCACTCCAGCGTATGTCGAAGAGTGTCATTATGACACCATGACTCCAGCATATGTCGAAGAGTGTCATTATGACACCATGACTATAGAATGTGTCGTAGAGTGTCATTATGACACCATGACTCCAGCATAAGTAAATTAGTGTCATTACGACACCATAAATTCAGCTTTTGTCGAAGTGTCATTATGACACCATGACTCCCACTTGTGTAAATTAGTGTCATTACGACACCATAAATTCAGCATTTTTTGAAGTGTCATTATGACCCCATGACTCCAGAATGTGTCGACGAGTGTCATTATGACCACATGACTCCAGAATGTGTCGACGAGTGTCATTATGACACCATGACTCCAGAATGTGTCGAAGAGTGTCATTATGACACCATGACTCCAGAATGTGTCGAAGGGTGTCATTATGACACCATGACTCCAGAATGTGTCGATGAGTGTCATTATGACGCTTGCTGCGTTCCTTAAAAGGCTTCTGTGAAATTTCGATTGTTTGTGTATTAGCTGCAGAGTTTGAGTCAACAAACTTTACGGAATGGTTGAAGGTTTTGAGATGCATTAATTCAAGAAATGTACATATTTCATTGAACGCGCTCCATTGGTCAGACATTATTGTTTCCCTATACATTAGTCGTTGTAATGGGAATAAGTCTCACAGCAGGTCTATCTGGAACGGTAAAAAAAAATGCGACAAATGCAACATGCAAACCAAAAACTCGACCAACTAAATTTTCTGCGCGAAAGTAGACTTTGGGGCCGTCCATACAGTACGTCACGCTCCAGAGGGGGGTGTAAGAAAGTGTGTGACACTTTGTGACAGGGGGGAGGGGGTGTCCGGCCATGTGTGACGTCACGATGTTTTATACTAATTTTTGATTATTTTGTTAATAAAAAACAAAATTTTTGTTCGAAAGTGTGACGTACTTTAGGGGGGGGGGTCCGAGATGTGTGACTGTTTGTGACAGGGGGCAGGGGGTAGTTAAAATGGTCAAAAATAGCGTGACGTACTTTATGGACGGCCCCTTTCATGTACTTCTACTGTTGAACTTGGCCCGGAACAGGGATTGGCTAAGAGTGGCAGTGGTGTTTGCACACCCCTCACAAAGGTATATATATAGTTATTCCGATCTATGCTGTACGGAGCTTAAAGAGTGACAGAAGTGATACAATTTATATAACATTTTATTCGGTTGAATTAACCGACAGGTTTAAAATCTTCCATATGTTTTGTCAAGAAAAATGTCTCCGTACAGCATGCGAGGCTCAGCAATTACATTTGATATTATATGTATTTAAAGTTCAACATCATACAGCGCTTCTTACGCACGTCTCTGGCTATAAAAGTTCAGCTTTATATAATTATTTATTCACGTGCATCTACCACTATAAAGTTTAGCTCTATATAACTTATTCATGCGCGTCTACAGCTATAAGAGTTAAGCTTTATAAAATTACTCATGAGCGTCTTTACTTATAAAAGTTAGCTTTTTAAAGTTTATCCATATGCGCCGAAAGCTATAAAAGTTCGGCTTTATACAATCTATTCATGTGCGTCCAATTGTATACAAGTTCAGCTTTATATAATTTATTCACGCGAATCTCTAGCTATACAATTTGAGCATTATAAAATTTATCCATGCTCTCCTATAGCTAAAAAGTTCAGTTTTATATAATTGATTCATGCGCGTCTAAATATTTCTTTAATTTTTTTCTCTTTCATAATTTCAGACAGAGAAACCGAGAGAGTGAGAGAGAGGGAGAGAGAGAGAAAGAGAGAGAAATAAAGAAGAGAGAGAGGAGAGAGAAAAGAGAGAGAGAGAGAGATACATCGGAGAGAGAGAGAAAGAAAGAAGAGAGAGAGAGAGAGAAATAACGAGTTGAAAGCACTCCAATAAGCCTGTTTAGCTAACTATAGATACCAAGTTTTCCCCCAATTCACTGTCAGGCCTCTAACACAACTATCATTTCAAAGGTTTTGTGGACATTTTCTTGAGCATGATTTGTGCATAGTACAGGTCCCCTGGTCGAGTTCACAGCGGCATGTCGAGGAAACGGAAGCCAAAGGAAACATTTCTACAAGTCGCCGTTACTTCGCGTGGACGTTGCTATGAAGTAGAATACGCTGTCAAGTCGTAAAACCGAAGGCAGGCGGTGCCCCTGGTGATCTGAACACGAGACACCCAGGGGACAGAACTCCAGCTCAAATGTTTAGTCTCCCAAAAAACTCAGTCGTGGGTGGAATGTATCCCGGGTGGCTAAATTCACCTGTACACCGTTTGATCTTGTCGCCGTGACGACATCACCATCGTCCCAAACTCACCAGGTGGCCAGAAATATTCAATCAGGAGCAGTAGAGTGAACATGGGGGGGGGGCATCCCACCCAGACACTCCCCGGGGATGGGTTGGTGGTGGGGGGATGTGGGTGTAAGCCGTGATTTGTTCCAGAACTTGACCTACTCTATGAATTTGTTGACGTCTATTTTGTTGTTTTCTTAAAACCGAGAATGTCTTGGGTGAGGAGTCATCGTTATTTAGTTACGCCGGTTGAATGTTTGGGAGGGGGATCGGGAAGTGGGGGAGGTATAAGAGGACAGGGACAGCACGAAAAAAAATCAACTCGTACAGTAAATGTAAGATTTCGAAGGCAAGTTAGAAAAATTCGCCAAAAAATTTATTTGTTATTTTAAATTAAACAAGGGGTTGTAGGGCGCCTACGGCGCCAACTTTTTTCAAAAGCCCAAGTACCTTATCCTTGTTTGATAAATACGAAATACTAAACTTCCTGAAATGTACACAAAGTATTTTATAATTATAAATCCTCAAATCCTCTTTTTACATCGTTCCCTTTTTCAAAATTAAAATATAAGCTCAAACAATGACGTCATATACTATTTTATGACGAGATACACCACAGTCTCTGTTAATCTCGAAACCAAAATGATACCTTTCTTTTTTAACTGCTATGGACTGTTGTATTATGTCCCTCGGCGCTATGGAATGATTTGGGCTTTTATTATATAGGACTAGAATTTTATCACCCGTCAAAAATGACGGAAGTTTTCAAAATAAATACACATCAGATTAAAAAAAATAACGTAATACAGAACTTTCATTTATTTTATTTATTTTTATTTGATTCATTTATTATCATATTGAACAATTTTATGCGGAACGTTCGAAAAGTGTTATTTTTGGTGCAGCACTATAAAACAAAATCGATCGCAGCGCCACCAAACAGCACTTACATCCATACAGACAACGGGAATCAATATACATAATTAACATAAGTAACTTATCCGTGTTTGATAAATACGAAATATTAAACTTCCTGAAATGTACACAAAGTATTTTATAATTATAAATCCTCAAATCCTATTTTTACATCGTTCCCTTTTCAAAAATTAAAATATAAGCTAAAACAATGACGTCAAATAATGTTTTTATACAAAATCGATCGCAGCGCCACCTAACAGCATTATAATTACATCCATACATACATACAGACAGCGGGAATTATTTATATTGATAATTGTAACCTTTTGACATGGAAACAAGCGATTCGTTATCGATGTGCTTGGTAAAAGGGGAAAATAGGAAGAAAGAGAAAAGAGGAGAAAAGAGAAGCAATATAGGGAAAATTATTTTAAAAAATGGTAAATTATAATTTTTAAAATTTAGTTCGTTAAAAGAGGAAATTTAATTTTATGATATGTTCCCAAAAGAAAAAAAAACTATTTAAAGAAAAAGAGGTTCTTTTGGTGCATGAAATACCTCATAAAATACGGTACCACACCATAAAATGTGAAAAACTCCAATAAACACGATAAAACCTCTAATACGTTACGATCACTTAAAACACGGTATAACTCCCAGGACAAAGCTGTCCCTTGAATTTTTAGCAAACACTAAAACACAAGTCCTGATGCCATAAGTCACCGCACATTCATTAAAAAAACAAAAAGTTAACAGAAACCTCAGCATGTGAAAAGATCATAAGGGCGTACATCATGACCTACATAAGTCACCGTACATCAACATACAAAAAAGTTAACAGAAACCCACAGCAAGTGACAAGCTCGAACAGTTGTACGCTATGACATAAGACCAGACTCCAGCATTGTGTCGCCCAGCTCCGGTGTTGGGATGACATTTTGATAACGCTGATCTCAACTCTGACTTCCCAGCAAGTGTTCGCTTCACAGAAGTTCTGGTCCCATCGAGGCTCAGTGGGCCGGCCATCGAGGCTCAGTGGGCCGGCCATCCAAAGTCAGTGGCCCGGGCATCGAAACTCAGCGGGGGCGCCCTTCACAATAGAGAAGTGTTCAGCCCACACCCTAAATGATCATTGAGATCGGTGTTTGAAAGCAGGAGGGTTCGGGGCCTCTCTACAGGACGTCAACAGGGAGAGGACGTCAACAGGGAGAGGACGTCAACAGAGACAGGGCAACTTAACATCGGGTTGCGTGGATCTTTCAACCAGGTCCAGCGCTGATCAAGTATCAAGTAAAAGTGGCTAATGGACTCTCAGGGTCCTATACTTTAAAAAGCCGTATCTGGGCAACATTTTTATCACTCCCCAGGTGTTCACGACTTAAAAAAGACAACTAACGTTGTCAGAGCGCTAAATGGCCGGGCATGATTCCCGTTTGAGTAGATTATAAGGTACTCAGGTGTTTACAAACAAAACGTTTTAATAGCGCTAGAAGACCAGCCATTACACTTTGATCATAAGGTCGTTTTAAGGCAGGCCAGGGTTAAACATCCATCGGCCCGCGGGTCAAATCTGGTTCGCTGAAATGATAAATGCTGCATATAAGCCCTTTAGTGATCTAAATACATTTTCCCGCATTTTAAAACTTATGAAAATTTTTTTTTAATGGAAATCTAAGTGTAAAATATTCTAACTAATAATGCGATTGTATTCACATAAAATGATTAGATTTCTAATTTACTAGTATATTTTTATAGATTATTTTGTTATTTTGCAAAACCATTTTCCTGTCGTAAGATGAGGAATACGACACAATTGCCACCAAATTATTGTTGAACACCCGTATTAGAGAGGCATTATGCCTTCTTTTACAGCATTACACGTTTTGATCACTGTTTACAGCATTACACGTTTTGATCACTGTTTACAGCATTACACGTTTTGATCACTGTTGCTTTCATTAACATGGGGGATGTTATATATTTAAAACTAAACACGAACATTTATAACACAATAACACAATTGTTATTTATTTAAAACGGACCGCTCTTTAAATATTTACAAACTCATTTATATTATCAAAGACATGAGGAAACAAAGGGTTAATGGGTGATAGGTGGAATCAGCTTTGGAATTAATGGATGAGTGTTAAGATGATTGGGTGTGATATGATTGGGTGTGGTATGATTGGGTGTGAATATGATTGGGTGTGGTAAGATTGTGTGTGGTATGATTGGGTATGAATATGATTGGGTGTGATATGATTGGGTGTGATATGATTGGGTGCGTTGTGGTTTGATGTTTGGAATATATTTTGAGGATAGAATGATTCTCTTTGGGATAAATCTTAAGAGAAATAAATTCACGCGTGAAAATAAGACATCATATGTGCTTTGTTTGGGTGATTAATTAATTTATAATAACAAAAATACTTTGAATAGTGAATACTGGCCTTAAAGGTGGAGCCATGAAAATAAACTTCTTCTTTGTGCGTAGTGGAGGTACGGTGCAACATACTTTATCTTCTAATTTTGTAGGTGTGTTAAAGGGTCGATTGTTATCAAGAAAAAAAACAAAAACAATGGATTTTAACGGAACCTGACCTGGTCAGACATTCGACCAAGGTCTCTGGAAAACTGTGTCACACAAGATCAGATTATAACAGTTAATAGTCAATCATTCACTTTCTATGGTTTTAAGCGTTATTAGCATTTTTCATAAAAGTCTTTTGTTTCAGAATTAAATGAAAATACTCTACCTCTAACAAATAGGAACTATATTCTATATTCTATATTCAGGCTCGACAAACGGCCCTAAGAATTAAAAATCCTTTATATTAACTCGTGGCGTCTGCTTGATTGCTTGATTGAGGCCTTGCTTGTCGAAAAAACGTTGGATCGATTTTTATCCCACCTCCTCGTATGCTAGCGAGCTGAAACTTTGCAGGCAGACTCGTGCCGATGAAAAAAAAAGATGTATCAAAGTTTCAGATCGTTCGAATGTACTGTAATTAAATTAATGAATTTTTGGATTATCTCTATTTATCTCTATGTAGCATGTTAATTTTTATGCTAGAGTGTCGCGGTGCGTATTATATTGAACGACCTTTTTAATACTTTCCTTTTGCGCTGTGCGGTGCGTATTATATTGACGATACTTTTTAAAATATATTCCCGATATGTAAATGTAAATGCTATTAATTGCTAATCTGTCTCGCGGTGCGCACTATGTTAAACATGTTTGTATAACCCTTTTCCGGTGATCAAATCGAGCTGAAATTTAGCGGTCAGAGTGTAGGATTTTTTGGGTTTTTTTTACTATAAATCCTGTATATATTTGAGACAACTAAAATTTTGGATTTTTGGATTTTCGTGCGATGCGTATTATAATGAACATTCTTTTTGTTATGTCTCGTATATAAAGTCAAAAACTTGTTTTACTTTTTTTAAATTTGTCATTCAACTATGTATTTAGTGTAAGACTGCACTCTTATATCGTAACGCGTGTGAAGCCATTGAAAACGTCATTAAATAGAATTGAAAGCAATCAAATATTTAAGTGGGACTTTTATTTAAAGTAGCGCGTTTTGATTTGACGTCCCATTTCTTAAACACCCTCTCCCCCTCGTCACACACATCGTCAAAACTGCGTGACACCCTCCCCCACCCCGGCGCGTGACGTCATGTATGGACTGCGCCTTAATGATGTTATTGGTTTTAAAAAAAGTTTTCCCGATTAACATTCTATAATACTAACAATGTTCTCTTTCAGTTTCTTAGAGCCAGGAGACCTAAATATAATATTTATTTACAATGAATGGTTATCACTGCCCCTGCTTAATGATAACTAATATTGCACGTTTCAGAAAGGGCACTTAATTTTATATAATTTTTTCACGGTTGTAGCTTTGGTATTATTATAGAATCACTGCCAGCTTCCGAACATTGTGAATCAACGTTCAACACATGTTACAAGTGTGAAAGATAAACAAAAGGAGGAAAGGTAAAGATGCCTCGTCTGTCCACAGCCCTAACGCGTCACTCTTATCACCCGACGCCATGACAGCAACCGGTGTCAGAGCAAATTTATTGCCCTCCTATTTTCTCTTTGTGGCAAAATATGCTGATTTTGGTCCCCGCTCACACCAGCCTCTGGCTTACCGTGACAGAAGGGGATTGCAAATGGGACAGTCGGGATTACTCCTATTCTCAGACGGCGAAACGGAGCGTCCGGTGGAGCATTTTGTCTTCTGAAGCGGCTGTTTCTACAGTGGGTCATTTGCTTTCTTTGCACTGGTTCTTTTTACTACTTCGACGTTTCAAAAACGATCCTTTACTTTAACTTTATTTTTGCAATTATGCTGAATAACCTCCTTCATCATTTTCTGACATCACTATTGGTAACTAGGATATTGGTAACTGGGATTTTGGTAACTGGGATATTGGATTATGTTCAAGAGCTGATCAGATAATTTATTTACATTAATGTCTTGGTATTTCAACAAATCTCTTGAAAAAACATTGACATCTAAGACGATTCTATTAACACCAGAAACACCACATATGGTAATTTAAACACCTCGCATCACATACCAAAGGTGAAATGAACATCTTGGTAACATCAATTGAACATCTCGCATAACATAGCAAAGGTGATATGCACATCTTGGTAACTTTATTTGGACATCTCGCATCACATAGAAAAGGTGATATGAAAATCTTGGTAACATCATTTGAACATCTCGCATCACATTAACAACTTGGGGATATTGATTAAAAAATATATATATTTCAAGCAAATCTTTCTTAAGTTTAAAAATTATTTTTTTTCCCATTAAAACAAACAAAAGAACGAAAGTGCTACATGCATACAATGTAAACACAAATAATCAACTTTTGAAAATGATCAGAATTTTAAGTATCGCTATATGAGTTTGCGCTCATCTATAATGGGGGTGGGGACTAGGACCATGACATGGCGGATGGATATATAAGATGGTTTAGTATGATTTCTTAAATGTGATTTTGTAAAATGCAGATGAAGCTAAAATATCATGTTATGGTATTCTGGTACAACACATTGGTGAGTACAATTTCAAATATCATAATTCTTTAGATCATGACTGGTCTGGTAAAAATGCACAGATATATAGAAGATGTAATATAAATTATAAATATATACATAAAATATAAGAAAAAAATATATAATAAAATATAATATAAATAAATACAGAAAATATTTAAAAAATAATTGAGACAAGGTTTTCGGTTAATTTAGGCAAGTTAATAAATTTGAATTTAAAAAGCCTGTGGGCAGCAGTTTTACGTCCGTGTAAAATGCTCGAGTGTAGCAGTGTACATCCGTTCTTCACTGCTGTGGAGCGTGGAACGAGCGTTGAACATTGTAGACTTGGATTAATTGTGTCCCTTGCGATGTTTCGTGATCACCTTCTTCACAGAGCGTTCACACCTTTGGGTAAAAATACATTTTCCTTTCCAGGTATCGGACTTTTGGAAACTCTTTGTCGTATGGCATACGTGGATGCAGTTCGTTAACAGACATACCGATCATCATCATCGTTTCATTTGTCCTTGGAGTTCCTTGTGGAACATAGGGCCTCAATCAAAGCTCGCCACTCTACACGGTCCCTTGCCAGTCGCTTCAATTCCCAGCTCTTCCCAGTCCTTCCAGCCTCGTCCAACATGCTCCGTCTCCATGTACGCTTGGGTCTTCCTCGTTGTCGTTTGCCCTGGGGGTTCCAATCTATTCTAAGGCCTTAGTTTATTTTTATCCTGAAGTACAATTAACTATGAAAGACATAACGAGGTACATAAAGTTGAGTGAGATTTGGATACAGTTAACGAAAGTCGACACTTGTGTACAATGAATGGAATGAGGAGCAGCCATACATTCGGTTCAACGAGATACCATTTTCTAGTTGAGTTGCTATAGTTGAAAACTGGTACTAAGCCCCGATACCACGGGCCATCGCCATATCGGGCTGACCATAAGTCCTGGATCACACCAAGACATTAAGATAACTGACCATCAGATCAAGGACACATCTCGGACTGTCGAGTCACGTGGGCTTTATGACCTGCTGGACGTTGGGAATGCACACATACGCCATATCATTACCGGCCGGCATTATAACTGTAACTGGACAACCACTGGACAACACAGTGACTTAATTGGACAACCACTGGACAACACAGTGACTTAATTTGACAACCACTGGACGGCATGGTGACTTAACTGGACAACAACTGAGTATGTGACATTCTTTTTTAGTGTCGAGTTAATTAAAATTAATTAAAAATACGCTGATGTCGAGTTCAGAGACAATCACAAAATGTATTCATCCGCCATCCAGTTTTCTTCAAATTAGTGTACCCACCTGCCTTCAAATGTTTACTAATTTGTTTTTCAATGTCGATGGATCTTGTATGAAAAATCATAAGAGTATTCGTCTATTGTCTGTGATCAATTTTCTGTGTTCTACTGTCTGTGCTCTATTGTCTGTGCTCTTTTGTCTATGTACTATTGTCTGCGTTCTACTGTCGGTGTTCTACTGTCTGTATACTTTTTTGTATACTTATTTTCTGTATTCTAGTTCTGTTTTATTGTCTGTGTTCTACTGCCTGTGTTCTATTGACTGCATGTGTTATAAATTCTGTTATATTTTCTGTGTTCTACCGTCTGTGTTCTACTGTCTGTATTCTACTGTCTGTGTTCTACTGTCTGTGTTCTACTGTCTGTATTCTATTTTCTGTGTTATTTCATCTATGTTATTTTATCTTCGTGTCCTTGTATCTATGTGTTCGTTGAGCTGTGTTCTTTTATCTTTGTGTCCTTGTATCTATGTGTTCGTTGAGCTCTGTGTTCTTTTATCTTTGTGTCCTTGTATCTATGTGTTCGTTGAGCTCTGTGTTCTTTTATCTTTGTGTCCTTGTATCTATGTGTTCGTTGAGCTCTGAGTTCTTTTATCTTTGTGTCCTTGTATCTATGTGTTCGTTGAGCTCTGAGTTCTTTTATCTTTGTGTCCTTGTATCTATGTGTTCGTTGAGCTCTGAGTTCTTTTATCTTCGTGTCCTTGTATCTATGTGTTCGTTGAGCTCTGAGTTCTTTTATCTTTGTGTCCTTGTATCTATGTGTTCGTTGAGCTCTGAGTTCTTTTATCTTCGTGTCCTTGTATCTATGTGTTCGTTGAGCTCTGAGTTCTTTTATCTTTGTGTCCTTGTATCTATGTGTTCGTTGAGCTCTGAGTTCTTTTATCTTTGTGTCCTTGTATCTATGTGTTCGTTGAGCTCTGAGTTCTTTTATCTTTGTGTCCTTGTATCTATGTGTTCGTTGAGCTCTGTGTTATTTTATCCGTCAACACGTCTGTTATTTATTATACGGCAGGTTTCTCACCCAATAATGACATGACTCAAGATGGTTACGTTTGTTTTACTAACAGACAGATGGCAACAACTCAACTATTAATTTAGTAAACTTTTAACTTTTGTAATGACAAAATAAATTAACATAAACAGATGCAAACACAAACAAATAAACCGAAAAAAAATAGCACCCCGCCCCTCATCCACCAAAAAACCCCCCACCTTTTGAAATAACCAACAAAAGAAATCGGTATAAAAATGTCATCTTTATTTGAAATAATTAGTGAACCATTGATCAGATCGACACTTGATAGAGCATGTTCTCACGGTAATGAACATTTGCATTCTCTCAATTATAACCATCATAGGGGGACAGCAAAACAGGCAACAATATCTGCATGCATACAAATTTAACCAGATAATTTAAACCCATTTTTATTGACCAAACTATAACAAAAGTCAGATTATGTTATACATGACAACATATTGGAGTCAATCGGGAAAATGTCGTGAGTCGTGAGATATGTGTCACTCTATTTAAACGTGAGTATAATTTAGGATTTACAGCTATATTTAATACTTAAGATTATTTTTCTTAGCAGTTACGTCTAATTTCTCACAATGCCTTATAAAAGTAAACAAACAATGGCCAAAAATATACGCCACAGTTAGGTTGTAATTATTAACTATAAATAAATCTCGTCATCTCATTTACGGTGTATCAATATTTTTGTTCTGTTAGCAGGATTGAAAATATAGGCTTCTCTAAACTGATTTTTTCTGATTTCGGCTTTGTTGCAGCACGACCATTGATAATGGCCACTGCTTGTCCAGCCACAAGGAGCATTTAAGGAAACCAACTTCGTCCTTTGTCCATTGCGGGTTGTGTGTGTCTGTGTTTCATACCTATATGACACTACGCTAATTCAGCTGCTTAAATAAAAAAAAATCACAGCCTCATTCATCTCAATGGCCTGTATGTTTGTCTGCCAGGAATTTAATGAGCCAAATTAAACTCACCTACTGATAGGCTACAGCGGCGTAGATGCTCATCTTTCATAGAAATATATTTTTACTAAACATTAAATAAAATAAAAAACATTGGCATATATTTGTAACTTAACTAGGACTTGTATCCTTATGTTTTATTTGATTTCACTATTAAATAATGACTTTAAAAAAATCTTCTTATGAACATGAGATTCTGTGTGTTACAAGAGTAAATTATTCGCCTTCTAATCTGACATTTCAAGAAGTTGACGTCTAAGTATAATATTGATTATATGATTACTAGCAATAAAGCCCGTTTAAGGACGGGAATAAGTGTAGGGTGACCTGTGAAGTTCATGGTAGGACATCACAACATTAACCATCCTCGTCTGTTCAGAGATCCTACCCCCCACCCCAAAAAAAAACAAAAAAAAACACAGCAGTCTGTCGCGAGACATCCACCGCGGTTTGTCGAGAGATCGGCCGTCTCGACCGGCCATACATGTGTGTCACGTCAAAAATACTAAACAATATAGTTATAACAACATTACCCACCCCGTCTGTCCAGAGACGCTACCTCCCCCCCCCACACACACACCGCGGTCTGTACAGCGTTATAATAAATAACCAGTAAAACAAATTTTTGACTACAAATCCCAACGCGCACCGCTCAAAATATACTCTTGGAAAAAACTGCACCAAAAATAACTCGTTTTGAATGTCGCTCAATATGTAAATAAGATTTAATACTTATCCGCCAGTGATTGGCTGTAGGAGCCTGTAGGAGTTTGAGGGACCAATCGCTATCGATGACCGCACAGAAAATTGACTTTTATTATAAAGGATTATTTATTTATTTTATATTTGTGTAATTTAGAAATAAATGACTTTTAAAAAAAAATCAAAACAATAAAATAAATACGGGTACACAAATTATGAACTATTTCTTTACAGAAAAAAAGATATTTATCATGTAGAAATCTGGAAATATTGTCAAAACTAGCGTATCACCCGTCAAAAATGACGGAAATTTTCAGCTGAAATCTATTTATTTTTATAAATAATAAAACAACCCCTTAAAAACAAAGTTTTTGACTATAAATCCCTTATATATGAGACATAATTAAAAGTATTGATTATGTTCAAAGGTGACATACATTTACAGACTGAAACCGAAATTATCTCCCTTGGCTTTAAAACTAGGTCAAAACTCCAGCAGACGACGGCGACTAAACATTCTAAATAGTGATTTATATAGATAAAAACTAAAAATTCATTAATTTAATTACGGTACGTTCGATCGATCTGAAATTTTGATACGATGCATTGTTAGGTGAGACGAGTCCGTGTGCCAAATTTCAGCTCAATGGCTTCACTGGAAGTGGGTCATTTTCGACTTTTGTTTTTCCGCGGGCGGACGGGCGTCGCGGGACGAGTCGCGGGACGACGAATGAGACGGCGGTGAAGTTAATATAAGGGATTTAAAAATGCAATTTTTTAGGGCGCCTACGGCGCCGACCTTTTTCAAAATCCCAACTAACTTGTCCTTGTTTGATAAATACGAAATATTAAACTTTCTGAAATGTACACAAAGTATTTTATAATAGGGGTTGTTTTTTGATTTTATAATTAGCCATAATCAAATCCTCTTTTTGATCCCTTTTCCAAAATTAAAATATGAGCGAAAACAATGACGTCATATAATATTTTTTTACAGCGCATCTATAATTTGCACACCTTTTGATGCATTGGTGCAGTAATTTGGTTTTCCCCGCTTTCTAAAATTAGTAGCGTCAGGACTGACAGACACTACTTGCGTGACAATTGCAAATTATATTGTTTATTAATGTTTCACGATCACATTTTGTCCCTATTTGATTAAATGTGGTGCTGTTTGTCACAATTTTTCACTATTTGCTAGCTTGTCACTAATTGTTAAAGTTTGTCACTACTTGTTAACGTTTTTAACTATTTGTCGCATTTTGTCACTGACAGTGAAGACCAACTCCCCCGCCATGTTTCCAGATGCATAATAGTGTTTTCGTATTGCATTACTAAAATTATTTTATAATAATTAACAGTACTTTAATAGAATACTGATACCAAACTGTCGTCTTAGAGAATGGTCTAAATTTATTATACAATAAACTCATGTGCTAGAGAATATCACAATTAGGATTAGCATTTCACGGAAAGATATATTTTGTAGATATTTTAAACGGGTTTCAAAAATAAATAAAATATGTAACTGCCATATGATTAAAACTTACGGACGATACAATGTGACTTTATGAGCAAGAGTTAATGTCCTTAGCTAATAATGACTCACCCTGAGGTAATACTAGGAAGTATACATTCTATTTATGTACACGTGAAATATCAATTCATAAATTTAAAGTTAATGTAAAAGTACATTAAAAACAACAACAAACAAACGACTCCGTGAAACATAATTCATACTACTTGACTTAGATTATCAGAGTTATAAAGTCTTCCAAAAGTAAACCCACAATTCCTAGATGTTAAAACTTTGTCAAGACCATGGGAAAATACTTTCACACGCAAATAGTTACTGCACACATGGAATAAATAAAACATATTGAAACTAGTTCAATCTGACGCCGACCTACATGCGTGGTCTTTGGTAACCGGTGTGTGTGAGTCATCATTCGTATAGTTACATTAAATAAACTTTTTATAAAGCACAGAAATTAAAATAATCGACACGAAGAAACAAAAAGAAAAATATTCTAAGCACAAAAACCATAATTTGCAGCAACAGCCTTTTCCTTATACATAATGTTGTAGAACAATACAATATGCACTATGCTTTTTTTATAACGTACCTAACATGACGATATCCTGCACAGGTTTAGAGCTCCAAGGGCTTATGAAATAAAATTGTTCAATGATTTAACACAAAAGCGGTCAAAAAATTTATCTTTAAAAAAACAACAACGAATTTTATCAGAGCTTTTATGTTGAAACTTTAAGTTTAGTTGCTGAATTATAAGATGTTTATTTTTTAAAAATAAAGCGTTCATTTAAAGAACCACAGAAAAAAATACTGGGTTAAAAAAAAACAACAACGTCCGACCTAATCAGTTGCTTATAGAAAATTTGAAAGTACAAAACTATAGCCACCTCAACTTCTTTTGGTCAAGTAATGACAGGTTAGTTATATATATATATATATATATATATATATATATATATATATATATATATATATATATATATATATACAGGGCCGGTCTTAACATCTGCGGGGCCCTATGCTGCTTAGTATGCGAAACGGATTGAGCGGGCCCGCTCTGTCTGGGTAGGGATAAGGAATTAATAAGGATTATAAGAGAATGTGTAGATAGGCGGGGTCTATGAAAGTGGGGGGGGGGCACTGCGGCCTCATAGGTTGTAGTGGCCTAAGACCGGCTCTCTATCTATAAATCTCATCTCTATAAAATCATGCCCAGTATATCAATATGTACAGAATATCGACTTTTGTCATGGATAAAAAACTAACAATGCCAAAGTTTATCTTTACCCTCATCATTAAATACCCTCATCATCAAATACCCCAGTTTACCCTCATCACCAAACGCCAAGTTCCCTTCATCATCAAATACCCAAGTTTACCCTCATCAACAAACGCCAAGTTCCCTTCATCATCAAATACCCCAGTTTACCCTCATCACCAAACGCCAAGTTCCCTTCATCATCAAATACCCAAGTTTACTCTCATTGGCCAATGTACAAGTTTCTCATCATCAATAAATCCCCAAGTTCAGCGCCTATAGACCATGCCAATGATTATTTAAAATTCAGCCAAGTCCAACATTATTTTTAATGGCAGACGAGAATGAAAGCTCGTCAAAGGTTCAACGCCAAAAATTTGGATTAAATTGCAAATACTTCGCGCTCTTGTAAATATTACACAAGACCTTTACTAAATTAAAATATATAATAAACTACATTTGCACATTTAAAATTTAATAGAGACGTTTTATGAGACGAGTCTCATGAGAACATTATTGGTAAGTTGACGTTGATGTCCACGTCCAACTGTTGCGTTTAAAATCTTAATATCATCTACATCTTTATTTACATTGGATTTTCGAAGATTTTTTTCTGTTAGACATGAAAACATAAAAAAAATTAAAAACATTATTTGTGAAAGAGTAAGCTGTCCATTGTTCTTTCCCACACCAGAGGTGTAGGTCCCATTGGCAAAGGCTAAGATTTTTGTCGCTGCCGTCAACCAAAAACTTCACGTATGGCTATATGCTTTTTTCCGTAAGAAGGGAAATAGTTGCAATCTGCGGTGACCTCCCACCGCACCGCACCGCTTTTCCGACGCCAATGCATGTAATCTAGTTTTGATGTAAGTTTTTCCAAAGTTTCTCCAATAGGTGTATTTTCAGAATGTGAAATTATTATACTAGACTTTGAACAGTTAAAAACGTCGCTGTCTCCGCCAAAATTAAATAAAATACACGTTTGACGGAGGTAACCTGTGAAGATAATCAGTGCGCATGCGCCTGGACAAGTCATCCTTCTTCCGTTGACAAGTGCAAACTAGTGGATTTTATAGCCAGCTCAATTCATCAATGGCGCAACACACAGCATTGTTTGGTGGGGAAATCCTTACACAAATAGCGGAGAGAAATCCTTACACAAATAGCGGAGATTTACAACTGGAACTACCAACATGGCAGCCAGTGCAATATCCTGGTGTTAGCCATAAAGTTACGATCTGTAAGAGTCAAAGATTCGGTCCAATGAATTCTGGTCACTGGGAAACAGCAAGGACTAGTTGTGGATCATAGTCTTGGTATTTCAGAAATTAGGACAATATCAAATGATGGAAGAAATGTAACGACTGGTGATTTGTGTTGTTTTATCATCATTGTGAATCTCACGAAAGGTAATCTGATGCCGTCATTGTGAATCTAAAGAAGAGCAATCTTCGTGTTTGACATCTGAGCAATCCCGCGGGCTCCCGCATTCTTCTTTAATCGGTTTATCCGGACCGGTCAGTTTGCTGAGGTTGTTTTCCTTCTTCCATTTCATCCGCCGGTTCTGAAACCATATTTTGATCTGCCGTTCCGTGAGACCCAGCATGTGCGCGATCTCAATGCGCCGCCGTCTGGTCAGGTAGCGATTGAAGTGGAATTCTTTCTCCAGCTCCAGGGTCTGGTACCGGGTGTACGTCTGACGTGTCCTCTTCTGTTCAAAATGGACTTCTGCTGAAATGAAAAAGAAAAAAGAAGAATTGTACATACTTCATGATGTCATTCATATTAGTTTTCCTGGCACTAATGTCGCGGATTTCGAAAAAGTTTGTTTGGTGTCTAACAACTTAGTATTTTTTGGTCAAAATAATAATAATATTTAGCCAGATAATAATGTATGTTATAAATAGTTACTGTTTTTCATTCCTTTCGAATGTTCGCAGTGTATACTAAATTAAGTGATAGAATGCGAAATATAGAGAACAAATAGAGAGAAAGTGAGAGAAAGATAACAGATTAAAGTGGTGTTATAGTTGTCGTTTGTTAATTAAACTTCTACCGAAGGAATCAATATTTACTGGAGGAACAAATCTAACAAATGAAAATTATCAATAATTCATACGAAATTGGAATGAGATAAAAGTAAGGGATACACAAACAAGTTATGTGATTAAAACAATAAATTAAATCTTTATTGATTGACTAATACATTTATATACGATTCGGATAATGCCTTCATCAGTACAAATAATTTTTTTTTAAAAAAGTGTTTAAATTAAATTAACATTTATAACTCCTGCTACACCATGGAAAAAAAGAATTATGTACAGATGAAAGGAACATAGAAACGAAAAGAAGAGATGTGGGCACAAGTATACAGGGTGGCCCAAAAAAGTGGGACCGCCTAGAGCAATCTTGGGAGAATGTCACCTTCATTGAATCAGACATGTGGCCACCAAATAGCCCGGATCTAAACCTGGTAGATTATGCTATTTGGGGTGCCCTCCAACAAAAAGTCTACTTTCGTCGTAAATTTGCAACAATCGAACAACTGAAATTGGCCATTGTTGAAGAGTGGCAACATTTGTCTCAGCGGTTTATAAACAAGAGCATTGACCAGTGGCGAAGACGTTTAGAAAAAAACTGTTGAGAACGGAGGAGGACACATTGAATTTGAATTCTGATTTTATATAAATTAACATTCGGCAACAATTTACTTGATATTTTGTAGAAAACAGATACAAAAAAAATATTATTATTTGAAATTATACAAGACGGTCCAACTTTTTTTAAGCCACCCTGTATACTTAACAAAAATACTGGATAGAAGAAAAGGAATGAAGTATCAAAAGTTACAGTTACAAAACAAAAGGTAGAAAGATTCTAGATTTAAGTAATATTGTGAATTTTTTATATTTTTAAAAATATATTTAATTTTTTTAATTTTTAATTTATTTTTTTAGTCCCATAACCTCGTGGTCGTTACAACCCCGTAGTCGTAAGGGGTTCTAATGTTTCCATTAGAACATTCTCGGGCTTGATAGACCTGGCGGCGCCCATCCCTCTCCAGGTCAACCGAGGACTTTCTTAGCGTTAGTCATTCATCAACATTTTTATAGTGGCTTTAACGTTGAATCGATCCCAAGCCCCCCAGCCTGTGAGGCGAGCGCTCTATTGACTTCACTATCAACCTTGTGAAATTAGTTCAACCCATATGCTGGGCCGGATTTCTGCCTAGGCCTACAAGGCCCTGGCTTTGGGCCCCAGCCAGCTTAGGGGCCCATGTGGTGGAATCTTTCCATAAGCTCGAAAGCCTGGCTTGCATTATCAAAAAAGCTTCAAGATGGTTGGAGGGCCTAAAATGCGAAGTGCCTAGGGGCCCTGGGTCTCTTAAGTCCGGGCCTGCCCATATGAAAAACGTTAACAAATCATCTTATAAATCTATTTTCAACATAGCTGCTATTGGGGGTATAGCTCGCATATAGAATGCCAGGAACTGCAATATTTAAAATGCCATCATTATTAGCACTGATGAGGTATTTAGTAACAGTACAGGGGACATGCTAAATTTTATAATGTTACAGATATTCTCTAAACCGATCCCCCTAGCGCCGACATGTTTCACATATACGTAAATTTATTGCACTTCTTGCAAACAATTGCCAAAATCACGTTGCAATTTGTGCAAGTGAAACCATCTTTAATTTTAAATTTCTCAAGAGGGAAAGAAATGCTGTTTATTTTGATCACATGAGAATAGGTTTGAAATGGATTTATATAGATAATTGTCAGATTTACTTCTACAATCAGTGGCGTCACTAGTGTTGGCGTCACCCCCTCACGACTTACCCCATAAACCTCCGAGTCTGTTAGCGCCAAATAACGGGAACATACATGATTTTACGTTTGTGTGTTACCCCTTGTGATGGTGTCACCACGCGCACCCCCCTAGTGACGCTTTTGTCCACAATCCATAGGAATTTTGTTAATTTTAATAGATCAAACAAAAATAAATACAAATATCTACATCAATTTATTACAAGTCGAAATCCAGACAGTCACAGTTTCCAGTTGTATTCATAGTTCCATCCTATATCACGCAAAAAATATATTCTTTTCTCACAGGTACTGAGACTTAAAAGACATTGCAGTGATGGGGTAGATTTTTATTGTATAACAAAAACAAGTGAAATGCTGGATTGTTTTCACAGTAGGTATATCAGGAGTCAATTTTAACTGCCCCGGTAAATCGAATTAAAGGTATGACCAAAATCAACTTTTTCTGATCATTGGGAAGGATCTAAGTTTTCCAAAAAACGTTTCATTCATATACGCTTATGACACGTAAGGTGATTCTTAAAGGCATGGCTGACCCTGTGACCCTGCATCTTCAAGCTGATCTTGGAACACATATCAAGTCGTAAAAAAAGTATCGCCTTGTTGCTTCCCAGAAGGATAGAATTTGTTGTTAATATTTTCTTATCTTATCTTATCTATACAGACGCTCCTTCTATGCAGAAGATAGTTGCGTCCACAGACCATGACAGATGATCTGTTGGCAAGTGATGCAGCATTCACAGGCCACGGCTTTGTGGGTTCCACGCATTACCCAGTCGCCTAACACTACAAGTGTTAGGTACCCATTCGGAGCGGGGTGACTCAGGGACGCCCTAGGCCCCGGGAACAAACCCTTGCCTTCACACGGATTCAAACCCGTGACCATCGGTACGACAGTCCAGTGCGCTGCCACTCGACCACCGCGAGATTTTAAAAAGATCTGTCGAAGTAAATTTAGCAGAAAGTGTTTGGCGAGAATTTTCTTTTAAAAATATAAAATATACCGAGGTCATTTTATAACTTGGGTGTCCCATAGCAAACTTATTTGCCACAAATACTAAAGTATTGGTACTTAAAATATCTTGCCGGGTCAGGCACGATGTGATGGTCAATTTTCGGTGTGTACGAGACAGTGTGAGGATGGGGGAGGGGGAGGAAGGCTAGCTTTCTTTACAGAAGACATTTTTATTACCCCCTAGGGTTAATAGCTCAGAGTCGTACACGACTATTCTTTTAACATAATTTCAGAGCTCTAACCGAGTTGTGTTCCATTACACCCGCAGGTAGAAAATATTCCAGTTACACGTTTTTGTCTTTCTTTTAGTTCCCGTCTCACTAAGCAACTGGTCCTCGGGTCATCAAACCGGCCATCAGTATCAGATTTTTACTTTTCAGCTGGTTTTAAGTCCGTTCATTGGTGTCAAGACCGGTCAGTCCAATGTTCAATAACGGATGTTACTGATCTCCCCTTGTTCACAATCTGCTGGTCATCGCAAAGTCTCAAGGCAAAGATTATTGTCAGACAGGACGACATGCAAGATGGAGGCGATATGAGTGGTCAGTGGTCAGGGGTCAGTGGTCATTGGTCTTAGTGCCTCAGGCATTCCAAGTCATCTGCACTATGTACTTATAGCTTACTATCAACACAATACATATAGCTTACTATCAACACAATACCTATAGGTTACTATCAACACAATACCTATAGCTTACTATCAACACAATACCTATAGCTTACTATCAACACAATACCTATAGCTTACTATCAACACAATACCTATAGCTTACTATCAACACAATACCTATAGCTTACTATCAACACACTACCTATAGCTTACTATCAACACAATACCTATAGCTTACTATCAACACAGCACCTATAGGTTAATATCAACTCAACACATATAGGTTACTATCAACACAATACCTATAGCTTACTATCAACACAGTACCTATAGCTTACTATCAACACGATACTTATAGCTTACTATCAACACAACACCTATAGCTTACTATCAACACAACACCTATAGCTTACTATCAACACAATACCTATAGCTTACTATCAATTTGTAAACGAAAATAAAAAAAAACAACATGGGACTTAATTAATCATGAGTTTCTGTGTCAAACAGTATCCAAAAGGAAAGTGGGATCACGTTTCATAGTTGAATCCAGTTCCTCGAAAAATCCAGGTAGTCGCAATGATAGCAAAGTCGGTTTGAAGTTGTTCATTTCCTTACTTAACCTGAAACATTTTACGTTCTAAACTGTTATTTTCCACAACTTGAGCGACGTCACTGATCTTTCACTCGTCATTACCAATAGTATGACCCCATCACCTCCCAACCCATACCAAAAAACATTTAAAAAAAACAATCAAACAAACAAACAAGAACTAAAACAAGAACAATTTAAAAATCAATAACTAGAAAAGGATTTTTAAAAAGACATTATTTAAAAGTGATGTTTCGTTATCTGACAGTGCTTATTGCCAAACAGATTCGTTATAGTCACAGTTATTTATTTTGGCAGGGGTGTTGTCAAACAGATTCGTTATAGTCACAGTTATTTATTTTGGCAGTGTCTGTTGTCAAACAGATTCGTTATAGTCACTGTTATTTACTTTGGCGGTGTCTTTTGTCAAAGCAACCAGCTCGCTGTGCCTCAACAATATAAAATAGATCATGCAGCTCGACCAGAAAGTTCGTGTCAAAGCTCAGCAAGTGTAATGATGGGACGTAGCGCAACACAGTTGAGTCCATGACATTTAAGTCGTCCCCAGGCTAAGTCCATCTTTTGGTAACCACCCTACAGTTAACAGAGATCGTCATAGGCGGTCATAGAGCAAATGGACCGCAAGACAATGTCAGGCCCAGAAATCACGCCATGACTGGCTTCCCTCGCGGGGACTCATGGGAATGTGAACTATAAATAGAGATAATTTTTTGAAGGGACTGATCGGTATTAGTGGATATAATGGGGGGGGGGTGGAGATGAAGTGGTGCAGGATGATGGATGCTGGGAACTACAGACCAACACCATCAACTACAGACCAACACCATCAACTACAGACCAACACCATCAACTACAGACCAACACCATCAACTACAGACCAACACCATCAACTACAGACCAACACCATCAACTACAGACCAACACCATCAACTACAGACGAACACCATCAACTACAGACCAACACCATCACTGGATGCAAGGACTTGAATGTCAACTATACATTGGATGAAAGACCTGAAAGGCTGATACACTGGATGAAATGACTAGAATGTCCGCTAAAATCATCTTCTAGCGGCCGACATATTCAAACATTTTATTGATGGAATAATCAAAGACACGGTAGAAATATATTATGGTTAATGATCGACTGGTCAAGTCAGTCACATTTCCCATTTGTAGCATGTCCAGCAATCAAACTCACTTTTTGGGGAACCTTTTTTATATATAAATATTTAATGAAAACTTATCTCGTAGCTTGCAACTTTAAAACGTGAGAATTCACAATGGACCTGAAATGTAACAAAAGCCTTAAATGAAATTTCATCTCCGGATGTCGGAAATCAAAACATGTGCCCCAAAAGTCTAGTGAAAAAAACCCACATTTCCATAAAAAGAGAATTAAAGAACGAAGCATAACAACAACAAAACGTACGATCCTGTCTTTAAGGAATGTGTCCGTTCACTTCATATAAACGTGTGGGGCGTTACACTGTCACCCAGTTATCTAAGCATACATAATTTGCGTGTCAATACGAGACTGTTGCAGGCCACTGAGCACCAAGAAATGGTGTGAAACTGTCAATAACAATCATTGCTTTTGGTAAACACAATTAGCATAATTTGGGTTGAATGAAAATAGCGTATTTAGAACGGTTTAAAAATATTTGTTTAAAAAGTAGTAGTGAAAATGTTTACATTTGTAAAAAACACTTAAGAAATATTTTACCACTTTGTGTAACAATTAAGTTTGATCATGGCTCAAAATTCAATGAACTTGCATTGCCCAAAATGAAAATTGTGTTGCTGAAGTTTTTGTTGAAGAAAATATTCGTTGATGGAAGTTGTGAAGTAGTGAGAAATAATTCCAGATTTTATCACGAAAAAATGACGTCAATCTAAACAACAGGTTGTCTCGTCTGACAGAAAATGTAGTGCAAGCACCAATAGGTGTTGTTTATTAAATATAACCTTTGGATGTTGCATATTAAATATACCACAAGCTCATGGGTGTCGCTAGGAATTTTTCCAGTGCAAAAATTCCCACTTTTTTAAATTATTTTAACTGGCAATGCCTTACAGGTACAATTTTCAATTAAATTCAAGTTCGGTATAAAATAAGGGTTGAAAAAAGCCTTAGAAATTAATAAGACTTACAAATTAGTGCTGTAATAGTTAAAATACAACATTTATTAATGCATTTAATAAATTAATTTTTTCCCCCTCAAATGTAGGGGGGGGGGCAAATGCCCCACTTGCCCCCCTCCCTACGCCCATGCACAAGCTCCCATATAGGTGTTATTTATTAAATACGAGCAACAAAACCCGTCCAAGGACGTTCCGCCACAATTCGGTGGCATGTTGTAACTCCCCTCCAACAGCCTTCTCGACCGGCATTACATGTGCATCGCGTCAAAAGTACTATTCATTATAGTTAAAATTAATAACTCGTAAAAACGGAGCTTTTGACTATAAATCCCAACGCGCATAACTCAAAATAAAGTCTTGGAAGAAATACTGCACCAAAAATAACTCGTTTTGAACGTCCGCGTAAAAGTGTTCAAAATGATTGGCTGTTGGAGTGATATGTGTTTGAGGGACCAATCGCTATCGATGACCGCACAGAACATTGCCTTTTATTATATAGGATTATTATATGGGATACCCCAAGCACTAATTGATGTTTTTGTTTTTCAGGAATTCTATAAATTGACTAACTACAGACGAGTATGCCTTTCAAATATTACTGCAGTTTAAGGGGGATACGAAGCTTGCATTGCACTTCCTAGTAGATGTCTGGTACTCTAATATGGTATTCCCAATTATTGCTTTCTCGCCTTTCCGTTGCCATAGATTGATGCATTACATCTTGTTCACATTTGACAACACACATATCATGCACATACGTTTATCGATTGGAGTAAAACAGTGTATAAAGCAATTTTCCCTCTGATGTTCGTTGGTCCATGTAGAATTTTTAAAAAATGGTACATTAAGTTGCACAGCATCCATTTTTGTGCAATATTTTACAAAATTTGCTGCGCGGTAATTCTAAACTGCGGCGCGGTGTCTGTAAAATACCTGCGTGGCCGCACAGCTGAGCCGCTTAAAGAGGACATTGCTATGAAGAAGAATGGGAAAACGCAACGAAGTCCAAAGCATCAACGAAACAAACAATTATTTTTCGACTATTCTTGAGTAAAAATAAATACTACACCAAAATCTTCCCCACGAAGAAACATAGCAAACGATAAAGTCATTGCTAAAATAGAAGGCGCATCATTGTTGCCTGAAATCCATTGTAACCTCCGACCCTTCACCCCTGACCCTATTCTGTTTGATCAACACATGGACAGTATGGACAACCCTGTCAGAAGTAAATCCCCTTAACTCGCGGCAGCCGAGTTCCGAGTTTGGTTATTGGGTGCCGAGAAAACAGTGGCACGACAGACTTGAGGCAAGTCGCCATAAATCAAGATGGAGCCCGCATGCTGGCCACACGTGTAGGGCCGCTTTGATGTGCGACATGCACGTGTGCATGGTGTGTGTGTGTGTGTGTGTGTGTGTGTGTGTGTGTGTGTGTGTGTGTGTGTGTGTATGTGGGTGCATGTTGGTCGTGATTTATACCTCGAGTTGGGGAGCTGGAAAGAGATGTCTTTCCAGGTGGAGGGAGATGTCTGGCCAGCTGGAGGGAGATGTCTGGCCAGCTGGAGGGAGATGTCTGGCCAGCTGGAGGGAGATGTCTGGCCAGCTGGAGGGAGATGTCTGGCCAGCTGGAGGGAGATGTCTGGCCAGCCAGTGGGTGATTCGTACCAACTGGGGTTGGTCGGAAACAATAATGCCGGGTTGGTCTATTTGAGGGTGCTGAATGAATGAATGAATAAATGAAAGAAAGAATGAATGAATTAATGAATGCTTTCTTCTATAGCGCTAATACTATCCATGATAGAATGGCATGCTCGTTGCGCTTTGATGCTTAAAATCAATTTTAAAAAGACATAATCAAATTTTTCTTAAGTTGAACTTTGTTTTCCTATTCTTTAGAAAATTTTGTAACACAGTTCCACAAGTTTGGTGTCGATGATTCAAAAGAGCACACGCCAAAAGACTTCTTTTTGTCTCTATCCACACAGGGAACTTTCAGAAGGGACAGCGTAGAAGATACCAGCCCTTTCTGTGATGAATGTTCCAATTTTTGTTCGTTCAAATACTGCGGCGCTGATCCGTTTATACAGCCACAACACAGTGACATAATCGTATTGTCTATTCTTTCAGCCACAGGCAGCCAGTGTAGAAGCCTTGTGTCGGTTTAATATGGTCTTACTTTCTCATCCCCAAGTGAAAATATTTTGTGTATGGCGAGGGGTGGAGTTGGTCAAACCAAATTTGTGATGATTGGGTGGCGTGAACTTGGTGACGTCATGTTAATACAAAATATCTGTCAACTGATATGAGGTGATTCTGTCGTCTTACGTCTGGGACCAACTGATGTGGGGTGATTCTGATGTCTTAAGCCTTGGACCAAGTGATGTGAGGTGAGTCTGTTGTCTTAAGTCTGGGACCAACTGATGTGGGGTGATTCTGTTGTCTTAGTCTGGGACCAACTGATGTGAGGTGATTCTGTTGTCTTAAGTCTGGGACCAACTGATGTGAGGTGAGTCTGTTGTCTTAAGCCTGGAACCAACTGATGTGAGGTGATTCTCTTGTCTTAAGTCTTGGACAAACAAATGTGAGGTGAGTCTGTTGTCTTAAGTCTGGGACCAACCGATGTGAGGTGAGTCTGTTGTCTTTTAAGTCTGGGACCAACTGAAGTGGGGTGAGTCTGTTGTCCAAAGTCTGAGATAATCAAAATGTGGCTAATGAGTAATCTGTAAGGAGATTTGGGTAAAATAATTTTCCGTTAAAACCTTCTTTAGTCTGCTGAAAGAGTTATTTCCCTTTAGATAAAAAATATCAAGACGAAGGTATTTTTTTTCATTTTAGTTTTCTAACAGATATGTTAGAAATATTTTTTAAAAATCTTTATTAGAATAAAGTGCCATTTTCATAAGTTTTATTTTTTGAAACATAGAAATTAAAAGCGCGTTAAAATTTTAATACTGAGTAGATATTCTTAAGAATGGGTTGGAAAAAGTAATTTTAAAGTAAAAAAATGTATACAAGTCTAGAATTGCGGTGATGGTAATGGTAGAGACGGTGGTGGCAGAGATGGTAGTTGCAGAGATGATTGTGGCAGATATAGTGGCGGCAGAGATAGCGATGGCAGTGGAAGTGTTGGTAATGACAGAGAAATAATGCTTTAGCTAACATGTTGGGTGTTTGTCCATTGAAATGAACATCAAAAGTTTTGTCACAACAAAGGACCAGGTTTTTCCTGTATTTGTCTTTCTGTAGATGCAACATTCTGTCTATAAACAATAAGTAAATTTACTTAAAATGTATCATGTATTTATTGCACTGCATTTTGGAAAGCATCTAAATTATTGAGCAGGTAATGGCAAATATAAAACTCGAATCTCAGGATTGAAGAGATTAATGAAAATAACAACATATTCAGAGACTGTAGCTTACATGCCATATTCAGAGACTGTAGCTTACATGCCATATTCAGAGACTGTAGCTTACAAGCCATATTCAGAGACTGTAGCTTACATGCCATATTCAGAGACTTTAGCTTACAAGCAATATTCAGAGACTGTAGCTTACAAGCCATATTCCGAGACTGTAGCTTACAAGCAATATTCAGAGACTTTAGCTTACATGCCATATTCAGAGACTGTAGCTTACAAGCCAAATTCAGAGACTTTAGCTTACATGCCATATTCAGAGACTTAAGCTTACATGCCATATTGAGAGACTGTAGCTTACAAGCCAAATTCAGAGACTGTATCTTACATGCCATATTCAGAGACTGTAGCTTACATGCCATATTCAGAGACTTTAGCTTACATGCCATATTCAGAGACTGTAGCTTACAAGCCAAATTCAGAGACTTTAGCTTACATGCCATATTCAGAGACTTAAGCTTACATGCCATATTCAGAGACTGTAGCTTACAAGCCAAATTCAGAGACTGTATCTTACATGCCATATTGAGAGACTGTAGCTTACATGCCATATTCAGAGACTTTAGCTTACATGCCATATTCAGAGACTGTAGCTTACATGCCATATTCAGAGACTTTAGCTTACATGCCATATTCAGAGACTGTAGCTTACATGCCATATTCAGAGACTGTAGCTTACATGCCATATTCAGAGACTGTAGCTTACATGCCATATTCAGAGACTTTAGCTTACATGCCATATTCAGAGACTGTAGCTTACAAGCCATATTCCGAGACTGTAGCTTACAAGCAATATTCAGAGACTGTAGCTTACAAGCAATATTCAGAGACTTTAGCTTACAAGCCATATTCAGAGACTGTAGCTTACAAGCAATATTCAGAGACTGTAGCTTACAAGCCATATTCAGAGACTGTAGCTTACAAGCCAAATTCAGAGAATGTAGCTTACAAGCCATATTCAGAGACTTTAGCTTACATGCCATATTCAGAAACTGTAGCTTACAAGCCATGTAAATGTAATGGTTGAAAAGGTGGTCAACTTTCACTGTACTCATTGGAAGCTTTATCTATTTTATAACAAATGTTTTTGTAGCAGTGAATCATTTCGCGGCGCACTATCATGCTAACCAATAGAATCTCCGCTCCGACGGCCAGTGTCTGATTTATATCTCGTGTTCCAAAACAGTGCGGAGCACTTTATTAGTCTTGGACAGACAAGGAAGAACCTGATTGACAAGATGTCCGGTGATTGAAATCATGGCGGTCGGCGAGTTATATCTGCCAGGGGACATAGTCAATCAAATCGGTGCACTCTATTGAACTCTCAAAGTTCACGTATCAAATCGGTGCACTCTATTGGACCCTCAAAGTTCACGTATCAAATCGGTGCACTCTATTGAACTCTCAAAGTTCACGTATCAAACTGGTGCACTCTGATGTTGATTCAAATATAAAAGATCCATTTGTTTTCTATATAGAATATATGATGCGACCACGAATATTAAAAAAAACAAAAAACCAACACAACACAATGATGAGTTCTAAAGAGACAAACAAACAACTAATATAACTTTATAAAAAACTGTAGCCGAGTGGTGTCTAAACTAAACCGTGAAGGTCACTAAAGCGGACTGCTGAGGCAACTCTACCAGACGGCTACAAAACATACTTAAGACTTCTATAGTAATTACTTTTTGTTTGTTTTGAAATAACCAATTTGCTTCATCTAAAATATAAAGTTTTTTTTAAAAATTAAAATCTCGTTGAAACATTGTAATCTCGTATGTCATGTCATTATTTATTTAGTTATAATTTGAGTCATTATCTAATGAAACAACTTGTGACATTTCTCCTTCCCCGAACCAAAAGTGAATCAATATGTTGTAACTAATTCATTGACCAACACCAGCCCGAGGGTGTGAGCTCGTTGGTCAGCTGTAGCTTCATCACCAGAATCACGTCAACAGATCAGCTACCAGGAAGAGCAAGTTTGACTACACTGCAGTTATTACATCATTCGATGTCCTCAACATTAACTTGATGGAAGCACACGCAAAATTATTAACTAGTAGAATTTTTCTGAGACTGGAACTTTCAGCCAAGTTCACCCACAATCATTAAACATCAATCTTCCACAATCATTAAAAATCAATCTTCCACAATCATTAAACATCAATCATCCAAAATCATTTCACGGTCACGATGGAACTTTATGTCTAATTATTCTTAGGTGAATTCTACTCTCTTGTACCGTTATAGTAAGAAGAGGGAAATCTAAAAAATGTTATTTAACTAGAGAAGCTAAAAGAAAAATATGGTAGCTAATAAGACAAATAAAGCAACTTTAAAGAAAAATAGAATAGTTAAAAGAAAAATAGGATAGCTAAAAAATATAGAGTATATTTACAGCTATAGCTAAAAGACAAGTAGACCAGCTAAAAGTAAAATATAACAGCTAATAGAAAAATAGAGTAGTTAAAAGAAAAATAAGAGTAGCTAAAAGAAAATAAAATTGAGAAATTTTATCATGGTATATATTGGTACTTAATATTTATAAACAAATATATACTGGGGTGGGGTGGTGAGAAGTGAATTTCTTGAAATAGGATTTCAAATATGCCAGATTGTGAGGCATTGTGAGGCATTGTGAGGCATTGTGAGGCATTGTGAGGCATTGTGGGGCATTGTGGGGCATTGTGAGGCATTGTGGGGCATTGTGGGGCATTGTGGGGCATTGTGAGGCATTGTGAGGCATTGTGGGGCATTGTGGGGCATTGTGAGGCATTGTGAGGCATTGTGGGGCATTGTGGGGCATTGTGGGGTATTGTGAGGCATTGTGAGGCATTGTGAGGCATTGTGAGGCATTGTGAGGCATTGTGAGGCATTGTGAGGCATTGTGGGGCATTGTGGGGCATTGTGGGGCATTGTGGGGTATTGTGAGGCATTGTGAGGCATTGTGAGGCATTGTGGGGCATTGTGGGGCATTGTGGGGCATTGTGAGGCATTGTGAGGCATTGTGAGGCATTGTGAGGCATTGTGGGGCATTGTGAGGCATTGTGGGGCATTGTGAGGCATTGTGAGGCATTGTGAGGCATTGTGGGGCATTGTGAGGCATTGTGAGGCATTGTGAGGCATTGTGAGGCATTGTGAGGCATTGTGGGGCATTGTGAGGCATTGTGAGGCATTGTGAGGCATTGTGAGGCATTGTGAGGCATTGTGAGGCATTGTGAGGCATTGTGAGGCATTGTGAGGCATTGTGAGGCATTGTGAGGCATTGTGGGGCATTGTTAAAAGCGACAATTTCTGGTCCTCATAAACTGTGGTACTAGACATAACGAAGCGCCGAAGCGTGTAAGCCGACAAATGACTAGAAATTAACACCAATTGACCCTTGGCGCGTGGAGGCCGTTAGTCGCCTCTGAGCCTGCAGCCGCCTCTCAGAAAGCAAATATCTGCCGTAATGTAGCTGGATAGTCTGCCGTTGTCCTCTAATGGCCCATCAGACCGACCGTCCCGAGACATAAACATTACTAAAGGCAGTTTGGCAAGCGATTGGAATTAGGGGGGAGCCCGGGAAGCGCCTTAAAAGAAAACGGGAGCCCCTTGTATTGGACGACACGAGATCATTGCAACGATTTCAAGGGGTCATTTATCCGGCCCCGCTACTATAACAATAACAATAACTACTGACGTCACGACGGACTTTTGAGAAACGATTTAAAAAGGGCGAAATTTGCGGCCAGACCCGTCAGACCATTGGTGTACGGAGCGGTGGTCAGTTCTAGGAGTTTCTTATATCACACTGCAGTTCTGTTTTGTAGCTGTTGACTTGTCATGTCATACTTAAGGCATGTTTGATCTTTTCATCATGGTTGGTGAATATTTCAATCAGGCTTGTTAGATATTTTCAATCAGGTTTGTTGGATTTTTCCATCAGGGTTGTTGGATCTTCCCATCAGGTTTGTTGGATTTTTCCATCAGGGTTGTTGGATCTTCCCATCAGGTTTGTTGGATCTTCCCATCAAGTTTGTTGGCTCTTCCCATCAAGTTTGTTGGCGCTTCCCATCAGGTTTGTTGGATCTTCCCATCAGGTTTGTTGTATCTTCCCATCAGGTTTGTTGTATCTTCCCATCAGGTTTGATAGAGACATGAATAGCTCAATCCATCAATTCTTGCTTTACCATGAATAAAATTAACATTAAACCTCTCCCCCACGAATACATTCATTATGGATACATTGACTATGGATATATTCATCATGGATACATTGAAGTTAGATACATTCATCATGGATACATCAATTGATATGGATACATTCATCATGGATACATTGACAATGGATAAAATCCCCATGAAGGATGACGACATACTTCCAAAATTACAGAAAAGATTTCATCTCTTGTCCTGTTAATGTGTCAATAAGCCAAATATTTCAACTTCCTGAATAGCGTAACGGAAGTATATGAATGAGACGATGTGTGCCGTATTTAGATCGACACACCTTCTAAGAGTCTCAAGACATCTTAATAATAACCTTTTGGCGACAGTCAAAGTGGAAGCAATGGTCTGAGTAATGGTGGAGATTGGCGGATATGCATGTTGAAAAATTGGCAGATGTGTTGACATATTGGCAGATGTGTTGACATATTGGCAGACGTGTTGACATATTGGCAGATGTGTTGAAATATTGGCAGATGTGTTGACATATTGGCAGACTTGTTCAACATATTGGCAGACATGTTGACATATTTGCAGACGTGTGCACATATTGGCAGAAGTGTTCAACATATTGGGCAACAACCTCGTTCTGACTTAGTAAACAAAATATCATAGCGACGTCACCATCAATATCTACCACACGGTTTAGTCAACCAACTAATTCTGGTCAATGATTACGGTCAATTTGGGAAGTTCTATAACAACAAATCGATTTTAATAAAGTTTTAAAAATACTTTCATAAAACAAAGAGTATCATAAGGGCTGGCCGTTATTTCTGTTGCCAATGGTGATATTCATTTTCTTGTTCGAAGGCGTTCATCAAACCTAGTTTCGACTGGACTTTAAGAAATCAAGACAGACTATCTGGTCTTTCATGTGAGTCTGTATTTTTTTTATGTGTGACCCTCTTGTTAGTTTTGTCTGTATTATTTGTTTTGTCTGTTTTTGTTTATTTTAACTGTATTATTTGCTTTGTCTGCAGTATATGTCTTGTTTGTCTGTATTATTTGTCTTGTTTGTTTTGTCTGTATTTTTTGTATTTTTTGTTTTATTTGTTTTGTCTGTATTGCTTGCATTGTTTGTTTTATCCGAGTATCTGTATTATTTGTATTGTCTATAGTCTATACTGTTTGTTTTATCTGTATTATGTGTTGTGTCTGTATAGTTACGATAATTGTAAGTCATGGCTTGGTTTTGACAGTGAAAGTGGAGAGAGATCAAAGCTCCTCTATAAAAGGCGACATAGAAATATAACACCCTTATCAAACAAATTTAATGGGATTGTAAAAAGAGAAAAGTTATTTGATATTTATGACAGAGAAGACGTAAGAATATTATTTATGCGCTGCATAAAATAACACTGCAAGGATTTTTCTTCTTTAATTAATTGTTAAATTGTATTTGACTGTGAATATAAATTAATTTGAATTGTAAAGACACCAGACAATTTCAATACTAAGATCGTGTAGGTGTAGTCAAAAGTGTGGGTAAAGTAGAAAGTGTTATGTAATAAAAACAAAAAAGTAAACAACACATTTTGTAGATTTAAATAAATGCAAATGGTCTTTTGTCTCCTCAGAAGAAAAATTTCGCAATTAATAATGAAGTTATCACTGCCACAGTTACAGCTCTGATGAGAGTTTTGCAGACTTCAGGCTACAAGGTTTTTAATATAATGAACTTCCCACCTGCCCCACTTCCCGACCTTCAACATCACACACACACACACACACACACACACACACACACACACACACACACACACACACACACACACACACACACACACACACACACACACAACACACAAACACACACACACAAAACACACAGACACACACACATACTCACACACACACAATCACACACACACGCACGCACACGCACGTACACGCACACACACACACACACACACACACACACACACATACGCACGCACGCTTTAATGTCCTCACTGTCTATACAACCAAATAATTATTTCAACCATATTCCTGTTTAACAAGTGCTAAGATTTCACTTCTTATGAATTACTCCAAAAAAAGTACAAATGTTTTATTTTTATAATGACATTAAATCTTACAGTGCGTTACTTGGTAATGTCAAGTGAAGTATCAAATTTAAAAAAAAATTCAACTCAATAGCTTTCAAATTATTCCTTGATTTTGTCTATTCGTAGTTTCACAATATTTACATTTTGGTTTTATAGTCCATAGTTTGCAGCAAGTGCGCCAAATAAATAATGGAGCTCATGACTTGACAAGTGACTGACAGTAATACTTCGTCTCACAATCTGATTTAACTCACACATTTCATTACCTACAATCCTGAACAATGCACATATCTCACAATCTGATTTAACGCACACATTTCATTACCTACAATCCTGAACCATGCACATATCTCACAATCTGATTTAACGCACACATTCATTACCTACAATCCTGAACAATGCACATATCTCACAATCTGATTTAACGCACACATTTCATAACCTACAATCCTGAACTCAACAAGAGTTTTTACAAAGTACAGAGTTCAGAAGATCAGGAACAAACTGGACATAAATATAGGACACATGTATTTACTCTTTTCAACATTTACTTACGTACCAAAAAACTAAAGTAAGTCAGCTTTTATTTCTTGTATGTTTCTAAAATGTCCGATTGTACATTTTTTTTCCGTATCATCAACTTTGAATTCAGAAATCTAAAGCTGCTTGTGTGATTGAATGCATTTAAACCAACTTAAAGCAAAGGTATTATACATGCATAGTTTCGATCAATTTAAATGCTCAATATTTAATATTTATATCTCTACAAAGAAAGAAAACTAAATCAACAGTTTATAAATCTCATTTAGAGAAAATCAGTGCCATAGATATTCAGAATTTTATCTTGTATTTTATTTTGAATTTTTATAAAAGTGGGCGGGGTAGGGTAGGGGGTGGGTGATTTACAAAAATTGCTGCACATTGATGTATTGCAGGGTAGTGTATATATAGCGCAATGCTACTTCAAGCTATTTATTACCATTGCACCAGAGACAGGTGCACTATTTTCCTTGCACTGACGTGATAGTGAAATGAAATTTATTTTACTTTATTTGTTTAATTTTATGTGATTATTGCTGACAAATTGACATAATCTATAGGGTTATTATTAAGGGTTTCAAATGGAGGATTGTATTTAGATTTTTAGGTTCTTTCTTGATAACTTCTGCGGGCCGGTGGATGATGGCACGCGGACCGACGCCGGTCCGCTGATCAACACTTTGAGAAGCACTGGTGTAGTGTAGTTTAGTGTAGTGTAGTGTAGTGTAGTGTAGTGTAGTGTAGTGTAGTGTAGTGTAGTGTAGTGTAGTGTAGTGTAGTGTTGCGTATTTAGTGTAGTTTGGCGTAGCGAAGAGTAGCGTAGCTAGTAGCTGGTGCTAAAGTTAATATGTTAGTAATTTGTTTGGATGACCTAGAAACTTATTTTTTTAGGGATCAGTGGTTCAAAAAGGTGAAATAAGTGACGTAAGATAGAAGCTAAAAATAGCCCAAGCTCTGAAGATTCTAATAAAATGTAAAGGAAATTTTTATGAATGAAGTTTTTATTAATGAAATTTTTATTAACACTTAAAGGATACAATTAAAATGGTGTCATGAAATTATAATAAATTTTTAATATTTCCAAACTTTCTCGTTTAATTCAGAAGAAAAAAAAATTGAATAGATGAAACTTTGAAGATTTATTGAATAGATTCCTGTTAATAAATAGAAAGCAAAAATATTATTGATTTTGTATTTGATAATAATTTTATTGACCTTCTGCAAATTAAATCATATTTCCAATGAGCTAAATACGGATAAAATAACTAGTTCATAGATAAAACAGGTATGGATTATGTCAGAAAACGTAACAGTTTATTAACTAAAGAATTACTAATACGACTAGTACAAATGCGAACTGAACTGAGTATAACTAATCTTAGAAGGAGCATCTGTAACAGATAATATAACTATTCCCATGTTATTATTATTTTTAATTTAACAAAAAAAATTATTATTATTATTATTAAATGTTTCAATCCTAGCACGAGTCTACCATCGATATTTATTATACTTACGAAAGTGAAAAAAAATAAAAAATTGCCTCCTTGTATATTATTTTTACTTTCCAAAGTATATTTTAAATATAACTTATATTTCACTGAGATAAATAATTGTTTAAGAGTCATCTAATTAGGTTATTGGACAACGTCTATAATATATCAATATACATAATTCCCGTCGTCTGTATGTATGGTTGTAATATGTAATGTAGGTGGCGCTGCGAATGGATGTAATGCTGTTAGGGGGCACTGCGATCGATTTTGTTTTATAGTGCTGCACCAAAAAATAACACTTTTCGAACGTTCCGCATACAATTGTGCAATATGATAATAAATGAATCAAATAAAAATAAATAAAATAAATGAAAGTTCTGTATTACGTAATTTTTTAATATGATGTGTATTTATTTTGAAAACTTCCGTCATTTTTGACAAGTGATACACTAGTTCTAAAATATTTTTTTAAAGAGACAAAGTCTAAAAACCGGAATTTATGGAAATGTACGATTACTTTTAAAATTAAAGGGAAATTTAGTTTGTAAATAAGTATTATGCAGCAGTATATGTAAATGCAAATTTATATAATGATGATTGTGATAGACATATGTATTATCTACATATAAGGTTTAGTACTACTGTCATTTGTTATATAGTTTTAGATTAAAATAAAGCTCAAATTTATTGTTTTCATTGCACAATTTGTTTGCGTATTTTGTATTTTACTGTTATGTTTTGTTTGATTTATGAATTCTTAAGAAGGAGAAAGTACAAAAGCTATATTTATAATATCCAGTAGGTTATTCATAGCTGAATTGAAACAAAATGAGATTTTCGCATGTTTTAAAATATTATCATGTAATCTATGATATTCCTCAGCCTCCCCCACAACATGCCCCGAATAAAGCAAGTAAATCTCGCTTCTGAAAATGTTCAGCGATTAAAGAAGAACAAGCCAGTCCTTTAAATCTACGCGCATTAAGCTAAGCCGTAAAGGCTCTCTGAGAATAATACCTGCTGTCAAATAACCCGACATACAAACTCAGCAACTTTGTAGCTCTGATTATCTCCGTCCTGTTTGTTATATATAAATTATATTTTATGTTATATTGGGAAGAGTTATTTTTAATTAGGGATATCTTTTGTGGAGATTTGGTGTATAGTTTATGTGCGGGTACTTTACACAGGCGAAACCTTCTAGAAGCTTAAGAGAATGCGCTACAAGTTTCGCACCTAATTTTCTAAATAAGTCGAGGATTTTTATCATCGCCTGTATCATCTACGACAGTGCTTCTCAAAGTGGTGGTCCGCGGACCGGTGCAGGTCCGTGGGCCATCCGATGCCGGTCCGCAGAAGTTACCAAGAAAGGACATTTCGCTACCACGTCAGTACAGGCAAATAATTGACCGGTCCCTGGTGCAATGGAAAAATTCCTTCCGGTCCGCCAAACTAAAAAGTTTGAGAAGCACTGATCTACAACATCTATCTATACTATAAATATATAAAAATCAAACTATATATGCATGTCTGTTATAGCTGACTAAACCATTCATCCGATCACCATGAAACTTTTGGAGACTTTTGAGTACGCTCCCGGGATGGAAATAGGCTACTTTTTTTTAAAATGTAACACTCATGGGGCACCGGGGGCCCATAATCGGGATTTTTTCTTATATGTGCTATATAAAAATTAGTTTAAGGCTTAGCTGCTTGGAAAATAAATGGATCTTGACCAAACTTGGTACATAACAACTTGATAGCCTATATTAAAATACTATAGGCCACTAATTTCCTAATGTCCATTTATTCGGGGCTGGGGGCCCAAAATGTCTTTTTTCATAAACGTTTAAGATTTTATTCCCAATTCAAGTATTAAAGATATTGAGAAATATAGATAAATATATCCATTATAAAATTGATTGAAATAAAAATGTGTTTTGAACTTGAAATCTTGCAATAAATGGGCCCTGGGGCCCTTAATGTCGTTTTTTGCTTATATGAGCTATATAAAATTAGTTTATGCGTTAGCTACTGAGTAAATGATTGGATCTTAACCAAACTTTGTATATAAAAACTTGGTAGCCCATATTAAAATAAAAAATGGCACTGCACGTCTAATGTCCGATTGTTCAGGGCCGGGGACCCCGAATATCTTTTTTTGTTTGTTTGTTGTATACTCAAAGAAATGATTTCCCACTCAGTTTTTAATGATCTTGAGAAATATATCCACGAGGAAACTGAATTTAAATGAACATGTTTTCAAAATGTACATCTTGAACCGAATGGGCCCGGGGGCCCCTTAATGTATTTTTTCATTTTATTAGCTATATAAAAATTATTTTACGTGTAAGATAATGAGAAAATAACTGTATTTTGACCAAATGCGGTATATAAAAACTCAAGAGCCTAAATTAAATTACTATAGGGCACTGAACTGCTAATTTCCATTTCCTCGGGACTGGGGGCCCTAAATGTGTTTTTATTCTAACTTTTAATATTGTATTCCCCATTCAATTTTACACGATATTGATAAATATAGATAAATATATTTATTTATTTGTTATGACATTGATTGAAATAAACAGATTTTTAACTTCATATGTTTAACTTCATATGTTTAACTTCATATGTTTAACTTCATATGTTTAACTTCATATGTTTAACTTCATATGTTTAACTTCATATGTTAAACTGATGGGCCCGGTGACCCTTAATGTAATTCCTTTTTTTTATTTATCTATATGTATTCCTTTTTACTGAGATCGTTGCAAGGCACGACGGGTCTGCTAGTTTCTTATAAATTTGAGTTCAGCACCAGTGTTAAACGCTCTCCTAGTATTAAATTTATCTTGTGTTTGAGACTGACGCATTTTCTGCTTCGTGTTTACTATTTATGGCTTGGTACATATTTTGTATGTTCAAGATCACTTTTAAAATTGCTGTTAATCTTCAATCCGTGGCTTGCGTTGAATTTATTATAGTGAATCTCACCCTTGGATACATACTTTATTGTATCTTACATGTGTGATTATATTATATAACTTCAACAACGTTCAGGTGTATACCTTACATATATATAGTTAGAGCATAACGGCTTTTTAACTTTCTCATCATTAAAACTGTCAAAGCGAACATTTGAATTTTAAGAAGAATCTTTTTCTTTTGCGTTCTCTGAATAACCTCAGAATGAACATTTTCTGACTTGAGCACTTTTCAAGTTGAGGTCTTCAATAATTGATTGTTTGAAATATCTGAAAATCATCTCTCTCTCTCTCTCTCTCTCTCTCTCTCTCTCTCTCTCTCTCTCTCTTCTCTCTCTCACTCTACTTCTCTCTATCTCTCTGTCTCTTTGCTAATTATCTCATGTGAGTTTGAGACTTACCTCCTGTAGTTTGCCTCATCCATGGATACACTGGCATATTTGGAGAACCCATGCCCGTCATACAGGCTGGATTCGGCATCCCAGGGTTATATCCATTGGGAGAAATGCTTGGATCTGTCATGGATTGTTGTGGATAGTAGTAGTGCTGCTGTGAGCACACGTCCGGGCCCATCCCCTTACAATCCAACATCCGATTGTCATAGTAAAGCTCCGGTGATGGATTCACTGCCGGGTGGACACCATTGATGGCGTACGGCCCATACTGATGGGCCAGTGGGGGTGTCACTGAGTTCAAAGGTTGCGGAGGTTGCTGCTGCGGACACGGCGGCTGGTCTAGTCGGTGCTGGTGATGCTGCTGTTGGTCAAGCTGGTGGTGGTCCTGCTGTTGATCGTGGTGGACGACGTGGTGGCCGACGTTGTGGCCGTTAGGGTGATGGAGGTCCGTCTGTTGATGTAGATGCGGATGGTGCTGTTGTTGCATGTGAAGCTGGTGTGCCGCCGGCGGCTGCATGATGTGGTGGCTCTGGTGGTCTAGAAGTTTGTTGTTGGCGCCGAGCCCGTCCTGTAGAAGCGGGGTTCGATTCTCATGCCTAGACTCATAAGGATACCTCATGTACGACGGTGAGTAACTGGGCGAGCAGTTCTCATACGAGATAGTCCCAGACCCCGAGTTTTGTCCCATCATCGGTGAAGATATAAAAAGGTTCTCATACTTCTCCCCGTGGTCACCGTAAATGTTTGGAGGGTCCATCCCTATAACCCCAGACTCACCGTTGACCATTCCAACACCACAGCCGCCGGACATTGAGTTCGGAGACATGGCCCCTGGAGGTGGGAGCATGTTGGTGTAGTAGGAACTCATATTCATCTCTAGGCTAACGAGTTGAGCCTCCGTTCAAGACGACGTCCTAGTGTGTGATTTCCAAAATCTTCAGATCACTGTTGAAAATCTTCATTATTTCCCCATCATCTACACCCGCCAATAAAATTATTGCACTTCAACTTTCTGTTCATCATTGGGGATCGATCGATATTACGAAGAAAAACGGTTGGTTTTAATCTAAACACACATAGCTTTCAGATAATAGCAAGTTGGTAGATAGGTTATAGATTCACTTTATAAAGTAGTTTATTATTACTAAATCCACAGATCTCTTTTTTTGTCACTGACAGTTAAAAACTCATTTAAAAAAACCTCTGCAGGTAATTACCGAGTAAACACAATATCCGTTATCATAGACCTGGCGTTGGTCTCAAATCGTGGATAAAAACAAAATGATCCGTGGATAATGGCGATGACCATGGAGATAAAGCTGACCCTTGTCCGGCCGTGGAGGAAACGTTTAACATCATCTCTCTGACGGTCATAAACAATCTGACAATGAGGCGGGGCAGGAGATTTGACTCGCTTGTCACTGCGGTGATGACGTAATCATCCGACGAAATGATCGTTGGGTTTTGAATTGAAATAACCTCAAAAACCACAAACGTCTGTTTAAAAAAACACACAACGTAAACAATGTCGTAGTTGACATATGGCTACGCCTGTGTAATCATAGTTAACGCACACATAAAATCTTCGTCCCGATGCGAGCTTAAGTTTTCGTTATGGCCCGATGATGTTCATTTAGTTGTACAGCTAGTTTCTCTAACTGCACCTAGTCTACTCCCACTAGCACTTACCGGAACGGAGAGTCGTAAATAACGACCACTAGCAAGGAGGGTGGTTGGTGGGTGAAAGAGGGGGGCGGGGGGGGGAAACGTGACCATTTTGTGTTCGTTCGGCTGACTTTTCGCTGGATCGCCCTATGAAGACAAGACCCAAAGGGCTGGTCATGTGACTGGGTCCCCCAGCCAATCAGATGAGGGGAATGGCGGTGGCGATGTGACGGGCTGCCACACGTCTAGGAAAGGGGGCATCCAATGAATGGAGTTAGAAAGCGAGGCCTGGCGGAGCTGGACGGAGTCAGTCAATGTTGAAAGGCAGACAACCCCCCCCCCGCTGTTTCACAAGATCGTTTACCAGCAGGGGCCGGAGAGAGCCTCCCACTAGTCTTGACCAGAAATGTCAGTGATTAGATGGGGTGGGCAAGGAGCACTCACAAAACTAGGTACTTTGACCAAAAAAATCAACATTGTCAGATTTCAATCAAACCGATACCATTAGAATGAGCTTGCAAATTACATTTCAGTGATACCAAGAAGATTTATTTTTTTCTATGTCAAGTGGTTAAAAAGTTATTGCATTTTTAGTGCCTGAGATTTTCCTTATATAATTGTCCCAAACATCTGTGTCCGCAAATCATCACTTTCGACACTAAAAATGTCATAACTTTTTAACTGTTTGAGATAAACCCGTCAAATTTTCAGCATAATTGCATGATTTATTTGCTTTTAGAATAACTAATTATAAGAGCAACATTGTTATGTCTCTTTTATTAAGTATACTTTGTTTAGCAGAAAGTAAGTACATTAAAAAAAATGTTTGGTCCAAACATCATATAAAAATCACCAAACTGCTCTTAGAATTTAAGGCCTATGAGGAGTCAACGTCCGTTCAATGTCAACCGAAATTAGTGCAGCAAAGTGTAATGTCTCAAAGGGTGAATGACAGCTGCATTTTAACATGACGTTGACATCAGTAGAATAATAATCATTATTACTTTTTTTTATATCGTAAAATGTTAACCCAAAGCCCAAGTCTAAATTGATACAAGAAACTTAACTTCAAGGCGAACTCTGCCCCAATAGAAACAAACTGCGCAACAAAACAAATCTAACTGTAATATGATTGAATACTAATGAAACTTATGTCAAATGATCTTTCTTGTGCCTTGTCAGGCTTACCCATACGCCGTTCATTGACGCCCTAGTCTATTACGATCTTATCTTTAATAATAAGATGAGCTCTTACAGAAACATTAAATTATCAAAGTCATCGCTCCCAGCGGGTAATTCATTGCAACACAAATTGAACTCAAATACAAAGTTAGCTGCAGCACAAATACAAAGTTAGCTACAGCACAAATACAAAGTTAGCTGCAGCACAAATACAAAGTTAGCTCCAGCACAAATACAAAGTTAGCTCCAGCACAAATACAAAGTTAGCTCCAAGACAAATACAAAGTTAGCTCCAAGACAAATACAAAGTTAGCTCCAAGACAAATACAAAGTTAGCTCCAAGACAAATACAAAGTTAGCTCCAAGACAAATACAAAGTTAGCTCCAAGACAAATACAAAGTTAGCTCCAAGACAAATACAAAGTTAGCTGCAGCACAAATACAAAGTTAGCTCCAGCACAAATAACAAGTTAGCTGCAGGACAAATACAAATTTAGCTGCAGCACAAATACAAAGTTAGCTGCAGCACAAATAACAAGTTAGCTCCAGGACAAATACAAATTTAGCTGCAGCACAAATACAAAGTTAGCTGCAGCACAAATACAAATTTAGCTCCAAGACAAAAACGATTACTAAGTCACGCTGTTATAAGTGGTTGACTTAGCTTATGTGCACCAGTAAACTTAACTCATGTGCACCGAAACAAAGATCGAATTTATTGAGAAATCCTAACAACCGGACACTGACGTAACTGGCGGAACAATAGACCACAATTCAGCGGTGTTACTATATAACAATAGACCACAATACAGCGGTGTGGATATATAACAATAGACCACAATACAGCGGTGTGGATATATAACAATAGACCACAATACAGCGGTGTTACTATACAACAATAGACCACAATACAGCGGTGACTATATAACAATAGACCACAATACAGCGGTGTTACTATGTAACAATAGACCACAATACAGCGGTGTTACTATATAACAATAGACCACAATACAGCGGTGTTACTATATAACAATATACCACAATACAGCAGTGTTACTATATAACAATATACCACAATACAGCGGTGTTACTATATAAAAATAGACCACAATACAGCGGTGTTACTATATAACAATAGACCACAATACAGCGGTGTGGATATAATAATAAAAAAAACACCACATTCAGGGTATATCTGACTCGAGCACCACATATTGGGTATATTGGACTGACTCGAGCATCACATACAGGGTATATTGGACTGTCTCGAGCATCACATACAGGGTATATTGGACTGACTCGAGCACTACATATTGGGTATATTGGACTGACTCGAGCACCACATATTGGGTATATTGGACTGACTCGAGCATCACATACAGGGTATATTGGACTGACTCGAGCATCACATACAGGGTATATTGGACTGACTCGAGCACTACATATTGGGTATATTGGACTGACTCGAGCACTCAATATTGGGTATATTGGACTGACTCGAGCACTACATATTGGGTATATTGGACTGACTCGAGCACCACACACAGGGTGTATTGGACTGACTCGAGCACCTCACAGGGTATATTGGACTGACTCGAGCACCACACACAGGGTATATTGGACTGACTCGAGCACCACATACAGGGTATATTGGACTGACTCGAGCACTACATTTTTAGTATATTGGACTGACTCGAGCACCTCGCAGGGTATATTGGACTGACTCGAGCACTACATATTTAGTATATTGGACTCCAGCACCAAAGCAAGAGAATATTGACCCCACTGTCTGATAAGCTGTGTATGGAAGGCAAACATGTGTCTCTAGTGTCGCTGAGATGTGTCACCGAGATTTGTGTCGCTGAAATGTGTCGCCTAGATTGTGTGTCGCTGAAATATGTCCTCCAGATGACGTGTAGATGATATATGTGTGCTGAGATACGTCAGCTACCCCAGAAAGTTATCTTCGATGTTATGATGATGATGATGATGAAGAGAACAAGTGATCTGTGACACTGTGGGAGTTCTATCTCCTGCTTAAGATCGAGTGCTGACAAGGAGGGGGAGTGAGGGGATGCGGTATGGGCAGATGACGGCTTGATTAGGGTTGTAGAAACAAAGTCAAGGCGTGGCTAAACTAAGGCTATAGCCCCTGGCCGCGATTAAACGGGGATTATAATTTCTGAGTGTTGTATCCGATAGTATACTATAATATCACAGCGCTGATCTGTTTCTGTGTATAGTATACTATAATATCACAGTGCTGATCTGTTTCTGTGTATAGTATACTATAATATCACAGTGCTGATCTGTTTCTGTGTATAGTATACTATAATATCACAGTGCTGATCTGTTTCTGTGTATAGTATACTATAATATCACAGTGCTGATCTGTTTCTGTGTATAGTATACTATAATATCACAGTGCTGATCTGTTTCTGTGTATAGTATACTATAATATCACAGTGCTGATCTGTTTCTGTGTATAGTATACTATAATATCACAGTGCTGATCTGTTTCTGTGTATAGTATACTCATCTATTATGATAGGCAGGAAACAGGATGTAACATCGTGACATCTGCCATCATGGCATTGACCAACACAAAATGTACCAGCATGTCATCTACCAAGTAGATTCACATCTTGTACACCAAGAAAAGACGACGCCATATAAAAGCTGTGATTAACATTGACACTTTACATTGTGCGTACGACACACATTTTTGCAGTGTTTTAAATAATGTTTCAATATATGAAAACATCAGGACGAAGAACGAGGGGTTGATCCATTGTTTTGAATTACAGTCAGATAACTTGTTTACTAGACTCAAATTTGCATGCTGAAGTTTGTCCTCGTTGGTTGCAATATTATTAACTGAAAAATTGCAAGAGATAAATAGATTCTAATTCAAAAGTTTTATTTCTGAAGGCCTTCGTAAGAGGAAATGATCGCGTGATGCTTCAGTTTATTTTAATAATTTTTTTTCTTCCCATTTTTCCCCATTTAAAAAAAGCCAATTTAAACTTATAACCTGGACCTACACGTTGTCTCATGTGAATCTACACGCTGGGAATTTCTACAGCGATCCTTCACGTCCGAGGGACGGACTCCTAGACAGCCAGGCTTAACGGCCCTGACAAGGTGTCAGAGTTACTTAACTTGAGGACCTACGAGTTTATGTCCCTTTGATCCAGTAGGTGTTGTGGTGTGACGCTGCGAAAGTCTCTTCTCTGTCTTTAAACGGAAGTTCTGAGGAAATTGGCTTTGGCAGAAATTTAGAAAGAAGCAAACAAAAATTTAAAAAGAAATTTAAAAAAAGTTAGTCAAAGTTTAGATGTACAAAAGTTGACGTGTACACGTTTGATATTTACTTTCTTACTATGATGTACACACCTGAGATTTACAGTTTTCATGTACAAGGTTAAGATGTACATAGTATATATGTACTTAGTTGAGATGTTCAAAATTGAGGTGAACAAGGTTGAGATGTACAATGTTGTGTTGTTGAAAGTTGAGAAGTACAAAGTTGTGTTGTTGAAAGTTGAGAAGTACAAAGTTGTGTTGTTGAAAGTTGAGAAGTGCAAAGTTGTGTTGTTGAAAGTTGAGAAGTACAAAGTTGTGTTGTTGAAAGTTGAGAAGTACAAAGTTGTGTTGTCGAAAGTTGATAACTACAAAGTTGTGTTGTTGAAAGTTGAGAAGTACAAAGTTGTGTTGTTGAAAGTTGATAAGTACAAAGTTGTGTTGTTGAAAGTTGAGAAGTGCAAAGTTGTGTTGTTGAAAGTTGAGAAGTACAAAGTTGTGTTGTTGAAAGTTGAGAAGTACAAAGTTGTGTTGTTGAAAGTTGAGAAGTACAAAGTTGTGTTTTTGAAAGTTGATAAGTACAAAGTTGTGTTTTTGAAAGTTGATAAGTACAAAGTTGTGTTGTTGAAAGTTGATAAGTACAAAGTTGTGTTGTTGAAAGTTGAGAAGTACAAAGTTGTGTTGTTGAAAGTTGAGAAGTACAAAGTTGTGTTGTTGAAAGTTGAGAAGTACAAAGTAGACGTGTACAAAATGAATGTCTCAGTTTTGCTAAGGGGCCGTCCATATATGACGTCTCGCGATTTTGGTCAATTTTTCACCCCCCCCCCGTCACACGTCGTCACAAAAAGTTAGCCCCCCCTCCAATATGACGTCACAAAACTTTGCGGCCATCCCATAATGGGGCTGGGGGGTAGGTTATCGTGGTTTTCAAGAGACGTAAATAAAAAAAATTAAAAAAATTGTTGGAACTTTTTTCTGCAGCATTGTTGCTGGGCAGACGACAATTAATTATGTTAACGTTTGGGTGAAACTTGCTGTCTCAATAACGACTGTTAACAAATTTAAACATTAAAAAAACAACAACAACAAAACAAACATCTTTGATACTTTAAATCCATTTAAATGGAATAAATATTTTTATTGTTTTAACTTAAACAAAGTATCTACTAGTCTTTTAGAGACACAGCTCAAATGTGTCATGTTTACATTAATAGTCGTCTGTCAATTTATTATGCCAAGATCACACAGTCAACCTTCAGAAATCACAGAGTCGACCTTCAGAAACTCACAGTCGACCTTCAGGCATCACATAGTTGACCTTCAAAAATCACACAGTCGCCCTTCAGAAATCACACAGTCGACCTTCAGAAATCACACAGTTTATCTTCAGAAATCACACAGTCGACCTTCAAAAATCACGCAGTCGACCTTCAGAAATCACACAGTCGACCTTCAGAAATCACACAGTCGACCTTCAGAAATCACACAGTCGACCTTCAGAAATCACACAGTCGACCTTCAGAAATCACACAGTCGACCTTCAGAAATCACACAGTCGACCTTCAGAAATCACAGAGTCGACTTCAGAAATCACACAGTCGCCCTTCAGAAATCACACAGTCGACCTTCAGAAATCTTGATTAAAATTGTTTTGCTTTAAACTTCGGCAAAATTTCGACCAAAATAAATAAATAAATTAAAAATAATAAATAATTATTTGTAAAAGTGGAGGTCAATTGTAAACTCTACAAAGCCCGTTTCTAAAACATATCAAACCAATTCATATTATAGAACATATCAAACCAATTCATATTATAGAACATATCAAACCAATTCATATTATAGAACATATCAAACCAATTCATATTATAGAACATATCAAACCAATTCATATTATAGAACATATCAAACCAATTCATATTATAGAACATATCAAACCAATTCATATTATAGAACATATCAAACCAATTTATATTATAGAACATATCAAACCAATTCATATTATAGAACATATCAAACCAATTCATATTATAGAACATATCAAACCAATTCATATTATAGAACATATCAAACCAATTCATATTATAGAACATATCAAACCAATTCATATTATAGAACATATCAAACCAATTCATATTATAGAACATATCAAACCAATTCATATTATAGAACATATCAAACCAATTCATATTATAGAACATATCAAACCAATTCATATTATAGAACATATCAAACCAATTCATATTATAGAACATATCAAACCAATTCATATTATAGAACATATCAAACCAATTCATATTATAGAACATATCAAACCAATTCATATTATAGAACATATCAAATCAATTCATATTATAGAACATATCAAACCAATTCATATTATAGAACATATCAAACCAATTCATATTATAGAACATATCAAACCAATTCATATTATAGAACATATCAAACCAATTCATATTATAGAACATATCAAACCAATTCATATTATAGAACATATCAAACCAATTCATATTATAGAACATATCAAACCAATTCATATTATAGAACATATCAAACCAATTCATATTATAGAACATATCAAACCAATTCATATTATAGAACATATCAAACCAATTCATATTATAGAACATATCAAACCAATTCATATTATAGAACATATCAAACCAATTCATATTATAGAACATATCAAACCAATTCATATTATAGAACATATCAAACCAATTCATATTATAGAACATATCAAACCAATTCATATTATAGAACATATCAAACCAATTCATATTATAGAACATATCAAACCAATTCATCTTATAGAACATATCAAACCAATTCATATTATAGAACATATCAAACCAATTCATATTATAGAACATATCAAACCAATTCATATTATAGAACATATCAAACCAATTCATATTATAGAACATATCAAACCAATTCATATTATAGAACATATCAAACCAATTCATATTATAGAACATATCAAACCAATTCATATTATAGAACATATCAAACCAATTCATATTATAGAACATATCAAACCAATTCATATTATAGAACATATCAAACCAATTCATATTATAGAACATATCAAACCAATTCATATTATAGAACATATCAAACCAATTCATATTATAGAACATATCAAACCAATTCATATTATAGAACATATCAAACCAATTCATATTATAGAACATATCAAACCAATTCATATTATAGAACATATCAAACCAATTCATATTATAGAACATATCAAACCAATTCATATTATAGAACATATCAAACCAATTCATATTATAGAACATATCAAACCAATTCATATTATAGAACATATCAAACCAATTCATATTATAGAACATATCAAACCAATTCATATTATAGAACATATCAAACCAATTCATATTATAGAACATATCAAACCAATTCATCTTATAGAACATATTAAACCAATTCATATTATAGAACATATCAAACCAATTCATATTATAGAACATATCAAACCAATTCATATTATAGAACATATCAAACCAATTCATAGAACATATCAAACCAATTCATAGAACATATCAAACCAATTCATAGAACATATCAAACCAATTCATAGAACATATCAAACCAATTCATAGAACATATCAAACCAATTCATAGAACATATCAAACCAATTCATAGAACATATCAAACCAATTCATAGAACATATCAAACCAATTCATAGAACATATCATACCAATTCATACAACATATCATACCAATTCATAGAACATATCATACCAATTCATATTGCTTTGATAGAACATATCAAACCAATTCATATTGCTTTGATAGAACATATCAAACCAATTCATATTGCTTTGATAGAACATATCAAACCAATTCATATTGCTTTGATAGAACATATCAAACCAATTCATATTGCTTTGATAGAACATATCAAACCAATTCATATTGCTTTGATAGAACATATCAAACCAATTCATATTGCTTTGATAGAACATATCAAACCAATTCATATTGCTTTGATAGAACATATCAAACCAATTCATATTGCTTTGATAGAACATATCAAACCAATTCATATTGCTTTGATAGAACATATCAAACCAATTCATATTGCTTTGATAGAACATATCAAACCAATTCATATTGCTTTGATAGAACATATCAAACCAATTCATGTTGCTTTGATAGAACATATCAAACCAATTCATATTGCTTTGATAGAGATACAGAAAAAGAGAGGGAGAGGATGGGGGGGGGGAGAATTTCAATGGCTTGATATCACAGTTGATATCAAAAAGTTATAAAAAAAAATTCTGAATGTCTGCGTCTTTGATGAGTTTGTCTTGTTTGAAGACATCTCCACGCATACGACATCACATCCTTGTGAGAGAACATCCCAACTTGGGGGTCTGCCGGGCTGACAGACTGAACCATCATGTAGTGTGAACTGGCCAACACGTAGTGTGAACTGGCCAACACAAAGTCGGCATTCATTCGATGACGAGCACCTGGCCAACCGCAGCAAGTGCCAACATCTCCTTATCAAGCACCAAAACAAAGATCATTCTTTTTGTGTTGACGATAGGGCAGAGGGGTGGGGCCGACAGAAACATTGGCACAATTCTGAGATAAGTTTGCAGAGTCGATGTGAATGAAATAATCTTCTGTGCAGAAGGAGCGCCCTTAACAGATAAGATAAGAAGATAAACCTTTAACTTTAATGACAAGTCTTAGACTGATGGCCGATGGCTTTCAACCACGGGGAATGAATAATTCGTCCAAATTTTAATTATTTATTGTTTTATGCTTAGTTCACACTTTATACTCTCTAATCTAACATGCATTTGTTCAACAGTCTAATGAAGCATTTGTTCAACGAAGAACACAAAAATTGCTATAACAATCTACAAGATGCAAAAAAATGTTGCTAACAAGCTGATGAAACGATTCAAGGGTCTGACATTGTGCGGACTAAATGATGTGTAATAAAACAATTCTTCAAAGTGAGTCTATGTTAGCATTGTTGTGTTGCGGTCTCTGCCACTAGTTTTAATTTTTCTACGGGCATAGTGTTGTATACCTTTGACAGTGCTGTATACCTTTGACAGTGTTGTATACCTTTAACAGTGCTGTATACCTTTGACAGTGTTGTATACCTTTGACAGTGTTGTATACCTTTGACAGTGTTGTATACCTTTGACAGTGTTGTATACCTTTGACAGTGTTGTATACCGTTGACAGTGTTGTATACCTCTGACAGTGTTGTATACCTTTGAAAGTGTTGTATACCTTTGACAGTGTTGTATACCTTTGACAGTGTTGTATACCTTTGACAGTGTTGTATACCTTTGACAATGTTGTATACCTTTGAGAGTGTTGTGTACATTTGACAGTGTTGTGTACCTTTGACAGTGTTGTGTACCTTTGACAGTGTTGTCTACCTTTGACAGTGTTGTGTACATTTGACAGTGTTGTATACCTTTGACAGTGTTGTATACCTTTGACAGTGTTGTCTACCTTTGACAGTCTTGTGTACATTTTACAGTGTTGTATACCTTTGACAGTCTTGTGTACATTTTACAGTGTTGTATACCTTTGACAGTCATGTGTCCATTTTACAGTGTTGTGTACATTTGACAAAGTTTTGTTTACATTGACAGTGTTGTGGACGTTTGACTGTGTTGTGTACATGTGACTGTGTTGTGTACATTTGACTGTGTTGTGTACATGTGACAGTGTTGTGTACATTTGACTGCGTTGTGTACATGTGACTGTGTTGTGTACATGTGACAGTGTTGTGTACATGTGACTGTGGTGTGTACATTTAACACAGTGTTGTGAAAATTTAACACCGTAGTGAATAAAAAACATCAAACAGTTCAGCAACCTCAACTTGCCGCCCTCCGTCAACCCCTTTAGCCCACAGACCACTGCTGTTAAACTTAAACTGACTACTGCTGTTGAACTTAAACTGACAACTGCTGTTAAACTTAAACTGACCACTGCTGTTAAACTTAAACTGACCACTGCCGTTAAACTTATGTCATACAGAATAGGACTGCGATAAAGCTGTTAAATAAAATGCAAAATGCACAAACAAATTGCGTAAGGAAAACAACATTTTAAAGCTATATTATATAATTAATGCAACAGTAAACATTTCGGCACATGCCTACGTCAGTACAAATAACATAGGAGTACTTACACAAGTACATTTTACATGTATTACAATTATATTTAAATTGTTAAGACATACTATATCAAGGAAAATAGTTACGTAACGATAAAAAGAAAGGGGGAAAAAACAAACAAACAATGACACAGGATATAAGAAAAGCTTGTTAAATTTAAACTGGCCACTTCCTGTTAAATCTAAACTGACCACTGATGTTAAATTTAAACTGACCACTGCCTGTTAAATTTAACTGAATACTGCTGTTAACTTAAACTGACCACTATTAGACACCCCTCGAATCTTAACACCAAAATGTGACACCCTTCACATGAAATAAGTGGTTCTCACATCATAACTTGTTATTGGACGGGCGCCCCAGTCTTCTAACAGAGGCCCCAGTCATCAAAGGGCCATTAAATGTCTGCGATGAGCCAATAGTTGTAGGCCAGGTCCTATAGACGACAATTGTTTTATGGCCCTCTCTGGCCCGGTCCGAAAGTGTGAAATTCTCAACCTGTCCTCCCCCCTCCTTAACTCGGACACCAGGAGTCATAAAGTCAGGAGGGCATGCTGGGAGCTAGACTGACCGGAAAGACTGGGTCGGCCTTCATTCCGGACTTGTGACCTCGGCGATAAATACTCTCATTAGGGCCCATAAATTGATGGACTGTTAAGCCGTGCAATTATAGGTCATAGGTTTTTATGACAACTTCAACGCAAGGCCGCCACCACCCACAAGTCTACGTTGTTCGTCTTGAGTCTAGCTGGGAGCAGTGGCTTTTAATAACCTATTGTATTGTTCAAACTGCTCCCCTCACTAACTGGTGTCTCTTGACACGACCGAGATGAGATGAAGCAACGTCACATTCCCCACTGCCACGCACACACACACAACAGCCACACCTACCACACACACACAAACATCACGCACACAACACACACAAACATCACGCACACAACACACACTACAATACACACCACACCACATACCACATACACCACAAACATTCTTCTGAATATGGCTCGCATCTTTTAATTAACGTCAGCTCTGTTTACTGTTGGCGTGGAGATTCCAATGTTAAAACAATTCCATTGTGGGTCTCGTCAAACAAAAAGAGAATTCAAATACCATTTACATTAAACTACTGTACAAGATAACATTTTAATGTCTTCATCTCTTGGAAATCTCAATCTTAAATTCTACCATAATTTTTTAGCTTTCATTTCCTCCGTACCTTGATTTGAGGTCGGAAACGGGGTCATTTATTGACCGGTCAGTACGGCTTGTTGGTGGCTATTTAATCTCTATTTTCTTTTTTGTTTATCGGGTATTTCTGGTTGCACACCTGTCTAGTTATTCATTTTTTGTTTGATTCTGTGGTCTGTTGTTGATCTATGTCCCCTTGTTTCATTCTGTGGTCTGTTGTTGATCTATGTCCCCTTGTTTCATTCTGTGGTCTGTTGTTGATCTATGTCCCCTTGTTTCATTCTGTGGTCTGTTGTTGATCTATGTCCCCTTGTTTCTGTGGTCTGTTGTTGATCTATGTCCCCTTGTTTCATTCTGTGGTCTGTTGTTGATCTATGTCCCCTTGTTTCATTCTGTGGTCTGTTGTTGATCTATGTCGTCTTGTTTCATTCTGTGGTCTGTTGATCTATGTCGTCTTGTTTCATTCTGTGGTCTGTTGTTGATCCATGTCCTCTTGTTTCATCCTGTGGTCTGTTGTTGATCTATGTCGTCTTGTTTCATTCTGTGGTCTGTTGCTGATCTATGTCCTTTTGTTTCATTCTGTGGTCTGTTGTTGATCCATGTCCTCTTGTTTCATCCTGTGGTCTGTTGTTGATCTATGTCGTCTTGTTTCATTCTGTGGTCTGTTGCTGATCTATGTCCTTTTGTTTCATTCTGTGGTCTGTTGTTGATCTATGACCTTTTGTTTCATTCTGTGGTCTGTTGTTGATCTATGACCTTTTGTTTCATTCTGTGGTCTGTTGTTGATCTATGTCGTCTTGTTTCATTCTGTGGTCTGTTGTTGATCTATGTCCTTTTGTTTCATTCTGTGGTCTGTTGCTGATCTATGTCCTTTTGTTTCATTCTGTGGTCTGTTGTTGATCTATGTCCTTTTGTTTCATTCTGTGGTCTGTTGTTGATGTATGTCCCCTTGTTTAATTCTGTGGTCTGTTGTTGATCTATGTCCTTTTGTTTCATTCTGTGGTCTGTTGTTGATCTATGTCCCCTTGTTTCATTCTGTGGTCTGTTGCTGATCCATGTCCTCTTGTTTCATTCTGTGGTCTGTTGTTGATCCATGTCCTCTTGTTTCATTCTGTGGTCTGTTGCTGATCTATGTCCTTTTGTTTCATTCTGTGGTCTGTTGCTGATCTATGTCCTTTTGTTTCATTCTGTGGTCTGTTGCTGATCTATGTCCTATTGTTTCATTCTGTGGTCTGTTGTTGATGTATGTCCTTTTGTTTCATTCTGTGGTCTGTTGTTGATCTATGTCCTATTGTTTCATTCTGTGGTCTGTTGTTGATGTATGTCCTCTTGTTTCATTCTGTGGTCTGTTGTTGATCTATGTCCTATTGTTTCATTCTGTGGTCTGTTGTTGATGTATGTCACTTGTTTCAGACGCTTTCACTCTCTGACTCTGAATCTCCCAATGATCCTTCTCCGCGCCAATAGTCTTCATATTCCACCTGGAGATTAGCGAGAAGCGCTGGAGTAAATATGATGGCGTCCTTATGAAATGATGCTAACATATATTTTTATGGTTCTGTGAATTGTACACATTATTTTTTTTATTACTATTTCCATTACACATACCATTTTCAAATAAACAATTGTTTCTATTATATTATATTCGTCTTCTGAGTATTTTAGCGACCTGTGTCATGTCAAAACTACGTCATAACCCTCCCAAAAAGTCCGCCCTTGCACGTGACCCTGATATTTCCAGACGTTGGAGACCAGTGTCACTATGTCCCAATCGGCCCGCCCTTTGAAGTCACCGCCGATGGCTTTTTAACAACCAACCAGCTCTCCACCGCTGAACTGATCCCCCGCAGTTTGTTGGTCACAACACAAGTCAGAGCGTCCTCGGCCCCATCAATGCTGACCTCGTGGGGCGCCTACACGCCCCTGTGATCACACGGTACAACTCTATGCACGATTCGCCGCCAAGAACATGAGATAAAACACGACACAACTGATCTAAAAAAGATTTTACCTATTGAGGGTTTTGGCTCACTATGGACCACCCCGACGCTTTAGTCGGTCACCAGTTAACACAACTATGAGCCCTTGACCAGAGTGTCGCTGGACACCAGTTAACATAACTATGAGCCCATGACCAGAGTGTCACTGGCCTTTGATAACTACTGGAGTTGAACGTTGAGTAGCTTGATACACTCATTGCGGCAGCATAAATTGTCGTACTCTTGTACATGACCCACTGTTGGCGGTCCTCTGTACACGGGTGTCGGCACTTTGTACACGGGTGTCGGTACTTTGTACACGGGTGATATCACAGTGTACATTGGTGATATCTCAGTGTACATGGGGGATACATCAATGTACATGGGGGATACATCAATGTACACGGGTGATATCTCAGTGTACATGGGTAATATCTCAGTGTACATGGGTGATATCTCAGTGTACATGGGTGATATCTCAGTGTACATTGGTTTGATCAATGTACATGTTAGGTAGCCCATCAATGACTTTAAACAATGTCTAATTATGACAATGGCGAAAGAGTGAGATAATGTCTAGACTCTAGAGCTTACACTGTCATAAAGAAACCAGAAGTCTCCTCTAGCTTGTCAAAACAACAAAGGAAAAAATAGTCCCTGACAAAATAAAATCCTGTTTCATTTAGCACGTGGGGGCGTTACTTTGATGAAGGGATTAGTAGAGCAGAACTGAGCTAAATCCAATAAGCTAGAAATCCCGAGGTTAATTATCCCAGTAGGTAATACCTGGCCACACTTAGGTGAGTCAGTATGGGGGCGGTATTTAAGACACTGCTACAAATTGTTACATCAATAAGAAAATAGAGGATTACACAACCAGTCGCCTAAATCGAGATCCAAATTAAAAACGAAATACAAATTTAAAAACGTTATTGTTGTATTTTCACTCAAAATATTATGTCGTTATTTTTCAAGTGTTATATTAAACACTCGAAATATCAGGTCGTTTTGTTCTCAAGTGTTATTTTAAACACATAAAAAATCAGGTCGTTTGGTTCTCAAACAAAGGAGACGCACTTACATCGATTATTGTGAACATAAGCCTATCCAATGATGAACTTACATCGACTATTGTGAACAAAGGCCTATCCAATGATGAACTTACATCGACTATTGTGAACATAGGCCTATCCAATGATACAATTACATTGATTATTATGAACATAGGCCTATCCAATGATACAATTACATTGATTATTATGAACATAGGCCTATGCAATGATACAATTACATTGATTATTGTGAACATAGGCCTATCCAATGATACAATTACATTGATTATTATGAACATAGGCCTATCCAATGATACAATTACATTGATTATTATGAACATAGGCCTATGCAATGATACAATTACATTGATTATTGTGAACATAGGTCTATCCAATGATGAACTTACATCGACTATTGTGAACATAGGCCTATCCAATGATGAACTTACATCGACTATTGTGAACATAGGCCTATCCAATGATACATTTACATCGACTATTGTGAACATAGCCCTATCCAATGATGAACTTACATCGACTATTGTGAACATAGGCTTATCCAATGATGCACTTACATCGACTATTGTGAACATAGGCCTATCCAATGATACATTTACATCGACTATTGTGAACATAGGCCTATCCAATGATGCACTTACATCGACTATTGTGAACATAGGCCTATCCAATGATACATTTACATCGACTATTGTGAACATAGGCCTATCCAATGATGCACTTACATCGACTATTGTGAACATAGGCCTATCCAATGATACATTTACATCGACTATTGTGAACATAGGCCTATCCAATGATGCACTTACATCGACTATTGTGAACATAGGTCTATCCAATGATACATTTACATCGACTATTGTGAACATAGGCCTATCCAATGATGAACTTACATCTACTATTGTGAACATAGGCTTATCCAATGATGCACTTACATCGACTATTGTGAACATAGGCCTATCCAATGATACATTTACATCGACTATTGTGAACATAGGCATATCCAATGATACATTTACATCGACTATTGTGAACATAGGCCTATCCAATGATTCACTTACATCGACTATTGTGAACATAGGCCTATCCAATGATACATTTACATCGACTATTGTGAACATAGGCCTATCCAATGATGCACTTACATCGACTATTGTGAACATAGGCCTATCCAATGATACATTTACATCGACTATTGTGAACATAGGCCATCCAATGGTGAAATTACATCGATTATTGTGAACATAGCCCAATCCAATGATGAACTTTCATAGACTATTGTGAACATAGGCCATCCAATGGTGAAATTACATCGATTATTGTGAACATAGCCCAATCCAATGATGAACTTTCATAGACTATTGTGAACATAGGCCATCCAATGGTGAAATTACATCGATTATTGTGAACATAGCCCAATCCAATGATGAACTTACATCGACTATTGTGAACACAGGCCAATCCAATGATGAACTTACATCGACTATTGTGAACACAGGCCAATCCAATGATGAACTTACATCGACTATTGTGAACACAGGCCAATCCAATGATGAACTTACATCGACTATTGTGAACACAGGCCAATCCAATGATGAACTTACATCGACTATTGTGAACACAGGCCAATCCAATGATGAACTTACATCGACTATTGTGAACACAGGCCAATCCAATGATGAACTTACATCGACTATTGTGAACACAGGCCAATCCAATGATGAACTTACATCGACTATTGTGAACACAGGCCAATCCAATGATGAACTTACATCGACTATTGTGAACACAGGCCAATCCAATGATGAACTTACATCGACTATTGTGAACACAGGCCAATCCAATGATGAACTTACATCGACTATTGTGAACACAGGCCAATCCAATGATGAACTTACATCGACTATTGTGAACACAGGCCAATCCAATGATGAACTTACATCGACTATTGTGAACACAGGCCAATCCAATGATGAACTTACATCGACTATTGTGAACACAGGCCAATCCAATGATGAACTTACATCGACTATTGTGAACACAGGCCAATCCAATGATGAACTTACATCGACTATTGTGAACACAGGCCAATCCAATGATGAACTTACATCGACTATTGTGAACACAGGCCAATCCAATGATGAACTTACATCGACTATTGTGAACACAGGCCAATCCAATGATGAACTTACATCGACTATTGTGAACACAGGCCAATCCAATGATGAACTTACATCGACTATTGTGAACACAGGCCAATCCAATGATGAACTTTAACCATTGCAACAGTGTTCCCTCTAAAGTTCGTTGGTCGCGTGCGAAGTTGCACAGCATCTGTTTTTTGTAGAATATTTTACCACATATGTTTTGCGGTAATTCTAGACTGCTGCGCGCGTTGGTCAGATTTCTGCGCTTAACTGCGCAGCTTAAAGGGAACATTGCCTAACACCTCCCTAGTAACGTCTTTGGCTGTGACTAAGTAGTCATGTGACTAATTTTGTCATACGCTATTATCTCCTTGAAGAACATTACGACATTTAAAAATAATATTTCATGTAGAAATCAGCTGTTGATATTTTGAATCAGTACAGAGCCACCCAGCTCCGAATTGGTACCTAACGCTAGTTAGGCGGCTGGGTAATGCGTGGAACCTTCATAGCCGTGGCCTGTGAACGCTGCATCACTTGCCAACAGGTCATCCGTCATGGTCTGTGGACGCAATTATCTTTTGCATAGAAGGAGCGTCTGTATAGATAAGATAAGATAAGATAAGAATATTCGAACACTATCGATAAGGTTAGATTTTCAGTTCCCGTATTTGACAACGTGCCATGTTATGTGTCATCGTGTCAATATAAGTGCCAGTGTGTTAGTGTTAAGTGTGCGCACCCATGCCGACACAGTGACTCGTGTTCAATGACCAAGTCCACGCCCTCGTTCACAAACCTTCAATCCCGCTTACAGGATTTAACCCGGGCTTTGTACAGACCGGCTTCGAGTTGTCTTGTCCTTGTTGGAGTGATCTCCCCTTGAAGTCGTCCCCTTGTTTGTCCTTACCCTGTCAACTTATTGTCCCCCTTTGATGGATGACGTGATGGCGAGTTCGATAGACCAGGAAACGGACAATGCTAATGAACTGACCAGACACAAGTGGCCCCGGGTTCATTTGGGCCGCGGTGTCGGTATCAAGGGACTGGTCATTTTTAAGCGTTCTATCCGCTGTCTTCTGATTGTGGAGCTTGAAAGTCGGTTGTCTTTGTGGGCGTCGCTGCGGTTGTTGTCGTGGTACATTTCTGGTTACAGGCGGTGGTCATTTTCTCAACTTCCAACATTGCCGACCAAATAAGCTGATGAACATTCATGTCGTGTCTCGTTCAATCACGTGTCTCCTGGTCTTTAATTCAGCCCGCCGCCAAAGTTAGGCCATCGTGACGTAATGCCAATTGAATACGTTCGTCTGCTAGTTCGTCTGCTAATGCAGTAAAAGCGAAAATGTTTCTTAAGTACGCGTGTACGAGGGTATAAACATCACTTAAAAAATGTATCGGGCGCAGCGAAACAAACCATGTGGATGCTGTTGGAGAATAAAATATTGATGTCGTTGTATAATACCAATTAGATGTTTTTGGAGATTATAAAGTTAATGTTGTAGTAGAATACCAAGTAGTTGTTGTTTGAGAATATAAAGATGTTGTAGTAGAATACCAAGTAGATGTTGTAGTAGAATACCAAGTAGATGTTGTAGTAGAATACCAAGTAGATGTTGTAGTAGAATACCAAGTAGATGTTGTAGTAGATTACCAAGTAGATGTAGTAGTAGAATACCAAGTAGATGTAGTAGTAGAATACCAAGTAGATGTTGTAGTAGAATACCAAGTAGATGTTGTAGTAGATTACCAAGTAGATGTAGTAGTAGAATACCAAGTAGATGTTGTAGTAGAATACCAAGTAGATGTTGTAGTAGAATACCAAGTAGATGTTGTAGTAGAATACCAAGTAGATGTTGTAGTAGATTACCAAGTAGATGTAGTAGTAGAATACCAAGTAGATGTTGTAGTAGAATACCAAGTAGATGTTGTAGTAGAATACCAAGTAGTTGTTGTTTGAGAATATAAAGATGTTGTAGTAGAATACCAAGTAGATGTTGTAGTAGAATACCAAGTAGATGTTGTAGTAGAATACCAAGTAGATGTTGTAGTAGAATACCAAGTAGATGTTGTAGTAGATTACCAAGTAGATGTAGTAGTAGAATACCAAGTAGATGTTGTAGTAGAATACCAAGTAGATGTTGTAGTAGAATACCAAGTAGATGTAGTAGAATACCAAGTAGATGTTGTAGTAGAATACCAAGTAGATGTTGTAGTAGAATACCAAGTAGATGTTGTAGTAGAATACCAAGTAGATGTTGTAGTAGAATACCAAGTAGATGTAGTAGTAGAATACCAAGTAGATGTTGTATTTGAATACCAAGTAGATGTTGTAGTAGAATACCAAGTAGATGTAGTAGTAGAATACCAAGTAGATGTAGTAGTAGAATACCAAGTAGATGTTGTATTTGAATACCAAGTAGATGTTGTAGTAGAATACCAAGTAGATGTAGTAGTAGAATACCAAGTAGATGTAGTAGTAGAATACCAAGTAGATGTTGTAGTAGAATACCAAGTAGATGTAGTAGTAGAATACCAAGTAGATGTTGTAGTAGAATACCAAGTAGATGTTGTAGTAGAATACCAAGTAGATGTAGTATTTGAATACCAAGTAGATGTTGTTGGAGAATATAAAGATGTTGTATTAGATGTTGTGGAAGAAAACATCTTGCATGGTGTTGGTGTTTTTTAAAATCAAATAGAAGGAGTTTTAATGATGGCAGATATTTATGATATGTTAGTTGGATGATGACGTTGGTTGGTGTCTGAGTTCGTTACAACAAGAAGTGTCCCTGTTTTATTCGTTTTACCGAATGCCCATTGCCATTTATTGCCTAGTGCCCCAGGCCAGTTATTGCCGAGTGCCCCATGCCAGTTATTGCCTAGTGCCCCAGGCCAGTTATTGCCGAGTGCCCCATGCCAGTTATTGCCTAGTGCCCCAGGCCAGTTATTGCCTAGTGCCCCATTACATTTATTGTCAAGTGCCCCGTGCCAGTTACTGCCGAGTACCCTATGTCAGTTATTGCCGAGTGCCCCGGGCCAGTTATTTCCGAGTGCCCCATGCCAGTTATTGCCGAGTGCCCATGCCAGTTATTGCCGAGTGCCCCATGCCAGTTATTGCTGAGTGCCCCATGCCAGTTATTGCCGAATACCCAATGCCAGTTATTGCTGAGTGCCCCATGCCCAATGCCAGTTATTGCCAAGTGCCTCGTGCCAGTTATTGCCAAGTTCCCCGTGCCAGTTATTGCAGAGTGGCCCATGCCCAATGCCATTTTTTTCCGAGTGCCCCATGCCAGTTATTGTCAAGTGCCCCGTGCCAGTTATTGCCATTTGCCCCATCTCAGTTATTGCCGCTTCCTGATGCCAGTTATTGCCGCTTGCTGACTCCAGTAAATCAGCGGTCGTGTTATCGTCCAATGAATCTCTTCATTTGTGCGCGCGATGTCCGTGCTTGACCCTTGACACCTCCGGAAGCGAAGAGCAAAGATGGCGTTGGCACTAGATTAGTGGCAATTTTAGATGTGTGACATCACACATGATTTCTATGAGAATTTACTGCGGGCCCTCGTCACAGCGGCTTCTCATTGACTTGGAACAAGCAGAATCGTAGAACGTGGCAGAGATTGTTAGGCGATGAAAATAAAACCTAAGAGGATATTTGAAAAAAAATAAATCTTTGCATCTTGTGTGAACATGAATTTAAAAAAGGTTGAAAACTAAATATCTTATGGTACATACGCTGTACATAGAGGCTTTTCACGGCATAGATAATATGATGTGATGATCAATGGTAGGTGTCTATGTATTTATTGATGTTTATCAACATCCTTATCAACATCCTTATCAACATCCTTATCAACATCCTTATCAACATCCTTATCAACATCCTTATCAAAATCTGTATCAGCACCAGTATCAACCATCAACTTGGATGATTTGAACTATCGAACATCTCAACACAAACTTTGGCTACTTTGAAAGAGATGATTTCGGTAGCCACACAAAAGACAAGTTTTACAGTATCCCCGTCTTAAGGATATTAACCTTGGGTAAACTGGCACAAAATTGCCTGGAATCGTCCCAATATTGGCCAGGCTCTTTGCTGTTGGCATTGGGACAGGGGCTGCCATAAAACAGCGGCGTTAACGATCAGTTGTCTCCCGTGAATCTCGGACCGTGTTGATTTTGTTGTCGGTCTTCACGTTGTTTCTCCGTCTATGTTATGTCTGCATCTGCCATAGACAAATCCAATCTCTCGTCACGTTCTTCATCATCCGTTATTTGTGTGGGCTCCGAGACTGGCATGAAAAGTTTTTGGTAAACTAGTCAGAAGTAAATCATAATTTCATGAATAAGTCATTTTGAACAATCTCTGATAAAATTGGTGCGTTTAATGAGATAAGGCAACAGCCGGGGTAGGTCCAAATTTAAAGCAGGCTGGAAAGTGTTGTCTAATGGCTGTTTGATAGTAGTGTCACTGATGTTTGATGTATTTTTGATAGATGTGTGATCGATATCTGATAGATGTCTGATAGTTGAATGATTGATATCTGATAGTTAATAATAATAATAATAAATTGATAATTTATATAGCGCTGTATCACAGCAATGAACCGGGCTCACGGCGCTTTACGTGGCGATAATAACATACGTATAATAATTAAATAACCATATATATCATAATAACAACATAAATTTAATGACAGTATGTTACAACTAAGCTACGTTAATCATTAAAAGAAATGTTGTTTCATTAAGTTTGTAAATTCATTTTGAAAATATGCGTCTTACGGGCAGTCTTGAAGGACTTGGTTGTTTGAATACTACGGATGTGTAATGGTAGAGAATTCCATTGTTTGGCTGCACAAAAAGAGAATGACCTTTCGTCAAATGTTTTAGTGCGTGTCTTAGGAACACAGAGAATGCGCGTATCTGCAGAAGAGCGTAGCTGACGACTGGGTGAGTAGACCGACAGAAGTTCAGTAAGATAGGAAGGGGATGAGTCAGAAAAGAAGTTGTGACAGAGAACAACCAGTTGGTAATTAATTCGGGCTTTTATAGGTAGCCAATGAAGTGAGTTAAGTAGCGGAGTAACATGGTAATGTTGTTTTTTTTGCCTTAAGAACTAGTCTGGCAGCTGAATTTTGAGCTTTCTGTAGTTTTTCAATGCATTGTTTTGGCGCACCTGACAGAAGAGAATTGCAATAATCAATACGAGGTAGAACAAGAGCACAGACTAGAGTTTTTGTTGCACTAACTATTAAGTAATGACGGATTGAGCTGATCTGACGAATGGCGTTGTAGGCAGAGCGACAGATCTGATTGATGAAGTTGTTGGTAGACATGTTGTCAGAAATAATGCAGCCAAGATTCCTAGTCGATGTTTGGAACAGTATATCAGAACTAGCTACCTGAATAGAATCAGGAAGAGACAAAGTACTACGTGATTTATTGTTTCAAAATAGGAGTGCTTCCAAAGTCATCCAAGGCTTTACCTCACCAATGCACTCCTGCATCAATTTGACAGTGGATTCAATATCTGAGGGATCAGTGTGAGTGTATAGCTGAGTATCATCTCCAAATGATTGGCTTTTAACTGAATGCTTTTCGACCAGTAGAAGTAGTGGCCTTGTATACATTACGAAATGTTGTATGATTGATATCTGGCAGATATCTGCTAGATGTCTGATAGTTGTATGATAGTTGTCTGATAGTTGTATGATAGTTGTATGATAGTTGTATGATAGTTGTATGATAGTTGTATGATAGTTGTATGATAGTTGTATGATAGTTAACTTAAGAATGTCTATTTAGTTTATAAATATCAGCGAAACGTTTCAATTTTTTGTATATTTTGTGTGTATTTTCTTAGTTCTTTGAAGAAAGCTCCTTGTAAAAAATTCTCTATTATGGTGTCTTATTATTTTTATTTTAAAGAGTTACTAATAAAAGCTGTCTATGTGCTCTGTGAACGTGCAAAGAAGTTGGATTTAATGAACATAGTCTGGTCAAAATATAAGACATAGCATATGTCCAAATAGAGGTGAATAGACTGATCATTCAAATGCGGACGATGGAAAACTACTAATTTCTTTTTAATTTAAAAAAAAATAATTAAAAAAAATGGAGAAAGAATTTTAATGGGATTTTTTTTTGGTCTCTGGTCAAAATTTATTGTTACACTTGACACGTCTTTTGTCACAAATGATAAATTATTGACCTTCCGTCTTCAATTCCTTTCTTCCTTTGTTTAATTTTTTTTACACTTATAAAAATCCCTCTCCTGCTACTTTTGATATACAAGATCAATAACCGAAATATTGAGCATAAATTTGAAAAGAAAAGGACATGTAATAAAATCAACGTTGAACGTGGCTCGAGGCGGCGACGAGGGCTACAGTCCAACATCAGTACCAGGATCTTCTCTCGTGTATCGCCTTGTGATCTGGGCGTGACAAAGACGAGCTGCTGGTCAACGTCTCATCGCGGTTTGAATCTCTCGTGTGCCTCCCCTCCACCTAATCTCGGCCATGATATCCTCGACTTGGGATAGACATCTCGACAACGTCTAATGTTCCTTCATAGCCCCGGGGGCTAGGGCGGGCTGTGGTGGGGCGTACACAGGGATACGGGTGCTCATGCTTATGTGGGAGAATTACTTTTTGTGTTTGTCAACTGAAAAAAAGGGGGGGGGGAATGGCTGGCGATCCATTTTGATGAGTCTGCCATTCATTTCATTAGTTATCATTAAGTTCTTTGTTTCGTGTATGACTGTATTAAAACAATTCTTTTTTAAAATTTATTTGTCTGACTCACATCTGATATACCTCCCATCTAAACATCAAGCGAAATATATTTCAACACAATAATATGTTCAAACCGTTGCAGACGTGACTCACATACGAAACAATGGATGGGCAGACATCTTATTTGTAATGGTAGGCATTTAAAAAGGTGTAGATATTTTTGCATCACATTTAAGCCTGAGGCTTACTATTATACGCTATTATTATTATATTTTTTATTTAACTAAACATCTCTCTTTCATAATTCTGTCCGTCTGGGTTAAATTTTAAATAGAATTTTGATTTCAACTAGACTCGACAGCTTAACTTTCGATTGAATCGCTTCAGCATACCATCTACCTTACAACACAAAGAAAAAACATATCTTCTACCTTACCACACACAAATAAAAACATATCTTCTACCTTACCACACACACATAAAAACATATCCTACCCCACCACAGACAAATATAAACATATCCTACCCACCACACACAAATATAAACATATCCTACCCCACCACCACACAAATTTAAACATATCCTACCCCACCACCACTCAAGTCTTGGCGAGGCTAGTCACTATAAGTTGTGAGCTTTCTTTGTCGATACTTAAGAAACGAACCAAACAATTTAAACGTAACTCACCAACCTGTTTGTTTCTTTGTCTGCCAGGATTCTTAGGAACTAGATCCAAAGATTTATTTTCTACGATACCTAGACTTCGATACCTAGACTTCGATACCTAGACTTTGGTCAAAGAGTAAAGTGATTGCCTAATAATCTGTTAAAGATAGTTTTTACAGAAATTCAATCATAGAATGAATCTTGATGACATTCTTATTGACCTATCATTTCATCAACTAACATCAAATGTTCATACAATGCACTTACAATTGTTGTGTCCTTGGTTTGAAAAGTGGTACAATATATCTGAGGTACAATACTGTTGTCTCTGTTACATATGACTTTCTTATATTTTGCTTTGTTAGTTATGACTATTATAACTGTTAAATATGCCCCTTTGTGCAGTCTCCGTTAAAGAGGCGTAAAGTGTATTTACACTAAAATTTCGTAATTTTAAAAGCTTTATATTTAGATACATCAATGAATATATTTTTATATTGAGTTTTCATCTACATAATGATATATTTCATGGCCTTTAAAAAAATAATTTTTGATTAAAACATATTTATAGTTCTCAAAGATGGATGGTCTCAAAGATGGATGGTCTCAAAGATGGATGGTCTCAAAGATGGATGGTCTCAAAGATGGATGGTCTCAAAGATGGATGGTCTCAAAGATGGATGGTCTCAAAGATGGATGGTCTCAAAGATGGATGGTCTCAAAGATGGATAGATTGTAAGGTGGATGATGGATTGACTAAATGATGGATGGAATTAATGATGCAAGAAAATAATTATTATTAGATTGGATTGCCTTAACGATGGATGCAGTTGCGTCACTAAGATTGTTGTCACCCACTGCAATAGCTCATGGCGTCGTCCCCTCGCTACTTACCCCATATACCCTCTCCTTTATCTGGCAGTGCCATATAAAGGGAATACACACGAGTTTTACATTTTGGTGTCCCCCCTTGTAATGGTGTCATCCGATGCGGTCCGCACCTCCACTCCTTTTCTAGTGACGACTCTGGATGGATGGATTTAATGGTGCAGTGCAGGGTTGATTGGCGGATGATTTAACGTAATGGTGGACAAAATCAAAGGTGCAATGACGTAATGATGGATAAACTCAAAGGTGCAATGACGTAATGGTGGATAAACTCAAAGGTGCAATGACGTAATGGTGGATAAACTTAAATGTGCAATGACGTAATGGTGGATAAACTCAAAGGTGCAATGACGTAATGGTGGATAAACTCAAAGGTGCAATGACGTAATGGTGTATACACTCAAAGGTGCAATGACGTAATGGTGGATAAACTCAAAGGTGCAATGACGTTATGGGGGATAAACGCAAAGGTGCAATGACGTAATGGTGGATAAACTCAAAGGTGCAATGACGTAATGGTGGATAAACTCAAAGGTGCAATGACGTAATTGTGGACAAACTCAAAGGTGCAATGACGTAATGGTGGATAAACTCAAAGGTGCAATGACGTAATGGTGGATAAACTCAAAGGTGCAATGACGTAATGGTGGACAAATTCAAAGGTGCAATGACGTTATGGTGGATAAACTCAAAGGTGCAATGACGTTAAGGTTTAAAAATACTCAAAGATGCAATGAAGTAATAGTGGACAAAATCAAAGGTGCAATGACGTAATGGTGGATAAACTCAAAGTTGCAATGACGTAATGGTGGATAAACTCAAAGGTGCAATGACGTAATGGTTGAAATACTCAAAGATGCAATGACGTAATAGTGGACAAAATCAAAGTTGCAATGACGCAATGCTATATAAACTCAAAGGGGCCATGACGTAATGGTGGATAAACTCAAAGGTGCAATGACGTAATTTTTGACAAACTCAAAGGTGCAACGACGTAATGGTGAATGAACTCAAAGGTGCAATGACATAATGGTTGAAATACTCAAAGATGCAATGACGTAATAGTGGGCAAAATCAAAGATGCAATGACGTAATGGTGGATAAACTCAATGGGGCAATGACGCAATGGTTGAAATACTCAAATATGCAATAACGTAATGGTGGACAAACTCAAGGTGCAATGACGTAATGGTGGATAAACTCAAAGGTGCAATGACGTAATGGTGGATAAACTCAAAGGTGCAATGACGTAATGGTGGACAAACTCAAAGGTGCAATGACGCAATTGTGGATAAACTCAAAGGTGCAATGACGTAATGGTGGATAAACTCAAAGTTGCAATGACGTAATGGTGGACAAACCCAAAGGTGCAATGACGTAGTTGTGGATAAACTCAAAGGTGCAATGACGTAATGGTGGATAAACTCAAAGGTGCAATGACGTAATGGTTGAAATACTCAAAGATGCAATGACGTAATGGTGGATAAACGCAAGGTGCAATGACGTAATGGTTGAAATACTCAAAGATGCAAAGACGTTATGGTGGATAAACTCAAAGGTGCAATGACGTAATGGTGGATAAACTCAAAGGTGCAATGACGTAATGGTTGAAATACTCAAAGATTCAATGACGTAAAGGTGGACAAACTCAAAGATGCAATGACGTAATGGTGGATAAACTCAAAGGTGCAATGACGTAATGGTTGAAATACTCAAATATGCAATAACGTAATGGTGGACAAACTCAAAGGTGCAATGACGTAATTGTGGATAAACTCAAAGGTGCAATGACGTAATGGTGGATAAACTCAAAGGTGCAATGACGTAATGGTGGACAAACTCAAAGGTGCAATGACGTAATGGTGAATAATCTCAAAGGTGCAATGACGTAATGGTGGATAAACTCAAAGGTGCAATGATGTAATTGTGGATAAACTCAAAGGTGCAATGACGTAATGGTGGATAAACTCAAAGTTGCAATGTCGTAATGGTGGACAAACCCAAAGGTGCAATGACGTAGTTGTGGATAAACTCAAAGGTGCAATGACGTAATTGTGGATAAACTCAAAGGTGCAATGACGTAATGATTGAAATACTCAAAGATGCAATGACTTAATGGTGGATAAATTCAAGGTGCAATGACGTAATGGTGGATAAACTCAAAGGTGCAATGACGTAATGGTGGATAAACTCAAAGGTGCAATGACGTTATGGTGGATAAACTCAAAGGTGCAATGACGTAATGGTTGAAATACTCAAAGATGCAATAACGTTATAGTGGACAAAATCAAATATGCAATGACGCAATGCTATATAAACTCAAGGGGCCATGACGTAATGGTGGATAAACTCAAAGGTACAATGACGTAATGGTTGAAATACTCAAAGATTCAATGACGTAAAGGTGGACAAACTCAAAGATGCAATGACGTAATGGTGGATAAACTCAAAGGTGCAATGACGTAATGGTGGATAAACTCAAAGGTGCAATGACGTAATGGTGGATAAAAACAAAGGTGCAATGACGTAATGGTGGATATACTCAATGTGCAATGACGTAATGGTGGATAAACTCAAAGGTGCAATGACGTAATGGTGGATAAATTCAAAGGTGCAATGACTTAATGGTGGATAAACTCAAAGGTGCAATGACGTAATGGTGGATAAACTCAAAGGTGCAATGACGTAATGGTGCACAAACTCAAAGGTGCAATGACGTAATGGTTGAAATACTCAAATATACAATGACGTAATGGTGGATAAACTCAAAGGTGCAAAGACGTAATGGTGGATAAACTCAAAGATGCAATGACGTAATGGTTGATAAACTCAAATGTGCAATGGCGTAATGGTTGAAATACTCAAAGATGCAATGACGTAATGGTGGATAAACGCAAGTGCAATGACGTAATGGTTGAAATACTCAAAGATGCAAAGACGTTATGGTGGATAAACTCAAAGGTGCAATGACGTAATGGTGGATAACTCAAAGGTGCAATGACGTAATTGTGGATAAACTCAAAGGTGCAATGACGAAGTAGTTTAAAACTCACAGCTGTCTCAACCATTTATTTGATGGTGTAACTTATAACATTGGTCAATTACAAGTGCTAAGAGTTTGTCAGAGAATGAACCAACTCGATATTAGCTAAAGTCATGGATGTCTCAGCCCAGCCGTGGTCAATACACTGGTCAATTTATCAAATGGACCAATCCATTGCATCCAAGTAACAAGAGATTGGTTCTCTCCGATCAGGGCCAACATCTAGTGACCGTGTTGACCACCACTGACCACAACGAAGTGCCAGCCAGCGTACCGCCCAAATCCCATCGTCCGGTGGACGGCTAGTGTTTTTGACGAAATTAGATTAACAAGGGACGAAAACACATTTTTCATGGTTATCTTTTTATGGGTGCTTCCCCCATTCCCTGTAATACATTGCTGGAACCACACTTGAATTTTGACACCAAATTTGTAGCTGCCAAGTGGGTGGGAGGGGGGCGTGAGTCGCTCCAATCTAGCAGGAGTAATTAATAGTCCAGTACACGGGATGACCCAGAGGTCAGTCGAGGCCTGAAGGTTTATTGGACTCATGAGATTGTTATGTGACCATCACCCTTGCCACGGCTAATCAGCCGTACTAAGACAATCCTGCGTGTAATGGAAGGTAAGAAAACTGCAACCCATGTCGTAAGTTACGAGTTGTGTTAGGGTCTGACTGCTCTCTTGGTTAGGGTTAGGGTTAGGGATAGGGTTAAGGTGAAGGTTAGTGGCAGGGCTACGGTTAGTGTAGGTTTATGGTAAATTTAGGGTTAAGGTGAGGGTTAGTGGCAGGGCTACGGTTAGTGTTAGGTTTAGGGTTAAAGTTAGGGTAAAGGTGAGGGTTAATGTTATGGTTAGGAATATGGTTAAAGTTGGGGTTTGACTTGGCGGTAATGATAGTTTTTGGGTTAGGGTTATGGTTAAGGTAGGATTACGTTTAGGGTTAAGGTCAGAACCTGCTTTTATTGTGATGAGAATTAAGGATATTGTTTAAATTATGGTTTGACTTTTGGTAGAGGAGGTATGTGAAATTGTTTTGAAATCAAACTAAGCACTTTTTAAATAAAGTGATTGATTTTTAACGCAATGCTCCGAAGTGTCCCTTAAAAAATGAACAAACATCAAAAGTCTGTTAAATAATTACCCGTAATGGAATACTGTCCTTCGTCACTGGTGTTGAGCGAAATTCAACATTTTCTTCTTTAAAACTTGTTATAAGCAGCGCGTACACGCATCAGTTTGACCTAAGAGATATTATTATTTATTTTAGTGATCTTTAAAATAGTAAGTTATGACAGATAGTTATGTGAATTGTGTTCTATTTTAAAGGTTCTCATATTACGATAAAATTCCCACATTCAAACATTCTTAGGTACTAATGGAATCTGTTTCTGGAGCCGTGAAGTTAGTTCCCTTGAATTCCTCCCTCCCCCTCCCCCCCAAATATTTAAGTCTTTCTTCCTGAGTCGAGGTAGTTGGTTGTTGCCCTTTGTTACACATACCAGAGGGGGGGGGGACAATGCGTTCACTGTAACACATCCGTCATGCCTGCGCCCCAATCAAACAATTCTTAATTAAGGTTTTACGGCGCCCCACCCCAGACACACTCGGACCTCTGGAAGGTCCGGTGGGGGATCTCTACTGGCCCGGACTGACCAGCGCCCAGTGAGACTCTGGCGGCCAATAAATAACCGATGACCATTAAGCCAGTCATTACGTCACATAATGGCCAGCCCTGACCACAGCGCTCTATTCAGCCGTTGGTCAATGTCAAAGTCCGTCCAGGCGAGTGGTCACTCACTGGGCAGCGCTTCATTTGAAAAATGGCTGATCAGAACTGGCCGCAGAGGATCTTTCATCTTTTCATTCTGAGCATGGAATCATCCATTGGTGTAAACGGTAGCATCATTTGTATAATCCACTGATACTGATAGAAATAGAACATACCCTTAAGTTATTCATGGATATAATGAATAGGTCTTATGTGTAATCCACTTATGTTTTGTTAGGATTAGGGTTAGCTAATATTTTTTTTTACCATCAGTCTATTATCTCTCACTTTCTCCTCGCTTTTTCCCATCTCCCTTCTCTCTCTGTCGCTTTCTCAATTTCTGTTTTTTTCTTCCTTTCTCTCTCTCTATCTCTTTCTCAATTTCTGTCCCTCTATCCTTTTTCTTTTCGATCCTTATCTTTTTCTCTCTTTCTGTCTCTCTCCTTTCTCTCTGGCTTGCGTGCGCATCTAAATTTTATTAAGCCAATGTTCTTTTTTAATAAAAAAAAAGTATTTTTCTCGACCTCCAATGCCTCGTCTTCATATCTCTATATCTAACCTTTATGCCAAATTTCCTCAGAAATCAATACGAAATATCCATTTCGAACAAAGTGGTGGGGGGGGGGCACCTGCACAACAAACGCCTTCCCCCCAGCCCTTTTTTCCATCAATAATTTACCTGTCTCCGACGCTGTGTAGATCCGTTGGTCAGATGAACATATGTCATGTCACACTGTGTTGACATGGGAACATCAATGAAGTTTGTATTTAATTGGTATGAGACACAAGCAGAGAAACGGTTGTAAATAACACCTACTAAAACAGTCAAAGCTTATCTCGTCTCCGTTGAATAGCATAATTCAATCTTCCTTATCGTAGAATAATCTTCCTACATTGAATGTTTGTCAAGATGCAATCCTGTAAATTATTGTTTTAAAAAAAAATAATTAAATAGAGATCAAAGCTTTGGAAAGAGGTTTTTTTTTCATCAGAAAAAACCCAACAGGAAATAAATAGGGCATTTTAAAATGTAAAATTACAAACATTTTATTCTAACCCTAACCCATTTACGATTTAGTGAAATAATAATAAAACAGTTTGGTCCAGTCTCTAGTCGCAGTGATCTTTACCTCACCATATCCTCCGATAGATAGAAAACACTTTGAAGCAATCAACACCTCCACAAACAAATTAAAAAAACAACAAATCTTGACTTTTACATCGATGGAACAAATCTTACGAAAGTGGGACACAACATGGATGTGACAAATAGCTATGTCAGACACAACATGAATATGACAGATAATCATGTCTGATCCATGGATGTGAAGGGGAAATATTTCTGAAATAAATTGGATATACCAATTTAAAATAAATATGAAAAAAATGATTCCATGCATTGTATTGCAGTTTGCCAACATGAATTACAATGTAGTTTAACCTCATGTATTACAATGTAGTTTAACATCATGTATTACAATGTAGTTTAACATCATGTATTACAGTGTAGTTTGACAACACGTATTACAAAGTAGTCTGACATCATGTATTACAATATAGTTTGACAACACGTATTACAATGTAGTTTGACATGTATTACAATGTAGTTTGACATCATGTATTACAATGTAGTTTGACATCATGTATTACAATGTAGTTTGAATGCATACATTCCCCATCACCCTGTGGCCTGGTTGACTAAATCATCTCCCTTGTTAATGCATATTTCAACAGCCTGCTATCTCCCCCACATCTCTTAATATTAAAAAAATATTAAAAACGTCCTCAGATTTAAATTCTCTTTTATGTTTTTTCTTTCATATTTTCTCATTTGACATGCCTTAACAAATAATTTTGGGAGAAAATCATAGACCCCCCCCAAAAAAAAAGTTAAAGGGGGCAATCTATGGGGGAAAAAATAAGAATAATAACAATAAAATTAGGTAGTAAATCAATTAAATATATAAGGGTATGATAGATAAAAAAAATATCATATTAACACAACCACCACCACCAAAAGCAACAACTGCAACATTGGGTATACTACGGGTCAATAAAATAGGAACAACAACATTAACATATGGGTCGATGACGTAGGGAAAGTAACATTAGATCAGTAACAGAGGGAAAGTAGCTTATGTATAATGTATTGTAATTTTGTGTGTTTGTTGTGATATGAAAGTTAATTTAATACTTATAAGTATGTTATTTCTTTCATGTAAAGCGCTGTGAGCCCAGTTCCTTACTGGGATACAGCGCTATATAAATAATCAATTTATTATTATTATTATTAAAGTAACATAGGACAGTAACATATAGACAATAAGAAGGGAAAAGAACTTAGGACAGTAACATAGGGACAATAGGATAGGGCAGCGGCGTAACGTGTGTATTTGCCGCTCGCGGCAGAACCAAGGTTTGCCGCCCCCCCCCCAAATGATAATACTATGAAGAAAATATAATTATAACTGGAAATTAAAAATAAAAATAAGGACACAATACACTTTTATGGCAGAAATAAATAAAAAAAACTTTCATTATTTTATTTAAAATTGAATTTTTCTGCTTTTCTTCATGGCACAACCTTTGATGTATCAATGTTATCAGCCTTACCCACAATCTTTGATGTATCAATGTTATCAGCCTTGCCCACAATCTTTGATGTATCAATGTTATCAGCCTTGCCCACAATCTTTGATGTATCAATGTTGTCAGCCTTGCCCACAATCTTTGATGTATCAATGTTGTCAGCCTTGCCCACAATCTTTGATGTATCAATGTTGTCAGCCTTGCCCACAATCTTTGATGTATCAATGTTGTCAGCCTTGCCATGCTCATTAACCAAAATAGCTATTAGATTACGTAAATGGTGTATGAAATAATAACTGCCAAAACCTAACTTGAATTTCTACAGTAACCTCATCTTATGACACATACAAGTTGCTTCTCAAATGTTTTTTTAAAAATTTAACTAATTTTTATTTAACTATTTTTTATTTAACTATTTTTTATTTAACTATTTTTTAAACATAACATGGCTAAATTTTCGATTCCATCGCCAAAAATGCGCTCTCTCGTTCTTTGTCTGGAGGGTTCAGTTAAAATGCCAAGTCTCCACATAAAACTTTAGCAAAAGTCAAAGCATTCTCTATGGAATCCCCTAGTTTATATGTAAATAGCATCTGAAAAACACTTTTTAGCACTATACGTTTTTTGTAAATAATTTCGGGCATCATTGCCTTCATAAAGTAGATCTACATGTTTCCAGATGTCTAAAAAGTTTAGAATGGAAAAAATATTTCATTGTGACTAGCAAAGTTCCTTCATCTGTTCGTGTGTTTAGCCTTTCGCTTGCATCTGTCAATTTTTATATAGCTTTCAAAATAACCTCTAAATGGATACATCATGGCTTACTCAATATTTGATATCATGAAGTCTATTTATAAATTGCCTGTAGCAGCAATTAGAAATTTCGATTGGTGTGTGGACCTACAAAAGAAAGTAAATACGTTCTATTTATAGTGCACCAAAAATAGAGAGTTCGTTTCATGTTTGAGCAACATGCAAATGAACCAGGTTTTATGAACTATTTCGCAAAGTACTAATTCGACATTAAGGTTTATGTCTTTGAGTCTTTGTTGAACCGCTTTAAGCTTTCTAGCCATGAAGAAATATTAACACACACGTTGGGCCTTTGCTGTCCTGTATTTTAAGACCATCAGATTTAAAAGTTTAAAATCATTTCAGAAATGTAAGCAGGTTCATTCTTTCCCAATACAGCAATGAGATTATTTTGAATTTTCGGTGACACGTTTTTAAAACCCTTTTTCACATGATGTTTTTAAAGCTATGCATCGTTGTTTGCAAGCAGACGCATCAGTTCCAGAAGATTGTCTCCAGAAGTAATGTCCTCTCTGTGACCACCTAGATTTGATAAAAGCTCCACTTTCTTTTAAAATTTGCATTTATAGAAACTAATTAACGACGAGGAATTTGCCGCACCGAACTAAGTGTCACCCGAGGCATCCCTCCCCCGCCTCTCTCTCGATACACCACTGACATAGGGACATTAAGAAAGGGAAAGTAACAGAGACAGTAACATAGGCCAATTAAAATGGGAAAGTAACATAGGCCAATTAAAAAGGGAAAGTAACGTAGGACAGTAACACAGGACTGTTACACAGGACAGTTACATAGGACAGTAACGTGTAACAATGGCATCGGAAAAACACGTGACATTTACACAGTCCATGAAACACTAATTTCGGACACTATTATAGGACAGTAAATTGTGACAGCAACATAAAATGGTGTACTCAGGCAAGAATCAAACACTTCCAAAATAACAGAAGGCTCCTCTCCTAAATTTATTTCCTATGGACGCCATCTTATAATTTTATCAACAGTTTTATCTCCCTTCATTTGTTGTCAAGAAGTATTCTCTTGAATTTTTCAGGTAATAGAAATCTCCAAGGTTTATTCCTCCTAACAATTGTTGACGGTCTATTTTATTGAGATTCTTACCATTTGGCCACAACATCTCACGGGGATTGAACCAACTAGACATCTGTTTGATTGTCTCAATTAAATCATATGTTAGATTGTCTCAATTAAATCATCTGTTAGATTTTCTCAATTAAATCATCTATTTAGATTTTCTTAATTAAATCATCTGTTAGTTTTTTCGTCTTATGAAAGCGACCGATTATAGTTTCATCTCGCATATTTAAATCATTGGCCAGGTCATGTGGAAGCTATAGTCACGTGACCACGATGGCGTCTCTCAATGTATGAAATCCAATCCCAATCTATGAGCAAGGCTGAAGACTCTTACGGTTAGCGCTTTTCACTGGTTCCACCACAATCAAGATTATTAGCAGTGATAAGAGAGAGGATACAATATTCAGTGACTGAAGGGAACTGTGCATGGGAAGTGTGCATGGGAAGTGTGCATGGGAAGTGTGCATGGGAAGTGTGCATGGGAAGTGTGCATGGGAAGTGTGCATGGGAACTGTGCATGGGAAGTGTGCATGAGAACTGTGCATGGGAACTGTGCATGGGAACTGTGCATGGGAAGTGTGCATGGGAACTGTGCATGGGAACTGTGCATGGGAAGTGTGCATGGGGACTGTGCATGGGAAGTGTGCATGGGGACTGTGCATGGGAAGTGTGCATGGGAACTGTGCATGGGAAGTGTGCATGGGAACTGTGCATGGGAAGTGTGCATGGGAACTGTGCATGGGAAGTGCCCTGAGAATGATGAATGAAGCCTACAAAAGGTTCTTTTTTGTACCAACATTCATTGAACAGTTCACGAACATGTTCCCTGAACGTTGCTATTCAACATTGAAAAACAACAATATTCATTGTCACAACGTGACAGGGGTAAATTTAACCCATGGTTCATTCCATTAAGAAAACCGTTAATTTATATCAGGAACCCATGCACACTTACTTCTTGATGGCATTTACTCACTTAGGTCATTTACTCATTGATGTCATTTACCCCTTGATGTCATTTACCCCTTGATGTCATTTCATCTCTTATATTATTTGCTCAAAGATGCCTTTCGTGCTATTGGAAGGGGTTTATTGTTAAGAAACCTCTTCATAAGGCAGAGTTTCGAAACTTCCTCTTGGATAGCGCTATTTGAGGGTGCGCTATTCACAGGTCACTGCAGAAATTACCCTTTATCTAAAAACAACGAGATTTCCTGATGTTTTAATCCCCATAAATCTCGTCATTTCTCCACGGTCCGTGATTTCAAGCGGCGATAAAGACCAGATGTTGTACATCTCTTGCTGCTGATGGCGCTAACACAATAACTACATCACAGTTGTCGTGTGGGGGAGATGATGGGGGCGCAGGTTTTTATGTCTTCAGCAGCCCTGGTCCAGACGCACGCCAGACGCATTAACTTAACCAACACGTCACGTGATATGTAAGCCAAAGTCACGAGACCCCGTGGACATCGACCGAGGGGAGATCGAGTCGAATAACTCATTGATACATACTCATGACAGCCGTCTAAAACTATCAAGCCTTATACCTAACAGAAGAGTACATGTAGTTGTTTTAGAAAGTTTGTACCACGACACAAATTCTTAATTAAATTGTGAATTCGATTCCTGGAATATAATACTTTACGGTGGCCCATCAAAATAGTGTCCCGTTACAATGTATCTTTATTGTCATACGCAGTCAAACAAGAAACCTGCGACAAGTGGCAACATACGTCACACGCAGAGACAGACAATGAACTCATCGTTTTAACGACTTTTCGGGGGCCCAAAAACGTTTTTTTCCCCTTATATGGCCTATATAAAATTTGAATATCACTAATTCTCCTATTTCCCGAGTAGGCAGAAGCATGAAACTTTGGAAAGTTATTGAGTACACTTCCGCGATGGTAACAGGCGAAAAAATATTCAAATTTTCACTTACTGGGGCCCAGGAGCCTAAATGTAGTTTTTTCCTTATATGAGCTATATAAAAACTGAAAATCACTAATTCTCATATTTCCCGTGTATGTGGAAGCATGAAACTGTGGGCAGTTGTTAAGTAACATTCCGCGATGGTAACAGGTAAATAAATTATATAAATTATCACTTACTGGGGACCGGGGGCCCAAATTTAGTTTGTTTCTAATATTAAAAACTGACTCAACACTAATTCTCCAACTTCCCGTGAAGGTGGGAAGCTAAAACTTTGGGAACTTGCTTAGTACACTCTTATGACGATAATTGGCGAAAAAGAATTAAAACATTTTCACTCATCGGTGGCCGGGGGCCCAAAACCGTTTTTTTCCGTATATGGGCTATATAAAACTGAATGAACACTAATTCCTCATCTTCCCGTGTAGGTAGAAGCATGAAACTTTTCGAAAGTTGTTGAGTACCCTCCCGCGATGGTAACAATCAAAACAAATATAAAATTATCATTCACTAGGGGGCCGGGGGCCCAAATGTAGTTTTTTTTCTTATATGAGCTATATAAAACAGACTCATCATTAAATATCTAACTTCCGGTGTAGGTAGGAGAATAATACTTTGGGAAGTTGTTAAGTACCCTCTCGCAATGGTAGCAGGTGAAATTTTTTTAAAATTATCAGCTCGATAGGATCTCGGGAAGTGTGTCATTTTTTACTTTTCGTTTTTGTTTTTCTGCGGGACTACGACAGTAAGACCGACAAGACGGTGAAGTTTATATATGTATTATATCCATCATGATACAGATTGAAATCAATTTGTTTTTTCGAATTTGTGTTACGCGGGTTCTCAACGCTTACTGAAATCCTAATTTACCGCAGCAAAACGCGGGTATTTTGCTAGTTAATATAATTTTTTCTTTTTGTTAGACTTGGGCCCAATAATCTTTTTTTTTATTTTTTAACGTAAACAATTCTTTATTATCCACTATATATTAATCGGTTTGACCAATGTTGAAAAATATATCCTTCATGATCCAAATTGTAATCAATATTTGTTTTGAACTTAACATCTTACAGAGATGGGGCCGGGGTGGGGGGGCTTAATGCCATTTTTTAATTATGTAAGCTGTGTAAATACATGTATTATTGTATTCATCCAATTAATATGAAACTAAAGGAATTGTATGAGAGTATGAAAGTGAACCTCGTGCCAGGCTTGTCGACAGGATGAACTTGTGAACCTTTGAACCTGTAAACCTATGATTAGTGTTATGACTGAAAATAATTCAATCAATGAAAAGAGAATATTAATAGACATTAATCTGATAAAAGCTATCGCCATACATAATGTTAATCATATTCAATACTGAATCATGCTCTCAGCTGGGTCATTAGTGGTGTGATGGAGAAGTGATTTTGCTACTGCAAGAATTATCTTTTAATGTCCACGCAGATGTCTGTACATGTCATCTGTATCAGTCTGTACATGTCATTTGTATCAGTAGTACATGTCATCTGTATCAGTCTGTACATGTTATCTGTATCGTAGTACATGTCATCTGTATCAGTGTACATGTAATCTGTATCTATACATGTCATCTGTATCTATACATGTCATCTGTATCTATACATGTCATCTGTATCTATACATGTCATCTGTATCTGTCTGTACATATGTATCTGTACTTCGGCATCCTTCCATCTCGCTAGACGATGGTGCATCACCCTTGGGCTGGGTTGCATTTCCTTGTGTGGCTGTGACAGTCTTTACCACAGCTTTTGCACACGAGTTCTGTGCTTCCCAATGTTTTGGCCTTTCTCCTAGCTCTTCTGTCTGTAGCCTCCTCCGTCCTTCGCTCCTCGGCTACTGTGACGCCCTCTTTTACAACTGTGCGCCACGTAGATCGGTCTTCTGCCTTACACTCCCAGTCGCTTTTGCGTATTCTGGCTGCCATGCTTTCATGTCCCTTTGGCAGGCATCTTTAAATCGCAGACGTTGGTGACCTGTCTTCCTCTTTCCTGAAGCCAGTTCTCCATTTAGGAGGTCCTTGGGATTGCGCCCAGGGCTCATTCTATTTGCATGTCCTAGCCATCTCAGGCGTCTTTCACTAAGGATTGTGAACATGCTTTGGGTATTGACACGCATCAGGACCTCACTATTTGGCACTTTGTCCTGCCAAAGATGCGACGCAGGCACCTAAAGTGGAAGTTATTAAGCTTGCACTCATGGGATGTATAAGTGTTCCATGTCTCGCTCCCGTATAGCAGAGTACGGATTGCGCACAGTTTGGTTTTCTCCGTTAGCTTGGTGTTTGGCCAAACCCATTTATTTAGTTTAACTATTGTTGCAGCCGCCTTGCCAATTCTACTGTTTATTTCGTCTTCGATGGACAGTGTATTGGAGACATTGGACTACAAGTAGGTGAAGCTGCCCACAACCTCCAAGTTTTCATTGTCGATATTGATGGTAGCAGGAGAACGTGTGTCTTGGGCCATGATGTTAGTTTTTTTCAAGCTGATTTGCAGACCAACTTCTTTGCAGGCGTTGGAGAAGCTTGACACGAGTTTTTGCAAACCAGTTTCTGTGTGTGCTGTTAAGGCCGCATCACCCGCAAAGAGTAGCTCCCGAATTAGGACTTCTGTCGTTTTGGTCTTGGCTCGGAGGCGAGCAGTTTTGAAAAGTCCTCCATCAGCTCTGGTGTGTAACCAAATTCCATCACTGCTATCCTTGAATGCGTATCGAAGCAGTACAGAGAAGAATATTGTGAACAGTGTTGGTGCAAGTACACAACCTTGTTTAACATCGCTGCTTACTGGAAAGGCTTCTGACGTAGCTCCATCGCACTGCACAGTGCCCTGCATATTTTTATGGAACTGTCTGATGATGGAAATTAGGTGTGGGGGACAGCTAATTTTTTCCAGGATTTTGGAATAGCCCGTTGCGACTGACTAAATCAAAGGCTTTCGTAAGATCCACAAAGGCAATGTATAGTGGCATCTGCTGCTCTCTGCATTTTTGCTGGAGCTGCCGTATGGAGAACACCATGTCTATGGTAGACCGACCAGCCCGGAAATCGCACTGAGATTCTGGATAAACTCGGGAGGATAAGCTCTGTAATCGTGTTATTATGACACGGGCCAAAGCCTTTCCCACAATACTACAATATCTGTACTTGCCATCTGTATATGTCCGTACATGCCATAAGTATCTGTACATTTCATCTGTATATTCTGTAAAATATCATCTGCATCTGTCTGTACATTTCATCTGTATATGTCTGTACATGTCTTTTGTATAGGCCTGTAAATGTCATCTGCATCTGTCTGTACATGACATCTGTAACTACATGTTTATCATATCGCAGCCACGTGTGTATCTCTGCTGGTTATGAAGACACTTTCTGTTGTTTAATTAATATTTCATATCACAATCTAACAGTCTGACGATGCCAAGTAGTGTGTGTGTTTGAGGCTGTGTGTGAAATCGTGTGTGTGTGAGTCTGCGTGTCTGAGCTTATGTTTGCGTGTTTGTTGATCACTTGTGAAATCTGTCGGAGAGTTCAGTAATAATAAAGTCACGTATGGTGGAAATGCGAGTTAAATTAAGGCAAGGATGGTATTGATATGATTGCCAGGATGGTATTGATAAGATACACAGAGAGTACCGGCACTCATAGTGAACACGCAGTGACGAACTGGACACATTGATTACACAGGAACTAAACTTTGACTTCACACTAATTTAAGTCTGAAACACTCTCACGAATTCCACTCAATAAAACTGACTAAAGTCTGTCTGATTTCATTGACTAAATCCATTATCTGTAAAATTAAATGAAAAGGGGGCAAGGTGGTTGAGTGGCCTGCGCGCTCGGCTGGCGTACCCAGGGCCGTGGTTTCAAACCTACATGGAGGGATTTGTTTCCCGGGTCAAGGGTGTCACTGAGTATATTATATTAGTTTAGCTCTGAATGGGACTCTAACACTAGTTAGGGAAACAAATGCGGCTTGGAACGCTGAGTCACCTGCCAAAACGTTCTTACCAGAAAGTAAGACGCAATAATTTTCTGTATTGAAGGAGAGTCTGTAATAGATAAGACAAGAAAATAAATGAAGATCTCAACGGGAAGAAAAGGCTATGTAACAACTTTGAAATTTTTGTTATTCCCTCTAAATGATAGAAGCTCAATAATATATCGTTCTGAATGAGGTTTAATGAAAAAATAACTTCCCTGATTCAAATGAAAAATTCATATGTGTTTAGTTATTTAATGCTATGTAAATCTATATATAGATTTGAACTTTAAAACTTAGAAATCCCAAAGCTAAAAAAAAATGTCTCACAGCCATTACCTCCCTTGAGGTCTTCAAATGTACTTTCACTTTTTTCTAGATACATTCATCTTTTAAAATTAAATATATTCTTGCAACTATAAACGGTAATTAAACAACACTCTTTGTATGGTCGACTTACAGAGTCTCTTCTACCGAATCAGTAAATTGTTTACTTACACCATTTTCTCTCATTACCAACTATTTTATGAGCTTCGTGTTTTCAACCTTACGATAATTAACGTTTATCGTTTTTATTAGACACTTTCCTTACTGTAAATAAATCTTTCTAATGTAATTTATTCTACATTATTTCCATTATTATATTTTTAAAATTAGAAACAATGTTGTCCTCATCAGTGGTAAGTTACTGAACTTTGGTTGCCCCATAGCATTTATTCTAAAAAAGAAACAAAAAGTTCAGATTTGAGAATTATTCTTCCTTTCAATGATCTAATTGTACATCTTCCAAATAAAGACTGGTTGAAAGAACAGATAGTTACAGGAAATTTTCAAGAGATTTAATCTAATGATGAAAGAACAGATAATTACAGGAAAATTTTCAATAGATTTAATCTAATGATGAAAGAACAGATAGTTAAATGAATTTTCAAGAGATTTTATCTAATGATGAAAGACAGTATACATGATTTCAAGTGATGGAATTTAGTTTTATAATAACTATACAAAAGGACAGTAACTGGAAGTATTTGATCGTACACCTCTACGGACGGTTATTGACATTGTGTATAACGTGTCATGATGAAGGCGATCTGGAGTTGTCTATCTGTTCTGTGTTACTCCATATGTACCGCTAGAGTTGTTTCTATGTTTTATTACAGAATTGTTACCCATAGATGAGATCTCTTATTACCTTCTAGTTCATGGCGGTACAGTAATATCTTATCCCAATATGAGTACATCTAGAGATGAGATATCTAACTGCATTTAGTCCATGGTGGTACTATCATATGACAGTATGTGTACATATAGATATGAGTTACCTAACTGCCCTCTATTCATGTTTGTACTATCATATCCCAGTATGTTTACATATAGAGATGAGATATATAAAGCCATTCCCACCCCCCCCCTTTTATTTCACTTCATACACGAGCTACCGGTGGAAAGCCCTCCGGCCAATAAAAACTCTACTCCCCCCACACCACACCACACCCTCCCCCAGGTGCCCACCAAACTCCACCCCCACCCACGGAGACTAAAGACGAGATGAGCTCTGGTGCTGACGACACGTGGCTCATGTATAAAAAGGACATTTGTCCTGGCCACGGGCCGTCACAGGACGATACATAACGGCCATTAGCTGACCTGCTCCACTGATTCTAATTATTTCTAACTGTTGACCACGCCACATCACTGGTGTCAGTGTAGGGAAGGGGAGGTGGTGAGTGAGTTGGGAGGTGGTGAGTGAGTTGGGAGGTGGTGAGTGAGTTGGGAGGTGGTGAGTGAGTTGGGAGGTGGTGAGTGAGTTGGGAGGTGGTGAGTGAGTTGGGAGGTGGTGAGTGAGTTGGGAGGTGGTGAGTGAGTTGGGAGGTGGTGAGTGAGTTGGGAGGTGGTGAGTGAGTTGGGAGGTGGTGATGAGTTGGGAGGTGGTGAATGAGTTGGGAGGTGGTGAGTGAGTTGGGAGGTGGTGAGTGAGTTGGGAGGTGGTGAGTGAGTTGGGAGGTGGTGAGTGAGTTGGGAGGTGGTGTGAGTTGGGAGGTGGTGAGTTGGGAGGTGGTGAGTGAGTTGGGAGGTGGTGTGAGTTGGGAGGTGGTGGTGAGTTGGGAGGTGGTGAGTGAGTTGGGAGGTGGTGTGTGAGTTGGGAGGTGGTGAGTAGTTGGGAGGTGGTGAGTTAGTTGGGAGGTGGTGTGTTAGTTGGGAGGTGGTGGTAGTTGGGAGGTGGTGTGTTAGTTGGGAGGTGGTGAGTTAGTTGGGAGGTGGTGAGTGAGTTGGGAGGTGGTGAGTTGGGAGGTGGTGAGTGAGTTGGGAGGTGGTGAGTTAGTTGGGAGGTGGTGAGTTAGTTGGGAGGTGGTGAGTTAGTTGGGAGGTGGTGTGTTAGTTGGGAGGTGGTGAGTGAGTTGGGAGGTGGTGAGTGAGTTGGGAGGTGGTGAGTGAGTTGGGAGGTGGTGAGTGAGTTGGGAGGTGGTGAGTGAGTTGGGAGGTGGTGAGTTGGGAGGTGGTGAGTGAGTTGGGAGGTGGTGAGTGAGTTGGGAGGTGGTGAGTGAGTTGGGAGGTGGTGAGTTGGGAGGTGGTGAGTTGGGAGGTGGTGAGTTGGGAGGTGGTGAGTGAGTTGGGAGGTGGTGAGTGAGTTGGGAGGTGGTGAGTGAGTTGGGAGGTGGTGAGTGAGTTGGGAGGTGGTGAGTTGGGAGGTGGTGAGTGAGTTGGGAGGTGGTGAGTGAGTTGGGAGGTGGTGAGTGAGTTGGGAGGTGGTGAGTGAGTTGGGAGGTGGTGAGTGAGTTGGGAGGTGGTGAGTGAGTTGGGAGGTGGTGAGTGAGTTGGGAGGTGGTGAGTTGGGAGGTGGTGAGTGAGTTGGGAGGTGGTGAGTGAGTTGGGAGGTGGTGAGTGAGTTGGGAGGTGGTGAGTGAGTTGGGAGGTGGTGAGTGAGTTGGGAGGTGGTGAGTGAGTTGGGAGGTGGTGAGTTGGGAGGTGGTGAGTGAGTTGGGAGGTGGTGAGTGAGTTGGGAGGTGGTGAGTGAGTTGGGAGGTGGTGAGTGAGTTGGGAGGTGGTGAGTGAGTTGGGAGGTGGTGAGTGAGTTGGGAGGTGGTGAGTGAGTTGGGAGGTGGTGAGTTGGGAGGTGGTGAGTGAGTTGGGAGGTGGTGAGTGAGTTGGGAGGTGGTGAGTGAGTTGGGAGGTGGTGAGTTGGGAGGTGGTGAGTGAGTTGGGAGGTGGTGAGTGAGTTGGGAGGTGGTGAGTGAGTTGGGAGGTGGTGAGTGAGTTGGGAGGTGGTGAGTGAGTTGGGAGGTGGTGAGTTGGGAGGTGGTGAGTGAGTTGGGAGGTGGTGAGTGAGTTGGGAGGTGGTGAGTGAGTTGGGAGGTGGTGAGTGAGTTGGGAGGTGGTGAGTTGGGAGGTGGTGAGTGAGTTGGGAGGTGGTGAGTGAGTTGGGAGGTGGTGAGTGAGTTGGGAGGTGGTGAGTTGGGAGGTGGTGAGTTGGGAGGTGGTGAGTGAGTTGGGAGGTGGTGAGTGAGTTGGGAGGTGGTGAGTGAGTTGGGAGGTGGTGAGTTGGGAGGTGGTGAGTGAGTTGGGAGGTGGTGAGTTGGGAGGTGGTGAGTGAGTTGGGAGGTGGTGAGTGAGTTGGGAGGTGGTGAGTGAGTTGGGAGGTGGTGGTGAGTTGGGAGGTGGTGAGTGAGTTGGGAGGTGGTGGTTGAGGTGGTGAGTTGGGAGGTGGTGAGTGAGTTGGGAGGTGGTGAGTGAGTTGGGAGGTGGTGAGTGAGTTGGGAGGTGGTGAGTTGGGAGGTGGTGAGTGAGTTGGGAGGTGGTGAGTGAGTTGGGAGGTGGTGAGTGAGTTGGGAGGTGGTGAGTGAGTTGGGAGGTGGTGAGTGAGTTGGGAGGTGGTGAGTTGGGAGGTGGTGAGTGAGTTGGGAGGTGGTGAGTGAGTTGGGAGGTGGTGAGTGAGTTGGGAGGTGGTGAGTGAGTTGGGAGGTGGTGAGTGAGTTGGGAGGTGGTGAGTGAGTTGGGAGGTGGGTGAGTGAGTTGGGAGGTGGTGAGTGAGTTGGGAGGTGGTGAGTGAGTTGGGAGGTGGTGAGTGAGTTGGGAGGTGGTGAGTGAGTTGGGAGGTGGTGAGTGAGTTGGGAGGTGGTGAGTGAGTTGGGAGGTGGTGAGTGAGTTGGGAGGTGGTGAGTGAGTTGGGAGGTGGTGAGTTGGGAGGTGGTGAGTTGGGAGGTGGTGGTGAGTTGGGAGGTGGTGAGTGAGTTGGGAGGTGGTGAGTGAGTTGGGAGGTGGTGAGTGAGTTGGGAGGTGGTGAGTGAGTTGGGAGGTGGTGAGTGAGTTGGGAGGTGGTGAGTGAGTTGGGAGGTGGTGAGTGAGTTGGGAGGTGGTGAGTGAGTTGGGAGGTGGTGAGTGAGTTGGGAGGTGGTGAGTGAGTTGGGAGGTGGTGTGTGAGTTGGGAGGTGGTGAGTGAGTTGGGAGGTGGTGGTGAGTTGGGAGGTGGTGAGTGAGTTGGGAGGTGGTGAGTGAGTTGGGAGGTGGTGAGTGAGTTGGGAGGTGGTGAGTGAGTTGGGAGGTGGTGAGTGAGTTGGGAGGTGGTGAGTGAGTTGGGAGGTGGTGAGTGAGTTGGGAGGTGGTGAGTGAGTTGGGAGGTGGTGAGTGAGTTGGGAGGTGGTGAGTGAGTTGGGAGGTGGTGAGTGAGTTGGGAGGTGGTGAGTGAGTTGGGAGGTGGTGAGTGAGTTGGGAGGTGGTGAGTGAGTTGGGAGGTGGTGTGAGTTGGGAGGTGGTGAGTGAGTTGGGAGGTGGTGAGTGAGTTGGGAGGTGGTGAGTGAGTTGGGAGGTGGTGAGTGGGAGGTGGTGAGTTGGGAGGTGGTGAGTGAGTTGGGAGGTGGTGAGTGAGTTGGGAGGTGGTGAGTGAGTTGGGAGGTGGTGTGAGTTGGGAGTGGTGGTGAGTTGGGAGGTGGTGAGTGAGTTGGGAGGTGGTGAGTGAGTTGGGAGGTGGTGAGTGAGTTGGGAGGTGGTGAGTGAGTTGGGAGGTGGTGAGTGGGAGGTGGTGAGTTGGGAGGTGGTGAGTGAGTTGGGAGGTGGTGAGTGAGTTGGGAGGTGGTGAGTGAGTTGGGAGGTGGTGAGTGAGTTGGGAGGTGGTGAGTGAGTTGGGAGGTGGTGAGTGAGTTGGGAGGTGGTGAGTGAGTTGGGAGGTGGTGAGTTGGGAGGTGGTGAGTGAGTTGGGAGGTGGTGAGTGAGTTGGGAGGTGGTGAGTGAGTTGGGAGGTGGTGAGTGAGTTGGGAGGTGGTGAGTGAGTTGGGAGGTGGTGGTGAGTTGGGAGGTGGTGAGTGAGTTGGGAGGTGGTGGTGAGTGGTGAGTTGGGAGGTGGTGAGTGAGTTGGGAGGTGGTGAGTGAGTTGGGAGGTGGTGAGTGAGTTGGGAGGTGGTGAGTGAGTTGGGAGGTGGTGAGTGAGTTGGGAGGTGGTGGTGAGTTGGGAGGTGGTGAGTGAGTTGGGAGGTGGTGAGTTGGGAGGTGGTGAGTGAGTTGGGAGGTGGTGAGTGAGTTGGGAGGTGGTGAGTGAGTTGGGAGGTGGTGTGAGTTGGGAGGTGGTGAGTGAGTTGGGAGGTGGTGAGTGAGTTGGGAGGTGGTGAGTGAGTTGGGAGGTGGTGAGTGAGTTGGGAGGTGGTGAGTGAGTTGGGAGGTGTGTGAGTTGGGAGGTGGTGAGTGAGTTGGGAGGTGGTGAGTGAGTTGGGAGGTGGTGAGTGAGTTGGGAGGTGGTGAGTGAGTTGGGAGGTGGTGAGTGAGTTGGGAGGTGGTGTGTTAGTTGGGAGGTGGTGGTGAGTTGGGAGGTGGTGAGTGAGTTGGGAGGTGGTGAGTGAGTTGGGAGGTGGTGAGTTAGTTGGGAGGTGGTGAGTGAGTTGGGAGGTGGTGAGTTAGTTGGGAGGTGGTGAGTGAGTTGGGAGGTGGTGAGTTAGTTGGGAGGTGGTGAGTTAGTTGGGAGGTGGTGTGTTAGTTGGGAGGTGGTGAGTTGGGAGGTGGTGTAGTTGGGAGGTGGTGTGTTAGTTGGGAGGTGGTGAGTGAGTTGGGAGGTGGTGAGTTAGTTGGGAGGTGGTGAGTTGGGAGGTGGTGAGTTGGGAGGTGGTGATAGTTGGGAGGTAGTGAGTATAGTGGGAGTGTCAGTGAGTTGGGAGGTGGTAAGTGAGTTGGGAGGTGTCAAGTGAGATAATAGCTGGGATGTCAAGTGAGATAATAGCTGGGATGTCAAGTGAGATAATAGCTGGGATGTCAAGTGAGATAATAGCTGGGATGTCAAGTGAGATAATAGCTGGGATGTCAAGTGAGATAATAGCTGGGATGTCAAGTGAGATAATAGCTGGGATGTCAAGTGAGATAATAGCTGGGATGTCAAGTGAGATAATAGCTGGGATGTCAAGTGAGATAATAGCTGGGATGTCAAGTGAGATAATAGCTGGGATGTCAAGTGAGATAATAGCTGGGATGTCAAGTGAGATAATAGCTGGGATGTCAAGTGAGATAATAGCTGGGATGTCAAGTGAGATAATAGCTGGGATGTCAAGTGAGATAATAGCTGGGATGTCAAGTGAGATAATAGCTGGGATGTCAAGTGAGATAATAGCTGGGATGTCACGTGAGATAATAGCTGGGATGTCAAGTGAGATAATAGCTGGGATGTCACGTGAGATAATAGCTGGGATGTCAAGTGAGATAATAGCTGGGATGTCAAGTGAGATAATAGCTGGGATGTCAAGTGAGATAATAGCTGGGATGTCACGTGAGATAATAGCTGGGATGTCAAGTGAGATAATAGCTGGGATGTCACGTGAGATAATAGCTGGGATGTCAAGATGACAAGTTGTTTGGTCAGTAAGATATAAAGCGGGTTGGTTCTTAAGTAAGATTACAACTGGAAAGTGTGGTCGGATGTGGGTTGAAATTGGGGTGGAATGTGGGTTGAAATTGGGGTGGGATGTGGGTTGAAATTGGGGTGGGATGTGGGTTGAAATTGGGGTGGGATGTGGTTTGAAATTGGGGTGGGATGTGGGTTGAAATTGGGGTGGGATGTGGGTTGAAATTGGGGTGGGATGTGGGTTGAAATAGGGGTGGGATGTGGGTTGAAATTGGGGTGGGGTGTGGGTTGAAGTTGGGGTGGGGTGTGGGTTGAAGTTGGGGTGGGATGTGGGTTGAAATAGGGGTGGGATGTGGGTTGAAATTGGGGTGGGATGTTGGTTGAAATTGGGGTGGGATGTGGGTTGAAATTGGGGTGGGATGTGGGTTGAAATTGGGGTGGATGTGGGTTGAAATTGGGGTGGGATGTGGGTTGAAATTGGGGTGGGATGTGGGTTGAAATAGGGGTGGGATGTGGGTTGAAATTGGGGTGGGAAGTGGGTTGAAATTGGGGTGGGATGTGGGTTGAAATTGGGGTGGGATGTGGGTTGAAATTGGGGTGGGATGTGGGTTGAAATTGGGGTGGGATGTGGGTTGAAATTGGGGTGGGGTGTGGGTTGAAATTGGGGTGGGATGTGGGGTAAAATTGGGGTGGGATGTGGGGGGAAATTGGGGTGGGATGTGGGTTCAAATTGGGGTGGGATGTGGGTTCAAATTGCGGTGGGATGTGGGTTCAAATTGGGGTGGGATGTGGGTTCAAATTGGGGTGGGATGTGGGTTCTAATTTGGGTGGGATGTGGGTTCAAATTGGGGTGGGATGTGGGGTGAAATTGGGGTGGGATGTGGGGTGGAAGAAGGGATAACAACTGAAGTTGCTAACAAAAAATTTCCACATAAAATAATGCGTTGATTGCTTTGATTATTAACAATCTCGATAACATAAAAACTCTAATGCTGAATAAACATTTTGTTTGGCAAATGTAATTTTTGTTATATGAAGACTTTGTTTTCTTTAAAAGATTCTCATCGTAGACTTTTTCGGTACTTTTATTATTCCTTAAAAAATAATTTTGTAAATAAATATATTTTATGGCATTTTAAAATGCATTTAAAATCCTAAAAATGTTTAGAAATTGGACCTGCTGTTATTAAAGCTATTACGTTGATAGGCCTATATCTAGTGAAATGTCTTAGAGTTAGAGTTAGAGTTAGAGTTAGAGTTAGAGTTAGAGTTAGAGTTAGAGTTAGAGTTAGAGTTAGAGTTAGAGTTGTGTGAATGGATTTGTTTCACTCGGACAATTGTAACATTTAAAAACAATTAGTCTATTAAATCAAAAGTACCCGAGTAACAAACGAATAACTTCATGAGTAACAAGTGTAAACAATCTACTAATATATCGCACTTTCTTTAAGAGTTCCAGAACCCTGGAAGAGAAATGTCTAAAGCTAGAATTTTTATTTTTTGTCATTTTTATCTGGCGTACAGTTTTTTTAGGTCAAATATTTTTTCTTCCCCTTTTACCCTGAAAAAAAACAACACCCCAAAACATTATAATGTATTTGATATTTAACTTTTTACTGTTGGTTTGACAAGATTTTATTTATCGATCACACAGCTCTCCGAACAATGATTGGTTGGTTTAAAAATCTTTTCCTGTATCGACCAATAAGCGTCTTTGAACACATCGATCCATGTCAAATAACAAATGTAGGCGTGGCGAGTACATCCAAGAGTACAAGACGTTCTGAAGTGCTGTATCAGACTTTGGAATGTTATGTAGGTAGTGTACCGTATGTTACTACATGTTGTACCATATGTTAGTACATGTTGTACCGTATGTTAGTACATGTTGTACCGTATGTTACTACATGTTGTACCATATGTTAGTACATGTTGTACCGTATGTTAGTACATGTTGTACCATATGTTAGTACATGTTGTACCATATGTTAGTACATGTTGTACCGCATGTTAGTACATGTTGTACCGCATGTTAGGATATGTTGTACCATATGTTAGTACATGTTGTACCGCATGTTAGTACATGTTGTACCGTATGTTAGTACATGTTGTACCGCATGTTAGTACATGTTGTACCATATGTTAGTACATGTTGTACCGCATGTTAGTACATGTTGTACCATATGTTAGTACATGTTGTACCATATGTTAGTACATGTTGTACCGCATGTTAGTACATGTTGTACCGTATGTTAGTACATGTTGTACCGTATGTTAGTACATGTTGTACCATATGTTAGTACATGTTGTACCGTATGTTAGTACATGTTGTACCATATGTTAGTACATGTTGTACCATATGTTAGTACATGTTGTACCGCATGTTAGTACATGTTGTACCGCATGTTAGGATATGTTGTACCATATGTTAGTACATGTTGTACCGCATGTTAGTACATGTTGTACCGTATGTTAGTACATGTTGTACCGCATGTTAGTACATGTTGTACCATATGTTAGTACATGTTGTACCGCATGTTAGTACATGTTGTACCATATGTTAGTACATGTTGTACCATATGTTAGTACATGTTGTACCGCATGTTAGTACATGTTGTACCGTATGTTAGTACATGTTGTACCGTATGTTAGTACATGTTGTACCATATGTTAGTACATGTTGTACCGCATGTTAGTACATGTTGTACCGTATGTTAGTACATGTTGTATTGTATGTTAGTACATGTTGTACCATATGTTAGTACATGTTGTACCGTATGTTAGTACATGTTGTATTGTATGTTAGTACATGTTGTACCATATGTTAGTACATGTTGTACCATATGTTAGTACATGTTGTACCATATGTTAGTACATGTTGTACCACATGTTAGTACATGTTGTACCGCATGTTAGTACATGTTGTACCATATGTTAGTACATGTTGTACCATATGTTAGTACATGTTGTACCGCATGTTAGTACATGTTGTACCGCATGTTATGATATGTTGTACCATATGTTAGTACATGTTGTACCGCATGTTAGTACATGTTGTACCGTATGTTAGTACATGTTGTACCGCATGTTAGTACATGTTGTACCATATGTTAGTACATGTTGTACCGCATGTTAGTATATGTTGTACCATATGTTAGTACATGTTGTACCATATGTTAGTACATGTTGTACCGCATGTTAGTACATGTTGTACCGTATGTTAGTACATGTTGTACCGTATGTTAGTACATGTTGTACCATATGTCAGTACATGTTGTACCGCATGTTAGTACATGTTGTACCGTATGTTAGTACATGTTGTATTGTATGTTAGTACATGTTGTACCATATGTTAGTACATGTTGTACCGTATGTTAGTACATGTTGTATTGTATGTTAGTACATGTTGTACCATATGTTAGTACATGTTGTACCATATGTTAGTACATGTTGTACCATATGTTAGTACATGTTGTACCACATGTTAGTACATGTTGTACCGTATGTTAGTACATGTTGTACCGTATGTTAGTACATGTTGTACCATATGTTAGTACATGTTGTACCGTATGTTAGTACATGTTGTACCGTATGTTATTACATGTTGTACCATATGTTAGTACATGTTGTACCGTATGTTAGTACATGTTGTACCGTATGTTACTACATGTTGTACCGTATGTTAGTACATGTTGTACCATATGTTAGTACATGTTGTACCGTATAATAGTACATGTTGTACCGTATATTAGTACATGTTGTACTGCATGTTAGTACATGTTGTACCGTATGTTAGTACATGTTGTACCGCATGTTAGTACATGTTGTACCATATGTTAGTACACGTTGTACCATATGTTAGTACACGTTGTACCATATGTTAGTACATGTTGTACCATATGTTAGTACATGGTGTACCATATGTTAGTACATGTTGTACCGCATGTTAGTACATGTTGTACCGTATGTTAGTACATGTTGTACCATATGTTAGTACATGTTGTACCGCATGTTAGTACATGTTGTACCATATGTTAGTACATGTTGTACCGCATGTTAGTACATGTTGTACCGTATGTTAGTACATGTTGTACCATATGTTAGTACATGTTGTACCGCATGTTAGTACATGTTGTACCGCATGTTAGTACATGTTGTACCATATGTTAGTACATGTTGTACAGCATGTTAGTACATGTTGTACCATATGTTAGTACATGTTGTGCCATATGTTATTACATGTTGTACCATATGCTAGTACGTGTTGTACCGTATGTTAGTACATGTTGTACCGTATGCTAGTACGTGTTGTAGCGGGCTTCAAGTGAACTGTTGGGACGACAACAAGTGTGTTGCTATTGACTTCTGTCATCAAACCTTTATTTCCTGACACCGTCGGTAAGCAGCGATGCAAAGTTTGCTAAACTCAACATGCACAAGGGAGAGAATTATCAAAAATAAATAGAAGAATAGTAGCAGACGTTAAAGCACATCACTGCCACATTAGTACGTACCTACCTTTCAAGAACTCTAATCTAACAGTCTAACATTATTACTTACTTCATATAGATTAAGCATCTCAATTATTATGACTTACTGCACCTTTGAATTAGCTCAATACATCTTTATTACTTAGTTCTCATTGAAACAGCTCACACATACAATTACTTCCGTCACCTTGAATCACCTCAATACAACACTATTACTTACGTCCCCTTGAATCACCTCAACACAACACTATTACTTACGTCCCCTTGAATCACCTCAATACAACACTATTACTTAGGTCCCATTGAATCACCTCAATACAACACTATTACTTCCGTCCCCTTGAATCACCTCAATACAACACTATTACTTACGTCCCCTTGATTCACCTCAACACAACACTATTACTTACGTCCCCTTGAATCACCTCAATACAAGAGTGTTACTTAGGTCCCCTTGATTCACCTCAACACAACACTATTACTTACGTCCCCTTGAATCACCTCAATACAAGAGTGTTACTTAGGTCCCCTTGATTCACCTCAACACAACACTATTACTTACGTCCCCTTGAATCACCTCAATACAAGAGTGTTACTTAGGTCCCCTTGATTCACCTCAACACAACACTATTACTTACGTCCCCTTGAATCACCTCAATACAAGAGTGTTACTTAGGTCCCCTTGATTCACCTCAACACAACACTATTACTTACGTCCCCTTGAATCACCTCAATACAAGAGTGTTACTTAGGTCCCCTTGATTCACCTCAACACAACACTATTACTTACGTCCCCTTGAATCACCTCAATACAAGAGTGTTACTTAGGTCCCCTTGATTCACCTCAACACAACACTATTACTTACGTCCCCTTGAATCACCTCAATACAAGAGTGTTACTTGTTACTCTGTTAAAAATATTCATTCACTCTTGCACAAAAGAAAAATAACAAAAAATGATTGTAACTAAATTTTTGATGTGAACAAAGAACATTTATTTGAGTATTTCATAAATGAATCCATTATATGTTTTCAAAAATTGAACTTTGATCACATAACGGCTAATCTTATTGAAGATGGTTCATTCTGAAACAATTTTTTTTTAAATCTCATCTCTCACGAATTTGTTGCCTTTGACCAGCAGTAACCAGACAGTTGGAGCCCGCCTGTAATTTTTCAGCTGTAATTGGATTGTAGTGGATTGGCTGTGTTGAAACTTTCTTTAGCTGAGTTGAACATTTCTTTAGCTGAGTTGAACATTTCTTTAGCTGAGTTGAACATTTCTTTAGCTGAGTTGAACATTTCTTTAGCTGAGTTGAACATTTCTTTAGCTGAGTTGAACATTTCTTTAGCTGAGTTGAACATTTCTTTAGCTGATTTGAACATTTCTTTAGCTGAGCTGAACATTTCTTTAGCTGATTTGAACATTTCTTTAGCTGAGCTGAACATTTCTTTAGCTGAGTTGAACATTTCTTTAGCTGAGTTGAACATTTCTTTAGCTGAGTTGAACATTTCTTTAGCTGAGTTGAACATTTCTTTAGCTGAGTTAAAACGTTTGATCCAACACCAAACATCCGGGTCTCTAAAATGTTCAGTCTATGGTTCCGATGATAATAGGATTTCTTTGTTTTTTTACAATCAAATTTGGCATTTGGGATACACAGCTCCCTCAAATTGGGATACACAGCTCCCTCAAATTGGGATACACAGCTCCCTCAAATTGGGATACACAGCTCCCTCAAATTGGGAGACACAGCTCGCACAAATTGGGATACACAGCTCCCTCAAATTGGGATACACAGCTCCCTCAAATTGGGATACACAGCTCCCTCAAATTGGGATACACAGCTCCTTTAAATTGGGATACACAGCTCCCTTAAATTGGGATACACAGCTCCCTCAAATTGGGATACACAGCTCCCTCAAATTGGGATACACACCTCCCTCAAATTGGGATACACACCTCCCTCAAATTGGTATACACAGCTCCCTCAAATTGGGATACACAGCTCCTTCAAATTGGGATACACAGCTCCCTCAAATTGGGATACACAACTCCCTCAAATTGGGATACACAGCTCCTTCAAATTCTTAACGGTTTCCAATGATATCATGTCCCGTGATTTATTTAGTTCAATTACTATTGTTTTATTTAATGGGTTGTTTTTTGTTGACGTGGTCAGGTATTATCTCATACCTTCGGCTTCACATTGAAATGTTTATTAATATTTTTAAAAAATTTTGCAAACATTTTTTTTTAAAAACCCGAGTAGAAAATTAGTTGTCATGACGTAATCCTGATGTCGTGACGTAGACTTTATTCATTTACCCCCACCCCTCACTCTGATGGTCCCCCCACACACAACCGTCAACATAACGTAATACACCACTGCCGAGCCCACACACGCCATCATCAACCTGTGTCCTCCAAGCCACAGTTTCCATTGAGGACCTGCAGCTGTCGGCATTCTTTCTTCCATTTCATCCGTCTGTTCTGGAACCAGATTTTGATTTGTCTCTCGGTCAGTCCCAGGCTGTGGGCGATCTCAACGCGTCTGCGCCGCGTCAGGTAGCGGTTGTAGTGGAACTCCTTCTCCAACTCCAGGGTCTGGTAGCGAGTGTACGTCTGTCGTCCGCGTTTTCTGTTAGGGCCTGTTGAAATATACGAGTTGAAATATCAAGTAAATCACAAACTGTATGTTAAAATGTTATGTTGTGTGTGATGTTGTCTTGGTGTGTCATGATGTCTCTAATGTTTTGTGCTTACGTGACTGTGTGTTGTGGTTTTTGGTGATGCTTGATGGTGTAGAGAAATGTGTAAACTACTGAAATATTTGTTGTAAACAAGGAATGTAAATTTTAATCCAAGGAAGGTAACTTATATAATATTTTCTGCCTTGTGCTATTTCTTGAGTGACTTCCCTTGACTTTAATAAAATTATAACTTAAAACAAAATAAACCAATAAAAACTCCTTGTTTGAAAGGTTTATCTACTCTTGTTACTGGCATTTATCTACTCTTGTTACTGGCATTTATCTACTCTTGTTACTGGCATTTATCTACTCTTGTTACTGGCATTTATCTACTCTTGTTACTGGCATTTATCTACTCTTGTTACTGGCATTTATCTACTCTTGTTACTGGCATTTATCTACTCTTGTTACTAGCATTTATCTACTCTTGTTACTAGCATTTATCTACTCTTGTTACTAGCATTTATCTACTCTTGTTACTAGCATTTATCTACTCTTGTTACTGGCATTTATCTACTCTTGTTACTGGCATTTATCTACTCTTGTTACTAGCATTTATCTACTCTTGTTACTAGCATTTATCTACTCTTGTTACTAGCATTTATCTACTCTTGTTACTAGCATTTATCTACTCTTGTTACTGGCATTTATCTACTCTTGTTACTGGCATTTATCTACTCTTGTTACTGGCATTTATCTACTCTTGTTACTGGCATTTATCTACTCTTGTTACTGGCATTTATCTACTCTTGTTACTGGCATTTATCTACTCTTGTTACTGGCATTTATCTACTCTTGTTACTAGCATTTATCTACTCTTGTTACTAGCATTTATCTACTCTTGTTACTAGCATTTATCTACTCTTGTTACTAGCATTTATCTACTCTTGTTACTAGCATTTATCTACTCTTGTTACTAGCATTTATCTACTCTTGTTACTGGCATTTATCTACTCTTGTTACTAGCATTTATCTACTCTTGTTACTGGCATTTATCTACTCTTGTTACTGGCATTTATCTACTCTTGTTACTAGCATTTATCTACTCTTGTTACTGGCATTTATCTACTCTTGTTACTAGCATTTATCTAGTCTTGTTATTAGCATTGATCTACTCTTGTTACTAGCATTTATCTAGTCTTGTTATTAGCATTGATCTACTCTTGTTACTAGCATCCATTCATTCATATACTATGTTTGAAAAGTAATTAGTTTAAATTTAAAAAAAAATGTTTTTAAGACTACGTTTTCAACAAATATTTTGGAATTTGACTTACAGTTAAAAGCAATATGTGAAGTCTTTGAAATTGGTTTAGAAAAGCTAAAATTATGGGCAAAGATTGACTGTGCTCAAAATACCTCGAGATCAGTGATTGGATAAATGTTTCAATGTTATTTTTTTTTCTGTAAGCTAACACTTAGACTTGTTTACGTGTTTTTATTTTCACATAAAGAATATTTTAAAGATTCTTCATTATCCGTAATTTATGGTGCACTTCTCAAACAAAATTTTTAAAATAATAATTACAAAAAACAAAAAACACTCGATTATATTACAATCTATTGATTCCCTCCCCTACCCCCTCTCTAGGGGAGTAAACTGTTTCAAGTAATTGATTCAAAGTTTGTCACATTTTAGCGCATTTTAGAATAATTTCAATTAAAGTATTAAAAAATTATCATTTAAAAAGCGAAAAATACAACGAAGTTATCCATTTGATTATTAAAATTAATGATGTGATGTCCCATTTCTTAAACTTAAACACCCCCTCCCCCTTGTAACACATCGTCACAAATGTGTGGACCCCCCTCCCCCTGTAAATTACAATTAAGAGCGTATGTTCCAAAGTAAAATTTAAACTATTTAAATTGTTGAAAATAAACTAAAATGTCGAGAAATTACAATCTAGAGTGGAATCATATTGTTGCTCCCCTTCCCGTGTTACTTCGATACACCGGAAGTGACCATCTTTACAAGTTTTACGTGGCTGATCTTTCCACTGAGGTTTACATATTTTAATTTATATTGCGGCAATCGTTCTGACTAAATTTATGTTTTTATAGAGGATAATAATAATATAATGTTCACAATTATTTAAAACAAATTTAATATATTAATTATTCGGCTACATTGATGGTTATTAATTATTCTCTATGGCATTAATGTTTAAGAAAAATTCAAATAGCAACAGGAACATTATTTTTCTAAATTAAAAATTTAACTGTAATTAATTTTTTTTTAAAATAGCTAATAGTGAAAGATGCATAGATTTGAACCTTTCTTATAATGGAATAAAAACTTTGAAAAATATGTTTGGTTGTGTCCCTTTGACTGTATCTTTATAGAACCCATTTCACTATGGGGCCGTCCATAAGGTACGTCACGCTATTTTTGACCATTTTTAACTCCCCCTCCCCCCCTGTCACAAACTGTCACACATCTCGGACCTCCCCTCCCCTAAAGTACGTCACACTTTAGAACAAAAATGTTGTTTTTTTATTAACAAAATAATAAAAATTAAATATAAAACAGCGTGACGTCACACAAGGCCGGACGCCCCCCCCTCCCCCCTGTCACAAACTGTCACACTTTCTTATACCCCCTCCCCCCTCTGAAGCGTGACGTACTTTATGGACGGCCCCTATTGTGTCCAATGTGTTCAACTTTAGATTTCATTGTGAATAAAAATAAGGGTCAAGCAAACGTTTTGTGTATCAACTAAAATAGTTGCAATCTGCTGTGTGACTAGACTATAGTGTACCATATGACTATAGTGTACCATATGCGATGAGTCGAAAGTAGTGAACATGACTGCAATGAGTTGAAAAAAGTGCACACGGCTGCAATGAGTTGAAAGTAGTGCACATGACTGCAATGAGTTGAAAGTAGTGCACATGACTGCAATGAGTTGGAAGTAGTGCACATGACTGCAATGAGTTGAAAGTAGTGCAGATGACTGCAATGAGTTGAAAGTAGTGCACATGACAGCAATGAGTTGAAAGTAGTGCACATGACTGCAATGAGTCGAAAATATTGCATATGACACAGACAGATTTTGGATCTGCACATTCATCATATGTCAATATAAATGTGCCATAAATCATATTTATGTTTATGGCACCATATACCATGTGTCATCCGAAATGTACCATGTCATATGTCAACTTTAGTGCACCATATGCCGTGTGTCGACTTAAGAGAATTCTTTTATTTTTACACTTTAGTGTACCATATGTTATTTATAGATTGTAGCGTACCATATGCTATTTATAGACCGTAGTGTACCATATTGTTATTTATAGACTTTAGTGTACCACATGTTATTTATAGACTGTAGTGTACCATGTTATTTATAGACTGTAGCGTACCATATGTTATTTATAGACCGTAGTGTATCATATGTTATTTATAGACCGTAGTGTACCATATGTTATTTATAGACTCAGTGAAACAAATATCATTTGTCGACTGTTATTTTGTATTCACGACATTTTACTCCAAATAACACATCTTGACACGCCCCTGCCTGCCTCCTGGACTACGCCACATCTTACCATATTGACTCCTCATCCATGGGTACAGGGGTAAACCTTTCTCTCTAGCCTCCTCTTCTTTCACATCCGCCATCCCTTCATCTCCCCCGCTCGAGCCGGGAGACTCGTTACCACTGCCCTCACCATCTCTACCGACTTGACCACTGCCCACACCGGGCTGGCAGTTCGCGACATCCGGTCTATGTTTTACGAGCACGTTTTCTTTGGCTTTGTTGAGTGCCGCCCCATGTTCGGGGCGCGGGGAGCTCGGCACCCCGTTGTCTCCGGCCAATGATAAAAGGCTCGCTGGCTTATCCGGTACTTCCCTTCCGTCCGCCTTACATTTGTCCGTCCCACATTTACGACCGTCTGTAAACACACACTGACTGTCTATGCGTGGGATCCCTCCGGTACGACTCTCATTATCTCCATAACTTCCATTATTTAACGGTATCGTCTTTGCCCCCGCGACCCGACTTCCTTCGTGGCGATTCGATACCCTGCCCATCGCCAGGTTCTTGCTTCCACTCCCCTTCACATGTCCAAGAATCGATACCTCTCCTGTTGTTCGGTTCTTACCACCACCAACACCAGCAGCAGCGGCCACCGCGTCTCTTTCTCTGCCGCATTGACTCTCATGTCTCCTGCGGTCTCCGGGACCTTCTCCCCAGTTTGTCGACCCCGATGACCGGTCGGCCGGTCCAGATCGAGGCAGCTCTGGCTTTAATCCGATCCCTTCTGACTTTGAATTAGCCGCCAGAGCCGGGACCTGGGAACGTCGCTCGGCGCTGTCCGAAGCCGTGGATTTATGCGCGGCCCTGTCAAGCATGCAGGTTGTAAATTTCGGACCTGTGTCAGCCAAGGGGAGAGGGGCCCTCACCCCACGTTCGCTCTCATTAAGACGAGCTGGTTGGTCACGGCGAGCCCGGGAGGGAAGCGATGTTAAGATACTTTGGTACACAGCGTCCCTGGCGGTCGAGTGACCTTGTCGTGACACGGGCGAGTCCACCAGCGTCGATGGTGAGTGGTGGTGGTGTAGATGTTGTTGTTGGTCTAGATGATGCAACGATGGCAGCTGTTGATGCTGTAAGGTTGAGCCATTGTGGTGACGGGTGTAATGTTGCTGCGGTGCAGATTGCGGTTCGCGATAGGCAGACGAAGCACAAGAAGGGATGGCCGTCATGTCTAATCGGTCAAAAGGCGGAAAAAGAGGGAAGAATGTTGCGGTCTGGTGGTCCACCGGGGCAGTGGTCCGTTGGTCAAGTGTGCCAGCAATCGTACTGGAAGTCACGGCACACGATGAATACAAACTGTGCGGAGTATGTTCGTGGTGGTGAAGTTGTGCATTTTGATGAACGTGTTGCCGGACCAGGTATTCACCCGGGCCATGGCGCCCACTGTTCACAAAATCGCCATCTTGTTCTCCCATTAGAGCGTTGACCTGGGGGTTGATTGCTTGGCTGAAAGAATTGTTGAAATAATAGGGGCTCATGGTGGCCTCCATTTTGTTCTGGCCCACAGGCGGGGAAAAGACTCAAACGTCAACACTGAGAAATGTTTGGGTCCTGGTGATTTAATGTCATCCCCGCGTCAGGCCAGCGGCTAGAACAACCCGTCAGGACTCAGGACCTCATCTTCAATCTAACGGTGGTTAGAACAGGTCCTTCTAGCTGTGTGGTCCGGTGGTTGTTAGTGATGGGTCTATGCCTGGTCAGGAACGGTCAGCTTCACCAAGTTACGAGCAGGACTGAAAAAGAAGATAAGTTTACAATGACAAAGTGATCAAATGGTGTCTGCTTTGTTAAAATAAATCTTGTTTGTAAGTAGAGGTCAAACACACTACGGGTAACGTCTTTCATTGAAACTGTGTCACGGATTAATCAGTTTAGATTATCTTATTTCATGATGATTAAAGGGTTACAATTATTATACGATGAAAGACAGCACGAATGACATTATGATAGTAACAAACAACTCTAATGTCAGTCATGCCACCAACATCTCAAATGACATTCATGACACGAACATATCAAAGTCTACGAAACATACTTATTAAATTTCTCTATGATATTAATTTCTCGTTTCAATTCATGAAACATGTTCTTTTTTTTACTCACCAAAACATTTTTTTACTATAACCCCTGTCGCTCGTGTCCAATCTCTAGTTGATACAGGTCAGGGAAGGGGGGGGGGTGCGACAGAACCAGGTTCATCAACCAACTTACTTTTTGCATTCATCTCCACTCATCTTCCATCATTCACAAAACGTAGTGTTTTACCTTCCCTGTGGTATGCCTCCAATCTTCATCTCACGCCAACATTTCTCAAAAGTTCCAACCTTCTCTTCCCTCTCATCCTACTCTCACAATACCCCCCCCCCAATCACACACACACACACACACACTCACACACAGACACACACACTGACACACACAGACACACACACACACACTCCAGGCACATTTGGGTCGTCCAAGCTGACCTCACTGGTCTCATGGCCATAAACCACAAGAGAGTGATTCTACTCCTAACACCCCCCCCCCTTCCTTGCACGGTGTCCGGTGACTGACCTTGGAAAGCGGGGATGTTGTATTCAGTAATAACATTATGGACATACATTATGGACACACATTGTGGACATACATTGTGGACAGACATTATGGACAGACATTGTGGACATACATTGTGGACAGAGATTGTGGACAGACATTGTGGACAGACATTGTGGACAGACATAATGGGCAGACATTATGGACAGCCATTATGGACAGACATTATGGACAGACATAATGGACAGACATTATGGACAGACATTGTAGACAGACATTGTGGACAGACATTATGGACAGACATTAAAGACAGACATTATGGACAGACATTACGGACAGATATTATGGACAGACATTATGGAAAAACATTATGGACAGACATTATGGACAGACAATATGGACAGACATTATGGACAGACATCATAGACAGACATTATGGACAGATATTATGGACAGACGTTATAGACAGACATTATGGACAAACATTATGGACAGATATTATGGACATACATTATAGACAGACATTAGGGACAGACATTATGGACATACATTATGGAGAGGCATTGTGGACAGACATTATCGACAGACATTGTGGAGAGAAATTTCGGACAGACATTATGGATATATATTCAAAATTCTACAGTTATAACAAATTTCAGTCAATACTACAACACAGTGGTCCCCAACACCCGGGCCGCGGACCGGTACAGGTCCGGATAACAAATTGTACCGGCCGCCAAGAAACATAAATTTTAAATTTTTATTTATTTATTTATTTATTTTTTTTTAAATTTTTAAATTTATTTTATTTTAATATTTTTTTTTAAATTATTTTTTAAATTTTATTATTATTTGGTTTACTGAGGGGTATTTTTCTTGAGATTGTACGACTTTTCAAATTCCAATCCTTGGTGTGCATGTTTAAAAAAAAAGATATTTTAAAAAAAACAACTTAAAGACGATGAAGACTTAATCTTGCCCTCCACTGAAGACATTTGCCGTGAAGAATTAGGAGAAGCTGTTATTTAAAATATAACACTTGTGCCTTTTTCGGCTAGCACTGTGACTTGAAGCGTCAGGGAAATAGCCGAAGAAATTGAGGATCTATTGAGGATTGCAATATCAATACGGAACGCACTCTACATATATCGATAACAAGGCAATACCACATGTATCTGCGATATCTTTAACAGACGGATGTGCATTATATTTGCCAACCAACACCACAGGAGCAGAACTAATCACGCCACTGGATGACATGGTTATATATCAAAACAACTAAAATTGTCATTTGTTTCGCCATATGCACAAACTGTACTGCCATGACCGGATGACTGACTGATTTAGGGATTAAGGAGGTTGCATCGTATCGTTCGCAGGGCAATGCTGGCTGGCCGAAAATCTCACCGGAATTTGAGTGTATGGTTGATGTCGTTAACATATTTGCCCCATCAAAGCACGCGCCTTTAACTAACGCCTGTTTGAGCAGCTTTGTGAGGAAATGGAAGCAGAGACCCAGATGTCTTCTCTTGTACACAGTAAAAAGATGGTTATCTTGGGGAGAATCGCTAACCATAGTATTAGAATAGCGAGAACAATGCAAAAATTTCTATTAGAAAAAAAGTCACCGATGGCAGCGAATTTCAGTGCTAATATATGGGTTGCAAAACTAGTTTACCTGGGTGACATATTCAGTCTGCTCAATGAACTATAATTGTTTCCTTCTGGTCAGTGCTAATATATGGGTTGCAAAACTAGCTTACCTGGGTGACATATTCAGTCTGCTCAATGAACTGTAATAGTTTCCTTCTGGGGAAAATTACAACGGTTTTCATTCAAGTTTGACAGACAAAGTGGCTGCATTTAAAACCAAACTGGGGACAGCGCGTGAGCTGAGACATTTCTGATTTGTTTCAAACATTAGCTGGGATTTTAGGCTTGACTAAACCTGAGCATTCATTCTCCCAGTAGGTGCACGATCACCTGTTTTTGCTTGTATAAGAGTTTGAGTGCTACTTCCCAGCCACCGAAGACCAACGAACTGGTAAGGTATGTACCCTGCGAGCCGTTTGTCAACAAATCAGGTGAATCTAGTATGTCTGTGCAAGAAGACGATCAAACTGTTGGAGATTGCAAATGACGACAGTCTTAAAACAACTTTCTCGCCGTTCTGAATTTAATTCATGGCTGAATATCCTGAGATTGCCATCGTAGCACTTGAATCCCTATTTGCCTTGCCGACATTCCATCTGTTTGAAGATTTTTTTGTGATGACAGCAACCAAAACATAGAAAAGAAGAGATAAACTGAAAATAAGCAGCACATTTCGGGTGTCATTGTCTCCCTGTACGGCCGGATGGAACGTCTCGTTGTAGAACAAGCTCATGGCTCTCATTGATTTAGCGTTTTAGTGGTTAATAATGTTTATTACTTTAGATTCATTTTATGGTGTAACTTTATTTTATTTTGAAGCCATGTTTAAATACAATTAAATTAAAATTATTAAATCAAAACAATATAAAATACAATTAATCAAACTCCACCCTCCCCCCCCCCGCTAAACTCAGTGGGCCGCGGTAAAAAATAAATAAACGTTGACTGGTCCGCGGCGATAAAAAGGTTGGGGACCACTGCTATAACACACTATAAATGTCAAATGGAAGCCTATATCACAATGGTGTCAAAAGGCTATTTATGTCACACCTTTCTCAAACGAAAGTCTTTGACACACAAATCTTATTTTCTGACAGTGATGCGAGTAAAGTGATGTCAAAAGAATAAGATGATAAAATCATATTACAGTGACGTAATGAGTGCAAAGTGACGCAGTCATAAAAAAGTGACCTAGTGATTGTGAAGTGATTTTATGTGGGCATATTACTGAATGGAAGTAAGATGCCATAAAACGAGTAACGCTACATAATAATGTTAGAGTGACCCATAGATAGTACAATCATTTTATGAGAGTAAAGCGACCAAAATGACATTAAAATGACGTCATGATAGTTAAGTATATATTATGTTATTGTACTGATGAAGGCTTTAGCCGAAACGTCTATTGTCGTTTTAGTTTAAAATAAAGCTCAAATTTATTGTTTTAATAGCACAATTTTTGGTGTATTTTTGTATTTTATTTAAAAGCTTTACTGCAGTCCCATTCTGTGTGATAGTAACTTAGTTACCTAGAATTATCGTAACATGTCACTTTACAGATGGCACATCACTGCACTCCCATTCTGTGTGATAGTTAAGTAACTTGGTTACCTAGAATTATCGTAACATGTCACTTTACAGATGACACATGACTTCAGACACATTAAGACTAACACAAAACGAAGACACTATACAAAACACAAAACGAAGACACTATACAAAACACAAAACGAAGACACTATACAAAACACAAAACAAAGACACTATACAAAACACAAAACGAAGACACTATACAAAACACAACATCCCCCACCCCACCCCTTTCGTTCCGCCATCTGATACTTAAAGTTCCACCTCTACATCCCAAAAATCTAATTTTTGACCCCCCCCCCTCTCCAGACACACACACTCCCCACAACTTTTATATCCTATTCCTTATTATCTTCCCCCTCTTTTGCCGTTTCCCACCAACTACCCGTTTCCCACCTATCTCTATCCCTTTCCTTCCCTCGCCCTAGCCTCGGGTTGCCGAGCAGCCAGACCGGGGCTATAAAAGCCAGTCCACGAGGTCATGAACGTCATTCCTCTCGTGATTTAGATGCCGTATAAAGCTCCCGATTTGACCCCAGGTCTCGTAATGGTCCATCAAAACAATACGCTACCGCAACGCTCCGAGGACATTTCACAACACCCCCACCTCCTTATTCCACCCCTCCCCCTCACATACTTTGATACTTGTCTTTCATTATTTCCAACCACGGGGGGCACATTAGCCAAAATACCCCCCACCACCCCTTTTTGCAACACATTTTTTTTTCATTTAAGCCCTCACAGAAGCTTGTTGTGTGATGATCACTCGTGTTGGTGTTAACAGCTGTACAGATGGGGCACACGTTTATAGATCTGCTCTGGTTGTTTTCTCTTGTTCCTAGGCCAACTTTCCGTCATTCCAACTGGATCATTTTATCAACACGACCACGGAGATGAAAGGTATTCGCTGTCTTACTATTGCAGCCCGCGTTTATAACTATTTACATATTTACCTACTTACGCGAGTCGAAATGAACATTTAATAAACCAATTTACATAGTTACCTCGAGTAAAATGAACATTTAAAACAACCGCGGAACAAATCTTTGTGTTTTTATCAAGGCAACTTATAAATGAATATCGTACACATTCAATTGGATCTCACATTATTATTTTCAAATTGATCAAAGAAATTTCATTTCGTTTGTTATTTTACCCCAAAAGTAGATGGAAAAATTAGTTTATTTATTTCTTAGCACCAAGACATCGCTTTTTAAAAAATAAAAAAACCCATACAAATATATAGGTATATTGGGTTGTACACTTATTTCATGTGGTTATATTTTTATTTCATTTAGTTATATTCTTACGCTGTTTGGTTTAATTCTTATTTCATTTGGTAAGTTCAATATTTCATTCGGTTAGAAAACAGATGCTTATTTTTTTTTGGTTAAATGAAAAATAAATATTTCATTCGTTTACGTTCTTAGTTCATATTGTCAGATGATTATCTCAATTGGTTATATTCTTATTCCAATTTGTTAAATTCTTCTTTAATTTGGTTATATTATATTCTTATTTCATTTGGTTATATTCTTATTTCATTTGGTTATATTCTTATTTCATTTGGTTATATTCTTATTTCATTTGGTTATATTCTTATTTCATTTGGTTATATTCTTATTTCATTTGGTTATATTCTTATTTCATTTGGTTATATTCTTATTTCATCTGGTTATATTCTTATTTCATTTGGTTATATTCTTATTTCATTTGGTTATATTCTTATTTCGTTTGGTTATATTCTTATTTCATCTGGTTATATTCTTTTTTCATTTGGTTATATTCTTATTTCATTTGGTTATATTCTTATTTCGTTTGGTTATATTCTTATTTCATCTGGTTATATTCTTATTTCATTTGGTTATATTCTTATTTCATTTGGTTATATTCTTATTTCATTTGGTTATATTCTTATTTCATTTGGTTATATTCTTATTTCATTTGGTTATATTCTTATTTCATTCCTTTAGATTATCCTTATTTTCGCTTAGATTCGTGTTTGATGATGTTCTGCATGTCACACATCATATGTGGAAACAATCTGTATAATGTGTGTGTGACATGATTGTGTAGCATAAGTATTCGGTGTATGTGTACATAGTGTATGTGTACATTGTACATGTTTACTTGTCTGAATGAACATGACATGAACAATCCCTAACGGACAGAGAAGGTTAAATCATAGATACAAATATCGTGCGTTAAATTATGTAAACATACTAAGTACTTTTTAAACCCCATCGACAATAAACTAATTTATGTCACTAATTAATATAACCCCGTAGCGACGATTTTATTACAGTAGGCAGTAGGGTAATAAAGTCAACATATTTGATATACTGGTTAGCATACATTATAAAGTCACAGACAAGGATATTTTAGCTGGTCTCGCACATCAAAATAATCAGTGAAAATGACATGATTAAAGAGGTAAATAAATCAGTGAAAATGACATGTTTAAAGAGGTAAATAAATCGGTGAAAATGACATGATTAAAGGGGTAAATAAATCGGTGAAAATGACATGATTAAAGAGGTAAATAAATCGATGAAAATGACATGATTAAAGAGGTAAATAAATCGGTGAAAATGACATGATTATAGAGGCAAATAAATCAGTGAAAATGACATGATTAAAGTGGTAAATAAATCGGTGAAAATGACATGATTATAATTATAGTAAATAAATCAGTGAAAATGACATGATTATAGAGGTAAATAAATCAGTGAAAATGACATGATTATAGAGGTAAATAAATCGGTGAAAATGACATGATTATAATTATAGTAAATAAATCAGTGAAAATGACATGATTATAGAGGTAAATAAATCAGTGAAAATGACATGATTATGGAGGTAAATAAATCAGTGAAAATGACATGATTATAGAGGTAAATAAATCAGCGAAATAACACATGATTATAGAGCAATATTGAATATATTTAATTAAAAGACACTTCATTGAATTCATCTGTGGAATAACTGTCAAGTCAGACAGCGATGTCTGTTGTTTTTTAATTAATTGTTGAACATTTAGTTCATGTTTATCTGGTTGGTTTAGAAATTCAACGGCCCGCCAGCCGCCAGTCACACATAAATGACAGCTGAACTAGACATACACACGATCTGACACTCATAAGTTATTCTAGATATACTTCACACCAATCATACGTCATTCAATCATACGTCATTCAATCATACGTCATTCAATCATACGTCATTCAAACATACATTAAATCATACATCATTCAATCATACGCCATTCAATCATACGTCATTCAATCATACGTCATTCAATCATACGTCATTCAATCATACGTCATTCAAACATGCATTCAATCATACATCATTCCATCATACAAACATTCAATCATACATCATTAAAACAAACATTCAATCATACGTCATTCAAACAAACATTCAAATCATACGTCATTCAAACAAACATTCAATCATACATCATTAAAACAAACATTCAATCATACGTCATTCAAACAAACATTCAATCATACGTCATTCAAACAAACATTCAATCATACGTCATTCAAACAAACATTCAATCATACGTCATTCAATCATACGTCATTCAATCATACAACATTCAATCATACGTCATTCAAACAAACATTCAATCATACGTCATTCAAACAAACATTCAATCATACGTCATTCAAAACAAACATTCAATCATACGTCATTATACGAAAACATTCAATCATATGTCATTCAAACAAACATTCAATCATACGTCATTCAAACAAACATTCAATCATACATCATTCATACGAAAGTTCACTATCACATCAGTGACACACCAGTCATACATAGGCCTAGGCCCATTATTTACACATCAGTTAAGTCCTTCACACTTCGATCTAAATCACTCTAAATTAGTCATTTAGTGCGAAATTTTGTGAAAGTGAAGACAAAAAACTTAAAGCAAGAATTGTGATGTTTACCCTAACTTGAAAGAAGGTATTGGTAATAAAAGCTAATATCATTCCAGATGTCACGTTTAAGTCGGTCTTAGTATAGAAATAATGTTAGGGGAAAAGACAGACAACACACAAATACATTAAACATACAAACACAGTAAATACACACACAAACACATCTAACACACAACACATCTAACACACATCTAACACACAACACATCTAACACACAAACACATCTAACACACAAACACATCTAACACACAAACACATCTAACACACAAACACATCTAACACACAAACACATCTAACACACAAACACATCTAACACACAACACATCTAACACACAAACACATCTAACACACAAACACATCTAACACACAAACACATCTAACACACAAACACATCTAACACACAAACACATCTAACACACAAACACATCTAACACACAAACACATCTAACACACAAACACATCTAACACACAAACACATCTAACACACAAACACATCTAACACAAACACAACACACACATCTAACACACAAACACATCTACACCAAACACATAACACACAAACACATCTAACACACAAACACATCTAACACACAAACACATCTAACACACAAACACATCTAACACACAAACACATCTAACACACAAACACATCTAATACACAAACACATCTAACACACAAACACATCTAACACACAAACACATCTAACACACAAACACATCTAACAACAAACACATCTAACACACAAACACATCTAACACACAAAACATCTAACACACAACACATCTAACACAAACACATCTAACACACAAACACATCTAACACACAAACACATCTAACACACAAACACATCTAACACACAAACACAATACACAAACACATCTAACACACAAACACATCTAACACACAAACACATCAAACACAAACACATCTAACACACAAACAAATCTAACACACAAACACATCTAACACACAAACACATCTAACACACAAACACATCTAACACACAAACACATCTAACACACAAACACATCTAACACACAAACACATCTAACACACAAACACATCTAACACACAAACACATCTAACACACACAACTAACACAAACACATCTAACACACAAACACATCTAACACACAAACACATCTAACACACAAACACATCTAACACACAAACACATCTAACACACAAACACATCTAACACACAAACACATCTAACACAAAACAACAACACAAACACATCTAACACACAAACACATCTAACACACAAACACATCTAACACACAAACACATCTAAACCAAACACATCTAATACACAAACACATCTAACACACAAACACATCTAACACACAAACACATCTAATAAACAAACACATCTAACACACAAACACATCTAATACACAAACACATCTAACACACAAACACATATAACACACAAACACATCTAACACACAAACACATCTAACACACAAACACATCTAACACACAAACACATCTAACACACAAACACATCTAATACACAAACACATCTAAATCACAAACACATCTAACACTCAAACACATCTAACACACAAACACATCTAACACACAAACACATCTAACACACAAACACATCTAACACACAAACACATCTAACACACAAACACATCTAACACACAAACACATCTAATACACAAACACATCTAATACACAAACACATCTAACACACAAACACATCTAACACACAAACACATCTAACACACAAACACATCTAACACACAAACACATCAAACACACAAACACATCAAACACACAAACACATCAAACACACAAACACATCTAACACACAAACACATCTAACACACAAACACATCTAACACACAAACACATCTAACACACAAACACATCTAACACACAAACACATCTAACACACAAACACATCTAACACACAAACACATCTAACACACAAACACATCTAACACACAAACACATCTAACACACAAACACATCTAACACACAAACACATCTAACACACAAACACATCTAACACACAAACACATCTAATACACAAACACATCTAATACACAAACACATCTAATACACAAACACATCTAACACACAAACACATCTAACACACAAACACATCTAACACACAAACACATCTAACACACAAACACATCTAACACACAAACACATCTAACACACAAACACATCAAATACACAAACACATCAAATACACAAACACATCTAACACACAAACACATCTAATACACAAACACATCTAATACACAAACACATCTAACACACAAACACATCTAACACACAAAATACACATATCACAAAAACATCAACACCAAAGTGTTGTCAGAAAGACGAAACAAGAAAATCGACCGAATGTCCTATTTCTTGTCCACTCTAATCTCTTTAATAGTATCCGCCTCTGAGTAAACAGCAGGCATCAAAGATCACGCAGTCGACCCTTAAGGACCCCACCTCCCTGGCCCCTAGCTCGGGGCCGCTGATGATAACGGATATTTTATTCAAGCGAGCTGGCCGCCCAAATGTTCTCAGATCATGGGATGTGGCCGGTCTCCATTGGCGTGGACTGGGAGAGGGGGGTGAGGGGCCCTAGTTCCAACCAATGGTCTTATCGAAGACCCCCATGCAGCTACAGGGTCAACGCGAATTTCTTTGAACTTGGGTTGGAGCAAGATTGGGGTTGCTGTAGGTTGGAGAGTGCGGGGAGGGGGGCATTGTACAGAGAAACTAGTGAATTCATGGCTGGCTGTCGCTAGGAGAGGTGGTTTGTACACCAAATGTAGCAAATAGTCACTAGGAGTGGTGTTTTGTACACCAAATGTAGCAGATAGTCACTAGGAGTGGTGTTTTGTACACCAAATGTAGCAGATAGTCACTAGGAGAGGTGGTTTGTACACCAAATGTAGCAGATAGTCACTAGGAGAGGTAGTTTGTACACCAAATGTAGACGACTGTCACTATAAGAATTTCCTGGTTATGTGCACATAAAAGTCGAAGGAATTTTCCAGCGCAACAGCATGACTACAAACTTAAAACACACACATGCACACACACTAGACCCACATTCACACCCACACTCACACACGCACTGTGGTTGTGGGGTGATATTATTTAATATAAATTATTTAAGGACGATTGAACTTCAAATCTTGATGTTCAGTGTCAGTTTTCATAAGGTCAGATGTTTTCGAGATGTCGATGATGCTAAATGTCAGATGTTGTCGAGATGTCAATGATGCTAAATGTCAGATGTTGTCGAGATGTCAATGATGCTAAATGTCAGATGTTGTCGAGATGTCAATGATGCTAAATGTCAGATGTTGTCGAGATGTCGATGATGCTAAATGTCAGATGTTGTCGAGATGTCAATGATGCTAAATGTCAGATGTTGTCGACATGTCAATGATGCTAAATGTCAGATGTTGTCGAGATGTCGATGATGCTAAATGTCAGATGTTGTCGAGATGTCGATGATGCTAAATGTCAGATGTTGTCGAGATGTCAATGATGCTAAATGTCAGATGTTGTCGAGATGTCAATGATGCTAAATGTCAGATGTTGTCGAGATGTCAATGATGCTAACTGTCAGATGTTGTCGAGATGTCAATGATGCTAAATGTCAGATGTTTTCGAGATGTCGATGATGCTAAATGTCAGATGTTGTCGAGATTAGTAAGACGTAAGAGCGAAATGCCCTTAGCAGTTTTTATATGTCTATTTTGGGTTGACAATGTTTATATTATTTGCGAGGATAGACATTTTTAGATATTGACATTTAAAAATAGGAGTTACTTCATAATCACGTGTATTTTTACCAGGAGAAATCCCCGTGTAAAATTTCATTTGAGTTTTTAAAAAAAAATTTAATGTATTTTATTTTTTTTGGTAAAATTTTATGTAAATTCACACTAGCGTTTCTTTCATTTTTATAATGTCATTTTGTCTAATTTCAAAGATAACCTTTATTTACATACCATAACACCCTTTGCCTGTATTCTAATTTCATAATATTTTTTATTCTAATCTATAATATCCGTTTTTCTAATTTCATAATATGATATATTATAAATGTATATCATCTTTTATTCTAACTTCATAAAATCGTTTATTTTTAATTTCGAAAAATATTATTCATTTTAATTTCAAAGACATGTATCATTTATTTTATTTCAATAATCTTATCTAATACTGAAACAATCAACTTCTTCTATCATCGCGTCGGCCCTAAACATCCTATATAATATTTACACAAACACAAACTGTATTACTTTTTAAAAACAATTCTTATTTATATTTCATGAAAGTTTATATTTATAGGCATGCCAATTTCCTGGGAATCCAAGATGTTTACTTATAAAAACATCAATCCAAGATGTTTACTTATAAAAACATCAATCCAAGATGTTTACTTATAAAAACATCAATCAAAGGTGTTTACTTATAAAAACATCAATCTAAGATGTTTACTTATAAAAACATCAATCCAAGATGTTTACTTATAAAAACACCAATCTAAGATGTTTACTTATAAAAACATCAATCCAAGATGTTTACTTATAAAAACATCAATCAGGTGAACTATTTTTCTAACACGGATTAATTACGTCAAACAATTATCACTGGCTCATTTCTGTAACGCTCTTCAAATAACCAATCGCGTTTGTTACGTCACGTAACATTAGTTGTAACAAACTTTGTTGGTGTCAATGAAATTTTATAGACTAGAACCAGTGTCCAGAGGTCTGGTGTCATAAAAGTGTGAGGTGGCGTATCGGGTTGGGAAATTGGTAAAAGGGAAAGGGGGTGGGGGGGCATTGATTCCAATTCTTACAAATTATTATTGTTTTTTTTGAAAACATATTTTGTCAAGTACGCGTTATTTGGTTGTTTATTTCTTAGTAGACAAGAGATTAAAAGTGAAATTTATAACTAACGTTTGTTACTTTGATTATTATTAACAGAATTTATTAGAGCTTATCAATTATTGTAATCTACAATTATTACATTTCCAAAAGCCTTTACAAATAAATGTTTCGCAAATTAAAAAAAAATTAAAGAAAATTTCAATCCAAATGATACCAGATATTTCAGGTTGGTGTCTTTTAAATAAAACAAAAGTTAAACGTTAAGCATTTATCCCAGTTCATTGTGGTCTGTCAGTTGCAAAGAAATGAGTTCTAATGTTATTGCTTTCAAAGATCATACAGAAATGAGTTCTAATGTTATTTGCTTTCAAAGATCATACAGAAATGAGTTCTAATGTTATTGCTTTCAAAGATCATACAGAAATGAGTTCTAATGTTATTGCTTACAAAGATCATACAGAAATGAGTTCTAATGTTATTGCTTTCAAAGATCATACAGAAATGAGTTCTATTGTTATTGCTATCAAAGAACATACAGAAATGAGTTCTTTCGTTAGTGTTTTCAGAGAACATTTCTTATTTTAAAATATTTTTGACATTTGATGTTTCCTAAGCAACTAGAAATAAGTTTTTCTAGTACCAAAGCCGGATTTGATAATCTCGTCAAACGTCAAATTTATTAATATATTAACATACAATATAGTGTTAATATCAAGATATAAATAGTGGTAATATAAACATATAATATAATGGTGATATCAACACATAAAAAGTGGCTTTATAATGCAGTGATTATATCGGAATATCGACTTAAATTAGAATCGGGAATAGTCAAAGCAAAGCAGAACACAGGGCACAAAACACAGGGCATAGAACACAGGGCACAGAACACGGCACAAAACACTGGTCGCTGAACACCGATCACAGTCTCAGGGCACAGGACAGGGGGTTGTCAATAATATCATGGTAGTAGTCGGACATGGAGACAGGTTTATAAGCCTGTCATAACAGGAAATAGATTTATAGATCTGACATAGCTGGCCATAGGTTTATATACAATTCATAACAGGACAACGCTTTATAGTAGTATAGATCTGACATAACAGGACATAAGCCAAATGCAAATCAAATTGGGTGTCTTATACTTATTATGATAACAGGACATATGCCAATGGACCTATTATATGAGGACCTACGGACAAAAGTAGAGAGTGGACGTGGTCAATAGAAGGTTTCATGGTCTGTTTCAACCAGTCCATTTGATGTCTCAGTTGGTTTATTGACGGGCCAGTCTTCCATACACAACCCGCTGGAACCCGACCTCCACACAATCCGCCCCTGTCAATATACTACTAAGCGCCGCCCATGTTCGACCCACCGAGCTCTCGAAGTAACCGCGCTTGTGATTGGACGGTTGACGCCAGGCACTAAAACAAGTGCGCGGGGCGGGGGGTGGTAGCACTGGGTGGTGTGGCCTGGTGGACTGGCCCGTGTGGGTTTCACTTGTATCTGGTTGCCAATCTGTTCCACTGGTCTTACACTGACTGGTACGTTCAAGTGGTTTTGGGGGAGTTAAGCGGTGGGTCGTCTGGCTGTTGGTTGTGTGTGTGTGTGGGGGGGGGGTTGCGAGGGGCCTGGTGGTTGGTCATTACAATTAGAACGGCGCGGTAGAAAAGATCAAACGAATTTGTTGAAAAATAGATGATTGACCACACAGGTCAACTTGATTGGAGAGCGATGTTTAGAAGAAGTTTACAGTTACATGCTCGACCATGATGATGTCATGTCTTGTAAACAGTTGGCAGGGAGTTAGCTTGCACAATTATTTAATACTAATAATTTGAGTTTCAAAAATCATTTAAGAAATACGCAACTTTAGAAAATATAGAACTTTCACGAAGGCAACTCAACCTGTACGGTGTACGAACTATTTGTTCTGAACATGAAAGCCCAGTAGTAGAGTAATAATGACATCTAAGAACATAACAGACACTCTATTGTTCAAATGATATAACAGACACACTATTGTTCAATGATATAACAGACACACTATTGTTCAATGATATAACAGACACACTATTGTTCAATGATATAACAGACACACTATTGTTCAATGACATAACAGACACACTATTGTTCAATGACATAACAGACACACTATTGTTCAATGATATAACAGACACACTATTGTTCAATGATATAACAGACACACTATTGTTCGATGACATAACAGACACACTATTGTTCAATGACATAACAGACACTCTATTGTTCAATGACATAACAGACACACTATTGTTCAATGACATAACAGACACACTATTGTTCAATGATATAAAAGACACACTATTGTTCAATGATATAACAGACACTCTATTGTTCAATGACATAACAGACACACTATTGTTCAATGATATAACAGACACACTATTGTTCAATGATATAACAGACACACTATTGTTCGATGACATAACAGACACACTATTGTTCAATGACATAACAGACACTCTATTGTTCAATGATATAACAGACACACTATTGTTCAATGACATAACAGACACACTATTGTTCAATGACATAACAGACACACACTATTGTTCAATGATATAACAGACACACTATTGTTCAATGACATAACAGACACACTATGGTTCAATGACAACCCTTTCAGAGTATTGATATTATTCACTCCTTAACAATTAACTCGACAAAATATGTATGTGTATGTGAATGTGTGTTGGCGTTCATTTTTTGTATGTGTGTGTGTGTGTGTGTGTGGCAGCTGGTCATATGTTGGGTTAGGTTTTGTGGGGATGTACAAATAGTAGAACTGGGGGATGTACAAATAGTAGAACTGGGGGATGTACAAATAGTAGAACTGGGGGATGTACAAATAGTAGAACTGGGGGATGTACAAATAGTAGAACTGGGGGATGTACAAATAGTAGAACTGGGGGATGTACAAATAGTAGAACTGGGGGATGTACAAATAGTAGAACTGGGGGATGTACAAATAGTAGAACTGGGGGATGTACAAATAGTAGAACTGGGGGATGTACAAATAGTAGAACTGGGGGATGTACAAATAGTAGAACTGGGGGATGTACAAATAGTAGAACTGGGGGATGTACAAATAGTAGAACTGGGGGATGTACAAATAGTAGAACTGGGGGATGTACAAATAGTAGAACTGGGGGATGTACAAATAGTAGAACTGGGGGATGTACAAATAGTAGAACTGGGGGATGTACAAATAGTAGAACTGCACTTGTACATTTAAATTCTGCTCTGTTTGTCAGTTTGTCTTTGAAGTAGCACAAGGTGTTCAATAAACAAATGAAGAACAATTTGAAGACCATGTCTAGCATGGATGGTATTGAAGGAAACATTCATTCATTTAATGCTTGCCCCATAATAAACTTTCAGAAAACTTCCACAACTAAAATGTAAAAAAAAATATATAAAAAAATACAATATATACAACATGTAAAAAATAAAATAAAATAAAAACTATCTAAAAAAATTTTTAAAATAGAAATTTAAAAATCCTAGAAATAGCAACAAGAAAACAAATATACACACACACACACACACAAAAAAAAACAACAAAAAAAAACCCACACGGCACAACCACACGCAACAGAAAATAGCCACTCCGCATTAACCCACACCACACCCTGGATGTGAACACCAACCCATCTTCAGCCATATTTAGCACGACAATCCGCGTAAACTCAAACCGAGGCCCACGGACCGGATGTGACAGTTTTATGGAGCACATAGACGGGTAAATTGTCCGTAATTGCTGGCACACACCCCCACCAACCCGCCTCATGCAGTTTCGCTGAGTCTGGCCGTGGACTCGGCTCATGCTTCGTTGATACGTCCGGAGCAATCAACATTGACCATGTCTAGTAGACGGTAAAACATAGCAACGGATTAAGTCCCCAGTTGTAAATTCTAGGCTCCGTGTGCACGTCATCTGATGGAGTCGTACGTCAAAAACTCAACTTATGTGGATGAGGGGTGCATCACGTGGTTTGACAGGAGATATTTGAAACATTCCGGACGCACCGAAATTTCTAGAGATTATTTTATTAAAGTCCAGAAACTGTCTCAGAGACCAACAAACTGTCTCATAGACCAACAAACTGTCTCATAGACCAACACACTGTCTCAGAGACCAACAAACTGTCTCATAGACCAACAAACTGTCTCAGAGACCAACAAACTGTCTCAGAGACCAACAAACTGTCTCAGAGACCAACAAATGGTCTCATAGACCAACAAACTGTCTCAGAAACCAACAAACTGTCTCATAGACCAACAAACTGTCTCATAGACCAACAAACTGTCTCATAGACCAAAAAACTGTCTCAGAGACCAACAAACTGTCTCAGAGACCAACAAACTGTCTCATAGACCAACAAACTGTCTCATAGACCAACAAACTGTCTCAGAGACCAACAAACTGTCTCACAGACCAACAAACTGTCTCATAGACCAACAAACTGTCTCATAGACCAACAAACTGTCTCATAGACCAACAAACTGTCTCATAGACCAACAAACTGTCTCATAGACCAACAAACTGTCTCAGATACCAACAAACTGTCTCATAGACCATGAAACTGTCTCATAGACCAAAAAACTGTCTCAGAGACCAAAAAACTGTCTCAGAGACCAACAAACTGTCTCATAGACCAACAAACTGTCTCAGAGCAACATACGGGTACTCTGTCACCTACGAGATATTGTCACAAACATTTATTTAGTGACAGAAGAACACCATCTCGCTACCAACATTCAAAGCTCTAAAACCCCATGGATTATAATAGCAGAACGCAATAATCTTCTGTACAGTAAGGGCGTCAGAAACATGTCAGATAAGATCGTTGTCTCCGTTATTCTGTGACACTAGGATTATGATTATGGTTTCCCTACACGTCACACACATCTGACCTCTCCACACACCACACAGATCTGACCTTCCCACACACACCACACAGACCTGAGCTCACCACACAGACCTTGACCTTCCCACAAACCACTTTCCCCACCAAAGCTACAGTCAGCGAGATATTTTATTAACAGCCTTCAACATTACCGGAAATTTCCATTTTGTTTTTATGAGGTCGCCATCTTTGATCTCTCATAATCGTCCGAACATTGCCGCAATTATATCTCAGTGCCCCTGAGATTTTCGATAATCCACCCGCAGCACGTGACAGTGTACGCCGATTCACCCCCCCCCCTTTCTCGCCCCTCCACATCTGTGGGTCCCTGGTGTTTATGACGGGATCTTACCATTAGTTCTTCCAAACTCTGAGATCATTATCTTCCAAGCCTCGCTGGCAAATTTCTCTGACACCAACTCGGCATATCCTTTCACGAGCCCCTGGCCAAGACAACACGCGAGCTATGACTTACTCGAGCTATCTGGGCAGGGGGAAAAAATTCAATAAAAAGAAAAAGACATTTTTTTTCATACACACAGAATAGCACCACAAAAGGCCGAGGTATGGGGAAAAAGAAAAAAAAAGTGTTGAAGCCATGTATCCACTGTTGGCGCCCCTCAACCACACCAAGAAATATTAACCGAGTCCTTGAATGCAGACCGTACCTATCTCACCTGATCATCTCCGGGAGCTGCGGCGTATTTTAGGCCCGGAGCGGGGGGGGGGTGTGAGAGATTCTTGAGGGTCCCTCCCGAAGATTGGAGGATCAATTTCCCCCGCGGATCACGATTTCCACCGGTAACGTCCAGGTGGGTCCAGGTGGGACCCCGGGTTGACTTTGTATCGTTTCCTGGGAGATCCTTAAGCCGACACCACCGCTATGGACAATGACTGGAAGGCTTTGATGTCCCGTTGTGGTGGGCCCATTGGTAGAACTGTGTGGTGGGCCCATTGGTGTAACTGTGTGGTGGGCCGCTGGTGTGACTGTGTGGTGGATCTGTTGGTGTAACTAGATCGTTGGCCTATTGACTTGTCAATGACATGATGGGACCAACTGTTTTTCGTCCAACGTTGTGGAACCGCTGGTCAAGTTCAGAAGTTGTAATGATGTTGGCCTAGTTCACAGAGGTCAGTCTTTTTGGAACAGTTAATGGAAGGTATGCTTTGTGTGTGAAAGGTGATGTTTTGTGTGTGAAAGGTAATGTTTTGTGTGTGAAAGGTGACGTTTTGTTTACTGTGTGTGTGTGTGTGTGGAGGGTGATTTTTTGTGTGTGACTGTGTGTGTGAAAGGTGATTTTTTGTGACTGTGTGTGTGAAAGGTGATTTTTTGTGACTGTGTGTTTGGAGGGTGATTTTTTGTGTGTGACTGTGTGTGTGGAAGGTATCGATTCGTTAACTGTGTGTGGTACAACAAACATTTCAATCCATCTATTTGATATACTCAAGCTTCCTTCTCGCGTTCTCGTTTCCATTAAACAAAAAAAACAAAACAAAAAAACACCAAAAGACAAAAACTATCCGAAATAGCTAAGGAGAAATGAAAGTTTTTGTTGGGAAGCTCTGCTTAGAAATGGTAGCTAAAAGTAAATGGGGTATGTCGGATCGTGACGGAGATAGCCGAGCTGATGACGGAGATAGCCGAGGAGATCACGTGCAGATAGACGCTCTTCGCATCGCCTGACAGGTGTTCAATTGTTGGTGTCTTTTAGCCAATACGCGCCTCAGATACATTATTCATTCTATGTGTATGTAGACCAGTAAAACTTGCACATTATACATTATATGTAAAAATATTTGTATATCACTAAAACGAGTTCCATGTAAATGAACACATGAAACATAAGGATGCATGCTTCAAAATGTATTGTAATACTACATTCCTAGATAGGTGATAAAAAACTAATGATACGTGGCAGTGATTCTCAAAATATTGCTGACCACTGCACTGGACGGGTCTCCAACTTGTCTAACCACCTTATGACGTCAGCGGTAGAAAAGTACAAGCCAAAACATAAATGTTTTCTGTGATATCAACCTGTATGTTGTATCAACCTGTATGTTGTATCAACCTGTATGTTGTATCAACCTGTATGTTGTATCAACCTGTATGTTGTATCAACCTGTATGTTGTATCAACTTGTATGTTGTATCAACTTGTATGTTGTATCAACCTGTATGTTGTATCAACTTGTATGTTGTATCAACTTGTATGTTGTATCAACTTGTATGTTGTATCAACCTGTATGTTGTATCAACCTGTATGTTGTATCAAACTGCATGTTGTATCAACCTGTATGTTGTATCAACCTGTATGTTGTATCAACCTGTATGTCGTATCAACCTGTATGTCGTATCAACCTGTATGTTGTATCAACCTGTATGTTGTATCAACCTGTATGTTGTATCAACCTGTATGTTGTATCAACTTGTATGTTGTTAAATCTAGCATGCCCTGGAAAATCTATTTTACATTACGTAAACTTTATAAAACACAAACAGAAAAACTTTTGCAATGCATCACCTTCGGCAGCAGGCTTCTTGAAAAAATAAAATAAAAAAATAAAATAAAAATAAATCAATCAAAGGCTGCTTATAGATGACTTCATTCGGCAAGTTAATTGAATTGTCCGAAATGTAAATATCTTTACAATTCGGTGTCATAAACAATTTCTGACAATATTTATTTGCCCTAAGATATCTGATACTAATTGTGTTATTGTTAAGAAAGGTCATGATTTATATACTTAATGTGTCGATACTGAAGAAGTCGTATTGCGGTGATGATTTATATAGTGTGTCGATACTGAAGATGTCGTATTGCGGTGATGATTTATATAGTGTGTCGATACTGAAGATGTCGTATTGCGGTGATGATTTATATAGTGTGTCGATACTGAAGATGTAGTATCGCGGTGATGATTTATATAGTGTGTCGATACTGAAGATGTCGTATTGCGGTGATGATTTATATAGTGTGTCGATACTGAAGATGTCGTATTGCGGTGATGATTTATATAGTGTGTCAATACTGAAGATGTCGTATTGCGGTGTCCAAGCTGCGGGTATCTGACCAACACAGCTATTTTGGATTTTGACGTGCAGCTAATTTTGAGAAGGATAATACAATGACTGTGCTTGTCCACATAGACCTAAGAACCTTAGAGGGAACATCGCCGGAAGGACTCGACAGGTAATACGGAGAATTAAACGAATTTTTTTTTACAGCTGAACACCTTCAGTTGAACACTTTAAACATAAGGCAAGTAGCAGACGCTTATAATCATCCAATCTGCATTTTCTAATATAATAATCATTAATCTGCTTCAGGCCAGGTATAATAATTTAATATTAATTAGGTATGATATAATCATTTAATCTGCATTAGCCGAGATAAAATTATTCGGCAGGCATTAGTCGGGATGTTATTCTGGGATCGTATCTTAAATTTGTAACAATAATAATCAATTGGGCCTTTTATTCAAGGCTGTAATCATTCGGACCTTACTTCCAGGCCTATACTCATTCGGACCTTACTTCCAAGCATATAATCATTCGGACCTTATTTGTTTGATATCTTCCAATCTAAGGAGTGTCGTGAAATCACTGGACCGTGAAGTCGTTGGGATCTTCTAGACAATGATATCCTGCTCATCGCTGTCATCGGATCCCAGACCGTGTTTGGTGTGTGTTGTGTGTGTGCGTGTGCGGGGTGGGGTGGGTAGGGGGGCGTAAGTTTATATTACATTAGTGGACCTCAATCAAAATTCAAGTCATTCCTTGGGTTAGCCGTACTGTTATGTAACGTCTGTTGTTTATAGGCCTTAGAGAGTAGGATTGATTTGTTTAATAATAATTGTGTTTTACTGTGTTATGTCGTGTTTTACTGTGTTATATTTTGTTATGAGGTGTTTTATCGTGCTATGTTGTTTTACACTGTTCTTTTACGTTGTCGTGTGTGTTATGTTGTGTTATGTTGTTTTATTAGGTGTTATGTTGTAATGTTGTTTTGTTAGGTGTTATGTTGTGTTATGTTGTTTTATTAGGTGTTATGTTGTGTTATGTTGTAATATGTTGTAATGTTGTTTTGTTAGTGTTTGTTGTGTTATGTTGTTTTAGGTGTTATGTGTGTTATGTTGTTTTATTAGGTGTTATGTTGTGTTATGTTGTGTTATGTTGTGTTATGTTGTGTTATGTGTGTTATGTTGTGTTATGTTGTGTTATGTTGTGTTATGTTGTGTTATGTTGTTTTTTAGGTGTTATGTTGTGTTTGTTGTGTTTGTTGTGTTATGTTGTTTTTTAGGTGTTATGTTGTGTTATGTTGTGTTATGTTGTGTTTGTGTTTTATGTTGTTTTTTGGTGTTATGTTGTGTTATGTTGTGTTATGTTGTGTTGTGTTATGTTGTGTTTTGTTGTGTTATGTTGTGTTATGTTGTGTTTGTTGTGTTATGTTGTGTTTTGTTGTGTTATGTGTGTTTATGTTGTTTTTTTAGGTGTTTGTTGTGTTTGTTGTGTTATGTTGTGTTATGTTGTGTTATGTGTGTTATGTTGTGTTATGTTGTGTTATGTGTGTTATGTTTGTGTTTGTTGTGTTATGTTGTTTTAGTTGTGTTATGCTGTGTTATGTTGTTTTATTAGGTGTTATGTTGTGTTTTGTTGTGTTATGCTGTTTTTGTTGTGTTTATGTTGTGTTATGTTGTGTTTGTGTTGTGTTATGTTGTGTTATGTGTGTTATGTTGTGTTTTGTTGTGTTATGTTGTTTTATTAGGTGTTATGTTGTGTTTTGTTGTGTTATGTGTGTATGTTGTTTTATTTGTTTGTTTGTTGTGTTTTTGTGTTTTGTTGTGTTTGTTGTTTTTTAGGTGTTATGTTGTGTTATTTTGTGTTATGTGTGTTATGTTGTTTTATTGGTGTTATGTTGTGTTATGTTGTGTTATGTGTGTTATGTTGTGTTATGTTGTGTTTTGTGTGTTATGTTGTGTTTGTGTGTTATGTTGTGTTTATTGTGTTTGTTGTGTTATGTTGTGTTATTTTGTGTTATGTTGTGTTTTGTTGTGTTTGTTGTGTTTGTTATGTTGTGTTATGTTGTGTTATGTTGTGTTTTGTTGTGTTTTGTGTTTTATTGGTGTTATGTTTGTGTTATGTTGTGTTATGTTGTGTTATGTTGTGTTATGTTGTGTTATGTTGTGTTATGTTGTGTTATGTTGTGTTATGTTGTGTTATGTTGTGTTATGCTGTGTTATGTTGTGTTATGTTGTGTTATGCTGTGTTATGTTGTGTTATGTTTTGTTATGTTTTGTTATGTTGTGTTATGTTGTGTTATGTTGTTTTATTAGGTGTTATGTTGTGTTATGTTGTGTTATGTTGTGTTATGCTGTGTTATGTTGTGTTATGTTGTGTTATGCTGTGTTATGTTGTGTTATTTTGTGTTATGTTGTGTTATGTTGTGTTATGTTGTGTTATGTTGTGTTATGCTGTGTTATGTTGTGTTATGTTGTGTTATGTTGTGTTATGTTGTTTTATTAGGTGTTATGTTGTGTTATGTTGTGTTATGTTGTGTTATGCTGTGTTATGTTGTGTTATGCTGTGTTATGTTGTGTTATGTTGTGTTATGTTGTTTTATTTGGTGTTATGCTGTGTTATGTTGTGTTATGTTGTGTTATATTGTGTTATGTTGTGTTATGTTGTTTTATTAGGTGTTATGTTTATGTTATGTTATGTTGTGTTATGTTGTTTTATTAGGTGTTATGTTGTGTTATGTTGTGTTATGTTGTGTTATGTTGTGTTATGTTGTGTTATGTTGTGTTATGTTGTGTTATGTTGTGTTATGCTAGGTGTTATAAACCCTTTATTACACCAGACCTTCACATTCTTTACAAACCTGGGGAAAAAACAGTGCGATCACTTATACATATTTAAAATAAAGGAAAAAACAATCGCCGTCATCTAAGTCAGGGGTCCCCAAACTTTTTCACGGTGGCCCGTAGCTTGTTGACCCCTGATCTAAACTAACATGTGTTTTTTTAAAAATCACAACTACAATGAACATATTGCAGTCGGATAATAAAACGTAAAGCATTTACTGGCTAATGTGTCAAACTGAGCACCCTTTTTAGAACCACTGCCAGTCCACTTTATCGACTTGGAAAGAGACTAAGTTTTAAAAATGCAAGAATTACAACAATAAATAAAAAAAATTAAATTTTTTATTTCATTCCTTTAGAGCCGAAATTACACTGGCTTTACATAGCTGGTGTACAGTACAAATTACAAAAAAAAATAATGCCCGTTAAGAACTTCTATCGAGTTAATGCAGTAACTCGCATCTGATATGATGGATGGAAGAAATGTGAATAAGTTGATGTGTGTCTGATCTATTGTGATGTTTATATCACATTTCACTTTTGCCATTCCTGCTCTTTTACTTGCCTTATGAGAGTTGTGATGGTGTATAACTTAATTAAGCCATGAAGAAATGCCCCGTGAACCAAACTTTTGATAAGTCTTTTTAAATTAAACTGTTGTTTTATCTTTTCAAATGGATATTTACTATTCTTAGCATAATACGTTTATAAATAGATGTCTTTTATTTTATGTTTCAAATAAAATATTAGTTTTGTTTAATTGACATGGTGTTTGATGGGTGGTGGGTGGTGTGTAATGTGTGATGTGTGGTGTGTAGTGTGTGATGGGTGGTGTGTGGTGTGTGATGGGGGGTGTGTGGTGTGTAATGGTTGGTGTGTGATGGGTGGTGTGTAATGGGTGGTGTGTAATGGGTGGTGTGTAATGGGTGGTGTGTAATGGGTGGTGTGTAATGGGTGGTGTGTGATGGGTGTTGGGTGATGGGTGTTGGGTGATAGGTGGTGGGTGGTGTGTAATGGGTGGTGTGTAATGGGTGGTGTGTGGTGTGTAATGGGTGGTGTGTGGTATGTGATGGGTGGTGTGTGATGGGTGGTGTGTGGTGTGTAATGGGTGGTGTGTAATGGGTGGTGTGTGGTGTGTAATGGGTGGTGTGTGGTGTGTAATGGGTGGTGTGTGGTGTGTAATGGGGTGGTGTGTAATGGGTGGTGTGTAATGGGTGGTGTGTGGTGTGTAATGGTTGGTGTGTGATGGGTGGTGTGTGGTGTGTAATGGGTGGTGCGTGATGGGTGGTGTGTGGTGTGTAATGGTTGGTGTGTGATGGGTGTTGGGTGATAGGTGGTGGGTGGTGTGTAATGGGTGGTGTGTGGTGTGTAGTGGGTGGTGTGTAATGGGTGGTGTGTAATGGTTGGTGTGTGGTATGTGATGGGTGGTGTGTGATGGGTGGTGTGTGGTATGTGATGGGAGTGTGTGGTGGTGATGGGGGTGTGTGGTGTGTGATGGGGGTGTGTGGTGTGTGATGGGTGGTGTGTGGTGTGTGATGGGTGGTGGGTGGTGTGTAATGGGTGGTTTGTGGTGTGTAGTGCGTGGTGTGTAATGGGTGGTGTGTAATGGGTGGTGTGTGGTGTGTGATGGGTGGTGTGTGGTATGTGAAGGGTGGTGTGTGATGGGTGGTGTGTGGTATGTGATGGGGGTGTGTGGTGTGTGATAGAGGTGTGTGGTGTGTGATGGGTGGTGGGAGGTGTGTAATGCGTGGTGTGTGGTGTGTAGTGGGTGGTGTGTAATGGGTGGTGTGTAATCAGTGGCGTCACTAGGGGGTGCGGGGGGGGGGCGGGCCGCCCCGGGTGACACCCGTCAGGGGGTGACACCCAAGCCTCAAATTTACTGTGTACGATTTTATGTCAGAAAAAAAGAAGTCAAATTTTTTCATCTAGAAAGAAATTAAGAAATACAATGAAACACATTGAACGCTAAAACTTTTATTTAAAAAATATCAGTTAACTTGCAATAATAAAACAGTCCCAACACACAAACAACATTAAAACAAATTAGGAAAATAAAGAAAAGAAAAAAGTCGCAGCAGAGAGATCTTTAAAAAAAGGATGGACATGAAAGGGGCAGTGTCTTATGTTTTAAAAGATATAAAGCAATTTGGGCTTGGACACACTGACAGCATGGACGAATCCCACCTCACAACTCCCTCCACAACAGTGGGGGAGGGGATACGATTTTTATTCCCCCCAAAAATCAAAAGATGGCTTTTCTTTGTTGATGTTTTTCTAGAGGAAAATTATGAATTCAATATCTTTGATTTAATATTTCGTTTGATATATATTTATTAAAGGCGTGAAAGCATAGACATGTTTATTTACAGGTAGTCCTCCGGTTACGATGGTCTCATCCCGACTTATGCTGTTTCGTGGTTACGAACGAGCCTGCGTTATTCCGCATTTTTAAATATATATTTTTATAAACTTTTTTATTTATGGGGTAACGAATTGTTTTCTCTATTTGTAATAAAAAATTTATTGAAAAATATGTACTATTATTATTTCAACCTACAGCTTTCATTTGCGAATTTTTCTCATGGCGAAGTTTTCAAACAAGTCAGTAAAGCTAAGTAAGCTTACAAGTTCCTTTTCAGTGACATCATAGAGAGCATAATCAGTCTTTGTTGTCCCATGCACATTTTTACTCATTTTATATTATTTTCAACTTTGAAAAGGATCACTCTCAGCTGCAGTTTGATGTCATCATTGAAAGATAGATGCGAAGTGCGATGTGTACATTTGTAAAGGAATGTGTGAAATATAGCTCATTCAAAAGCAGCAAAATTTTTAGCTCTGTGCACGTTTTTTGTGTTTCGCGTGCGCTACTTCCTTTTCCTTACCCTGGGCCTGGGTCTGGACAATAACTTTTTAAAGAGTTCTGAAAATTGGACTAATTCTGAAGGTAAGCATTCTTCGAAATCGCTTGAATATGCTTCCATTAACTTGGCTGCTGCCCATCGGATGGCGAAATTGCTGAACTGTTAGGTTTGTAAGAAAGGCAAATTTCTCATGGATGTCTTTATATGCGCCTAACCGATGTTGTAGGGCTTAAGAAAGTTAGTCAATGATTACCAGAAATACCTCAACCTTGAATTTTTGTCTGACGCTTTCTTTTGTATTATTTTTTTCTATAGCATTGAAGATTGTTTATACTCTTTTTTACCATTGACTTGTTCTTTTCTTTGACTTCATAGTAATTTAAGAATGCTGTCTTTGAACAAACTCAAATTTAAGGTAAAAAAGCGACTTCCAGTTGTTCAAGTTCTTTTAGAAATCCTTCTGCTTCAAGTCGACAGCCACGTGGTTGATTTTCGTTTGTTGCTAATTCTTCCAGTGCTGCGATATTCTCATGGTATGAGTTATTAACAGACCTTACAGCATCATGTCAGGCTAACCATCTTGTGTTAGACAAGGCTTTGTTAACATGTATCAATTTCATGTGTCTTTGAAGTACCTGTCAACGATGAGTAGATGCAAAAAGCCGGGTATAAAGATTTTGCAGAAGACAAAAAAAACCTGACTGCAGCAGGACAATCTGCTGAACTTTTCCCAACCAAATTAATGGAATGAGCTGTGCACGGCACATAATGAGCAAAGACTGCACTTCTCACGAAGAATAGCCTGGTTTCCGCTTAAATTCCTACTCATATGTGCAGCATTGCCGTATGACTGTCCAAGGGATTTTCAGGGATTCATACAAACATTTGCCTGCATCTTTATTATACACTATAATTTAAAATAAGTTTGGGGGGCCTTAAATTATTGGGGGACCCTAGCTTTATCCCGTTCACCCCCCCCCCACTTTTTTAATCCAACATAGGGGGATGGGGTCACTCGTCTGTGACGATGTTTGACGAGGGGGAGGGGTATGTTTAAAAAATGTGACGTCTCATAAAAAACGCGCAACATTAAATAAAAGTTCCACTTAAATATTTGATTGTTTACCATTTATTTAATAGCGTTTTCAATGGCTTCACACTTGTTACGATATTAGAGTGCAGACTTACACTAAATACATATTGCAAAGACAAAATAATTTGCAACATGCTAATTTTTATTCAGAAAATATGGCTTGGAAAAAAAAGGGGGGGGGGTTGGTCAAGGCTTTGTGACGTAATATCGTAAAAGAATGGATGGGGGTCTAGGTTTTTGTGAAAAAGTATGATGCTGGGGTAAAAATCGACAACTTCACGTGTCGTCATTTATGGACGGCTCCTTCAGTCGTGAGGGGGTGATACCATGAGCTACCGCCCCGGGTGACACCAACCCTAGTGACGCCTCTGTGTGTAATGGGTTTTTGTGTTGTGTGTGATGGGTGGTGTGTGTTATGTGATGGGTGGTGTGTGATGGTTGGTGTGTGGTATGTGATGGGGGTGTGTGGTGTGTGATGGGGGTGTGTGGTGTGTGATATGAGTGTGTTGTGTGTAATGGGTGGTGTTTGGTGTGTAATGGGTGGTTTGTGATGGGTGTTGTGTGATGGGTGGTGTGTGATAACATAACATAATGTCATAGCCTTGCCCTTAACATAGCATAATGTCATAGCTTTGCCCATAACATAACATAATGTCATAGCCTTGCCCTTAACATAACATAATGTCATAGCTTTGCCCATAACATAACATAATGTCACAACCTTTCCCATAGCATAACATATTGTCATAGTCTTTCCCATAAAATAATATAATGTCAGTTTTGTCACAGCCTTGTCCATAACATAACATAATGTCAAATCCTTGCTCATAACATAACATAATCTCAAAGTTTTGCCAACAAAATAACATAATATCATAGCCTTGCCCATAACATAACATAATGTCACAGTCTTTCCCATAACAAATGTATTTTGTAGATCAACTGCTTTGTCCCTCACTTATAAAGTGCTGGCCAGTTTTCGAAGTTATTTAACAATTTAAAAAAAAACCCAAAGGATTTGGTCGGTCGATCAACCCCCCCCCCACCCCTCTGAGGTTGTCCAACGGTCAAGTTAGCAACACAGGTGATTTGAATGCCCTGGTCATTTATCAGACCTGAATGACCCCTCGCTCACGTGACTTATGGCACACGACTGTTCGACTGGAAGACGATAAACACATGAGATCTTTAATGGCCTGCCAGAGATAGTTTGAGGGCCGGACAAATAATGGACTTGTATACATCTTCTCATTGAAATTTGAATCTAGACTTACATTAATAGAAATAACCTGACATAAAAGTGGACATAAGGAGACCCCCATGCGATGGACGTGTAATGGAAAGAGTGGGGTTGTTTTGTATTATTAATGAGTTTTATTGTGTCATTTTGTATTACACTGCGTGCTTTAAGGCTGGTAAGGTGTGTTATTATAGGTTTTATTGTGCTATGTTGTTTGACACTGTGTTTAATTGTGTTATATTGTTTTTAAATCCATTATATTAACTTCACCGCCGTCTCTTGGGTTCGCAGTCGGTCGGTCGGGAGGGCGGAAAAACAAAAGTAAAAAAGTGACCCACTTCCCGTGATGCCATCGAGCTGAAATTTGGCACATGGACTGGTGTCACCAAACAATGCATCGTATCAAATTTTCAGATCGATCGAACGTACAGTTATTAAATTAATGCACTTTTAGTTTATCTATATAAACTATATGTAGAAGTCGCTATTGTTTACATTTTACGGGTCACTTGACTTCACGCCAGCCATCGGTGAACACATCTCGTGTTTTAACCAGGTGGTTTACACCAGGAGTTGAGTTAACGCGTTGACGCCACCCGTCCATGTCCACACCCCCTCCTCCTTCCCCCAGTTTTAAAGCCAGGGAAGATAATTTCGGTTTCAGCCTGTAAATGTTTGTCGCGTTTGAACATAATCAATACTTTTAGTTATGTCTCATATATAAGGGATTTATAGTAAAAAACTTTGACTTTACGGGGTTGTTTTATTAAATCCCATATATTAACTTCACTGCCGTCTCTCTCTGTCTTGGGCTCGCGGTCAGTCGGTCGGGAGGGCGGAAAAACACATTTAAAAAATGACCCATTTCCCGTGATGCCATCGAGCTGAAATTTGGCACATGGACTTGTGTCGACTAACAATGCATCGTATCAAAATTTCAGATCGATTGAATTTACCGTAATTAAATAAATGCATTTTTAGTTTATCTATATAAAACTATATGTAGAAGTCGCTATTGTTTACATTTTACGGGTCACTTGACTTCACGCCAGCCATCGGTGAACACATCTCATGTTTTAACCAGGTGGAATTGACTCAGTTTCAGGCTGTAAATGTTTGTCGCGTTGGAACATAATCAATACTTTAAGTTCTGTCTCATATATAAGGGATTTATAGTCAAAAACTTTGTTTTTACGGGGTTGTTTTTATTACTGTATTCATTGTTTTGTGTTGTTTTATGCTAGGTTTTATTTTTATTATGCTGTGTTATGCTGTGTTATTTAGCGTTATTCTAAGTTGTATTGTTATGTTGTGTTGATATAGCAATATCACCTTCTTAAAACAAAGAATTAAGCGTGAATTATAAAATAACAAAAAATTTCTGGTTTATATGTTATATTTTATACTTATTTTGTGTAAAAAAGAAATTGTATGCCGTTTTATTACACGCTTTTATTTCAGTCACACTTTTTGTATGTTGTATCCATCCATCCATCCATCCTTCTTTCAAATCTTGTAACGTAAAATTAAACCACTTCTGATGGTCCTAGAGATCTCAAAATTTTACCACATATAGATCGTGGATGACAATGCATTGTATCAAAATTGCAGATCGATCGAAAGTACCGTAATTAAATTAATGCACTTTTAGTTTTTAGTTTTTGTCTACATAAAATATTATCACTCGCGTCATTGAACCATGCCTCAATTCGCCCTAGAGGGATACAATTATTATAACTTTAAAAAGTACTATCAACATCAAGTCTTGCGGGCCGAAATATAAGCGTGATCGACTGCCGACATTGTTTTTTTTTGTATTATACATAAATTTGTAATGAATAATCTTTCTTTTTACCCCTATCACATTTAAGTTATTGACAATGACGTTTAACTAATTAAATTGAATTGATAAGGTCGAAACATCAATTTTAAAAAATGTTGATACTAAAAAGTAGAAAATAAAATAATGTAAAACAATATTTTTTTAAAAAGGACACGCTTTTATTTACATATAGAAAGTGCACTAAAAAGAAGAAAATACAATTTTTCTATGAAAACAGGTGAATTCGGTGAACCTATCTACTGCACATAAAAGCGTGGGGCGCTCATTACAACTCTCTATCGTGTACAAGGCTGCGAAACATAAAAACAAAAATGTATGAATATTAATAAACAGTAAAAGTTTCACAACTTTGATCATATAAATGCTACTATCACATTAATTAGAAATATTTATCTATATGTAAGAGAATAGTTGCAATGAGAAATGATTTGTGATGGGCGCCCCACGCTTTTATGTGCAGTAGATAGGTTCACCGATTTCACCTGTTTTCATAGAAATTTTTTATGTTCTTCTTTTTAGTGCACTTTCTATATGTAAATAAAAGCGTGTACTTTTGAAAAAACTATTTTTTCACATTATTTTATGCTGATAATTTCAGGGATCTTGTCGACTTTAAGAAGATCTTTGAAGTATGAGTATGAGGTTTGTTTCTTTCGGGAAGGTTAAAGTTCTATCAGAGTGGCGTGTAAATACGGGAAAAGTTATTTTACAGAAAGTGTTGGGCTTTTTTTTTGGTATGTGTGTGTGATGTGGGGTTGACTGTATTAATCGTTAATTAGTTGGTGAGTCTGTATAGCTTCATGGGTTGGTTTGTTGGTACAGCCTCATGGGATGGTTTGTTGGTACAGCCTCATGGGTTGGTTTGTTTGTACAGCCTCATGGGTTGGTTTGTTGGTACAGCCTCATGGGTTGGTTTGTTGGTACAGCCTCATGGGTTGGTTTGTTGGTACAGCCTCATGGGTTGGTTTGTTGGTACAGCCTCATGGGTTGGTTTGTTGGTACAGCCTCATGGGTTGGTTTGTTGGTACAGCCTCATGGGTTGGTTTGTAGGTACAGCCTCATGGGTTGGTTTGTTGGTACAGCCTCATGGGTTGGTTTGTTGGTACAGCCTCATGGGTTGGTTTGTTGGTACAGCCTCATGGGTTGGTTTGTTGGTACAGCCTCATGGGTTGGTTTGTTGGTACAGCCTCATGGGTTGGTTTGTTGGTACAGCCTCATGGGTTGGTTTGTTGGTACAGCCTCATGGGTTGGTTTGTCTATACAGGTTCATGATTTGGTTTGTCGGTTTGCCGCAGCTATGTTTTAATTTCATTTTATTAGTTTTATTTTATTGTTTGTTCAATTTGTTCTTGAAGAAGGATCTATGCCGAAACGTTCCTTGTTTTGTGACGTCCTGTCTGGCTCTTACACACCCTGTTTGCATGTTATCCATCTACTTATTTATAAGCCTGATTGCAGTCTCACCCACATTTTGTCGGTGCAGTGACAAAGAAAGGCATTGACAAACAAAACAGCAAATTAGCGCCAGTTGAAATTTCCTATTCTGAAAAGTGTTTTTAAAAATTAGTTTATGTTAAAGTTTTTATTGATAACTATTTATGAAACATGCTACGACCAAGCCTATTGCCAGTTAGTCAAATTGGTCGCTTATTTCACACACTGACAAACGACTCTGGCTAATGGCAACTGTAAGGCCAGTTCGTAATTTGGTCAATAAAGTAATGGGGGTGAGACTGCAATCAGGCTTTTAAATAGGTAAATGTTTAATATAAAAACAGGGTATTAGTAGGCCTGACAGGACGTAACACAACAGCGAACGTTTCGGCAAAGAGCCTTCCTCTGTTGACGTCCTGTCAGGCCTACTAATACCCTGTTTTTATGTTATACATTTACGTAATTTAGTCGCTTATTTCACATACTGAGCTACGACTGAGGCCAAAGGCCAATGTAATTCGACATATAAATTAATCTTGTTATACGAATTGTCATACAGATTGGTAATTTATTTTATAATATAATGAACTAATCTGACATTTTGTGAAACACATTATTATTAATAAAAAAATATAAATTGTGATTATACAAATATTCTATTTCTGATCAATTATAATTTTTGACTTAGGCTGATGGTCCCCAGTGCCTTTTAAATAGGGCTGTTAACGATTAATTTAAATTTTATCGTTAACTTTTGAAAAATTAACGATTAATTAATCGTTAATTTCGATTAAATCCAAAAATTAAAATTTATGATGTCATAGAGTCATAAGTAATACTCATTAAAAGTTCTTGTTGAAAATCTAAATAACACTGGAATGCCTCCTTTATGGTTACATGTAAAAAAGGCGAAAACAAAAAGGGCGAAAACAAAAAGAGTGACGTCTAAAGGGCGAAAACAAAAATAGCGAAAGTAAAAAAAAGGCGTAAGCCAAAATAGGCGAAAACAAAAAAGGCGAAAACAAAAAGATGAAAACAAAAAAGTTTAAAGATACGAGCTCAGGAAATTCCAACCCTAACCCCTAAACCTAACCCTAACCGTAACCCTAACCCTAACCCTGACATGATTTCGCATTTTTATCTTTCGCCTCAATTGTTTTCGCCTTGCGCCGTTTTTATATTTGCGCCTTTTTTGGCTCTCACCTTTTTCATTTTTGCTCATATTGTTTCGCCTTTTTTGTTTTCGCTCTTATTGTTTCGCCCTTTTGACGTGATACCCTCCTTTATATGTCATCTTTTAACAACTACGCAAAAAGACAAGTGTGTTGACATTGTTTGGTTCAAGTAAGGAGCGGGTCAAGTTGACAATATAACCAGTCGAGCTGAGCAATCATTCACAAGGAACTGGGGTAAATGGTATGCACAAAAAGTTCTTGGCAAGGAATGACATTATCTGATATCGGGATTCATTAAGTTTCCACCATTGTAGAGGGTTAATGGATTCAGGAACTTTCATCTCCATTTTGTAACGCAGAAATTCATCAGAAGAGCTGTCGTCATTTTCTGTCTCTTTGTCAGACTCCATTGATGCCATTAGCTTAATGCGCTTTTCATTTGGTTTGATAAGTAGGCGAAGTGTTAGAACCATGGTAGGCAAACATATCAACATTTTGAACATTGACGTCAGTCAATAGTTTAAAACCACAATGTTCGTGTAATCATCAGAAAATTTATTATTTATTGGAAACTATTTTTATAAATTATTTTTGTTTACTTTTTTACTTCCAATAATTTGTTAAGTGATGGGTCGATTAATCGTTAAGGAATAATTAATCGTTAAAAATTTTAAACAATTAATCGAGAAATTAGTCGTTAATTCCCGTAGCGCTACTTTTAAACTTTGGCTGAGCATTTTGGCTGTCTTCAATTTTGCCCTTGTTCATTCACTTGTATTAGCATTGGCACGAGAAATATTTTGTTTTTCTGTCTACAATTAATAAGTGTTTTGTTATTCACTAGGTTAGTCCGAGTCTAATTCTACAGATAAAGATTGAACACCTGGTCTACATCAAACAGTGACCACCCAGGGACAAACATACGTCAAACAGTGACCACCCAGGGACAAGCTTAGTCCGCGAAGAACGCGAGGTAGCCAATGACTGTCCAGGATCATAAACACTTAGGTGACGCGTGTAATTAGGTGAGTTGACTATGAACGTCTTTCACCATTCCCAAAACATATTAGTTAACCCATAGCTGTCCAATTGTACGGACTTGTCCAATACACTGGACAACATGTCAAGTTGGCTGGATCTTATATTATAGTGCCAAGTCAACTAGAGGTCAACTAGAGGTCTTGTCATTGTCAATGAGATGCAAAGTCATTTTAGGAACTTTTAATTATATATACATGAGAGGTCAAGTAAAAAAGAGATCCTATCAATGAGATGTCATATTGATGTCAATGATGGATCGTATCAATGTCAATGAGATGTCAGATTAATGTCAATAAGAGGTCGTGTCAATGTCAATGAGAGGTCCTGTTAATCAAATGTCATATTGATGTCAATAATAGGTCGTATCAATGTCAATGAGAGGTCTTCTTAATGACAATCAAAAATCCTGTAAACGCGGTGGTCGAGTGGCAGCGCACTGGACTGTCGTACCGATGGTCACGGGTTCGAATCCGTGTGAAGGCAAGGGTTTGTTCCCGGGGCCTAGGGCGTCCCTGAGTCACCCAGCTCCGAATGGGTACCTAACACTACATGTAGTTAGGCGGCTGGGTAATGCGTGGAACCCACAAAGCCATGGCCTGTGAACGCTGCATCACTTGCCAACAGATCATCTGTCATGGTCTGTGGACGCAACTATCTTCTGCATTGAAGGGGCGTCTGTATAGATAAGATAAGATAAGAAACGGGATTCCTGTCGATGAGAGGTAATGTTAATAATAGGATACATCAATTCAAATTAGCGGTCCTGTCAGAGTAAATGTGGGGTCATGTCATGTTAATGAGATGTCCGTGAACGTTACCGTGAACGAGACTCCCAATAAGTTGGAGTGTAAATAGCGAAGTAGCAGTGGGATTATTTGATAGTCTTTTTGTAACTATTTGAATAAAGACACTTTTATTGCTGTAGGGCACTGTAGGCAAACACTATAAAATATAACTATCATAAACAGGTGACAAGAATAATTGGGATCATCCGTGGCACTAAAGGCAGGTGACAGTACAACTGGGGATCAGCTGTGGTGTCTCAGACAAATCATGGGATCAGCTATGGTGTCACAGGCAGGTGGCAAGACAACTTGGGATCAACTATGGTGTCACAGACAATCATGGAATCAGCTATGATTTCACTGGCAGAGCATGAGGAACGCAGCAAAACAGTTTATAATTAAACAACCAGTAAAAACAACGTTTTTGAATATAAATCCCTTGTATATGAGTATGTTCAATATAATACGCACAGCGCGACAGACTAGCACAAATATTTACATCCTACATAGTGATGAACAAAAAATTTATTAATTTAATTACAGTACATTCGATCGATCTGAAATTTTGAGAGAATGCATTGTTATGTGACAAAAGTCTATGTGCAAAATTTCAGCTCGATAGGATAACGAAAAGTGGGTCAATATTTTTACTTTTGTTTTTCCACGTTACCACGACAGACAAGACGGTGAAGGTAATATAATATATTTAAACATTCCATGAACTTGGTTTCAATCACTGATTAGACACTTAGTATTTGTTTACAATTGTACGGGGCTAATATCTATACTGTGAATTGTAAATATATTTACTGAACATATCTTACTGGAAATGTCTGTTCTGAAAATATCAAAATACTGTAAATTGTAAATATAACAACTGAAAATATCAAAATACTGTAAATTGTAAATTTAACAACTGAATATATCTGTACTGTAAATTGTAAATATAACAACTGAATATATCTGTACTGTAAATTGTAAATATCACTACTGTAAACTGTAAACTTCGCTACTAATCTATAATATGCAACTATGTAAAAATATATTCTATTCTTTACTGTAAAAAGTTAAAATCCATAATGTCATACCACGCAAAATGTAAACTTCTAAAATATCTCATACTTTAAATCTGAAATATCTATGATATTCACAATGTTGTAAGATTAAAAATCTATATATTGAATGCTGTGAAACATAAATATCTATATTGTATTATTATATGATGTACATTTCTATAATTATCAAAACTGTAAAACTTGAATAGTGTTTACCTAAAGTTTCTATAACTATATCACAGTTGCTCTGTTAAATAAGACAAGAAAACAATGGAATAAATCCTAACCCTAATACTTAACCCAATAAACGCCAAACTTCATTCACGAACATGTCTCTTCTTTCTTCATGTATTTAAAAATCTTTTTATGACATTTTCGTACAGTAAAAAAAAATATATAAAAAACAAAAAACTTTAGAGGGGAAAATAATGTAAACTTAACTTGTACGAGCTTCGAGCCTTTACGAGTTAAGATAATTTGCAAGGAAGCTGTGACTCGTGTTGTTTGTACGTTTGCTGACGTTTAGACAAGACCACGTCACACCGGGAAATTGTATTTTGTTCATCAAACAGGGCCCAGTACTCAGGAGGCCGCTGAAATTGATTGCACTAGGTAACCCCATTCTTTCATCATTGCTTTGTAAGTCTGTGTTTTAAAGCTTCGATGGAATTGTGGCGGTATGTCAATAAGACAATAAATAAGTACAGGATTAGCCACCAGTCGACTTAAATGAGAATATAAGTCGCTATTTGACTTGTACCAATGTACGATATGTTTTACTAAATGAGTTTATGATGCGTCGCCTTTTGACATGAATACGTGAATTTCTGACACATGCTGTTTTCACTAAGCGGACACAAGTAGTCCCCCACTCCCCCGTGATCCTGGTCACATACTAATATTACCCCTCATCCCGCCTCGTCTTTTTTTCATCATCAGTTCATGTTTAAAAAAAAATATTATTAAAAAAATAATTAACAAAATGTTTTTTATTATAATCTATTTTGCTATTTGCGTTATCATCAATATCATCATTAAACCTGCCATTAAATCTTACCACTTGAAAAAAACTCGATCATTTACATCCATCCTAACAATAACATTAACTCTAACAATAACATTAACTCTAACAATAACACTAACTCTAACAATAACATTAACCCAAACTACAACACTAACCCAGTGCCGACAACAAATGAAAACCACATGGTATGGCCGCCTTCTGAGTTCGTAGAAGTTTTCCCCATGAGCCAGAGGCGGAGCGCTGATGAGCAATTAGAGAAGGAGATGAGGGTCGACATCCCTGTACGTCACTTACCGTCATCTGATAAGAAAACAAGGGGAACAACTGGGAAATTGAGCCCAGACAAACACATGCGCACACACAGACACGCGCACCCACACAAACACTCACACATAAATAGCAAAAATGGCCCGGATGTCGCTCCCACACACACATGAACACGGATACACCAAGATATTGAACGCATTTTATAACACATTAACACGGATACATGAAGATATTGAACACATTTACAACACTTTCACATAGATAAACACAGATATTGAACACATTTTTTAAAACAATAACACGGATACACTCAGATATTCAGAGTTTAATTTCCCACTAAGTCCAAAGCTGCATCAGAAAGCTTTTATTCCAAACGACGTGATCACTTTTTATTTGACATTGCAAATTCTACACAGATATTACTTGCACATATTTTTTTCCTTAAAAATGTGTCCTCCTTTCTGTTTTGGTAGAAAGTTTGAGTATATTTAAAACTATCATTTAATGGCTGGCTTTTACAGTGTGTAGCATTGCATTTAATACTGTGACAGTGGTGCCTTCAATTACAGAGGCAATCCGTTTCACGATGACCTTAGCTTTCTTTTTTTTTAAATTAACATCCGGTCATTTACTTTTACTTAACGAAACGCAAATAATACCCGCACTTCACTAATCGAATAAATAAAACCAAACAACCAACGATATAGATTAAATTAAACATACAAGCTTAAACTTGATTGGCTCACCAAAAACAAATGAGATAAACTGAATTCAGTGCCACTGCACTGGAATTCTTACTGATGTGTAAAAAAAAGGCAACGATAGTGAAGCTGCAAAACTAGGCTTCTAGGCTAGCACTTTTCGACGTTAGTACTGAGTGGCCTTCGTTTATTTTGTACGCGATCGTTTGTCTCGAACGTTAACTTTATTCTCTCTCTCTCTCTCTCTCTCTCTCTCTCTCTCTCTCTCTCTCTCTCTCTCTCTCTGTCTCTCCTTCCCTCTCTCTCTCTCTCTGTCTCTCCTTCCCTCTCTCTCTCCCTCTCTCTCTCCCTCTCTCTCTCACACCTTCGTTCGTATCCCAAGGCTATGTTCGTTATTCAAGACAAAAACCCTATGTACCCTTGTATCACTTCATGTGCATAACATTGTTATAATATCACTTTGTGAGTAACATTAAGTACTGTTGCTTCAAAGTTTTTAAAAGTCGTTGTAAAATTACGTTAAATTGTAAATAATCACCACATAAAAACGCCTTTTAAATTGGAATTACCGAAAAAAAAATGTTTTTAGAAAAAGACTAATTAAAAAAAAACTTTTAATTTTAAAATGATGTACATGTATTATGTGATAAGTATGCATACAGAGTATATCGCTCACTCAATTTTGAAAATTCAAATTTAATACCTCTTAAAAATCTGGATAACGAAGTTAATAGTGCGCTCGCCTCACAAGCTGAGGGGCGTGGGATTTAGCCCACGTTAAAGCCACAATAAAAATGTTGATGAATCATTATTGCTAAAAAGTCCTCCGCTGACCTGGAGAGGAGATGGGCGCCGCCAAGGTCTACCAAGCCCCGAGAAAATTCTAATGGAAACATTAGAACCCCCTACGACCACGAGGTTATGGGACACACACAAAATATATATATATATATATATATATTAGTGTTCGGAATACTGTAAAAAGTAACATTTATGGGTGTACTAGCTAAATAGTAACATATTAGTAACCGGGTTAATCTCTTAATTCTAAACTAATTTATTTTGAGTACATTAAAAATTCGATATTTTTTTTAAAGTCCTGATCTCCTTGCAAATCAAAGCGCCAGAAAGATTATACAAACCAGTACCTCACAGTTTTTATAAATATCTAGATAAAGATTTGAAATCGTTAATAATAAACCACTGACACCGTTGGAGCAAAGATGATGTGTAAAGTAGTTCCGGAAAAGATCATAACCTATTATGTCATAGCTATTTTTAGGAATTGAGGTTAAACTTTTCTCAAATATCCGTAAAAACTGTGTTTTGATACATTGATCTCAGTAAAAACGATCTTCCAGGTGCAATGTTGTCTCCAAAAAAATATTTCTTTACGCTTAGGTTAGCAGCTTAATAAAGTAGTAAAATGCGGAAGACTTAAAACTAATGGGAATAAGCCTGAATATTTTAAAACATGAGTGTAAGCAATCGTTCGATAGTCGTATCATTGTGATATTATTCCTAGTACTAGTAGTCTAGGCTTACCCTTTATTTAATGTGCTAATAATTGTTTTCCTTGGTCTATATAAGAATACATGACTTATTATTTATTAGTAATATACTGATACTACTTTTATGACTTTAATCATAATTACAGCAATAGTATTAAAGAATTTGATTATGAATAGAAATCACGAACGAACTTGCGAATCATCCTTGTAGGCATATATAGAGTCACTGATACATATACATCATTCATAGGCGCAATGACGTTCTATTTCACATAATATAATATTTCATTGTATATAACATTATATTTTCATTTAAAAATCCATTATTAAAAGTAAGCTTTTGGTCAAGTTTTACTCAACTTTAAATGAACCAATTCACTGTAATAGTAATGAACAAATATTTACAAGTTGATCACTCGGTACCTCCGGAAGTTACCGAGTTGTAAATAGTTTCTATTAATAGATTTTTTCCCATCTAAGAAATGACAAGCCCTTTAGCAATTAACTTGGGGAACCAGCGTAGGTGTCAATCGCAAGACTTGGTGCTCCTTGGTTACAACCCCCGCTACTAACCCGACCGTGGTTGTCGGATACCGACACATGGGTTGTGATGGCCCAAGTTTAAAACATGACGAAAGATAAGCGCTGGGGCTATCCGTTACAAGCTGCCACTCAGACAGACAAGGAACTAGACGTTAGGTAACACAGACCTTTGATCTCAGGCACGACAGGCGGGAATGGGGAGCAAGGAATGGGTTCAAAGCTGTCCGCCGGCTCACACTGTACCTGGTAGGATCACTCTGCACTGGGTTCAAAGCTGTCCGGCTCACACTGCATGTACCTGGTAGGATCACTCTGCACAGTCGTTTCAAGCACGTCTCTTTCAGTAAATGAGTTTATTTTTATACGAGAGAGCCAAATAAAAATCAGAAAAAGATTTTTATATAAAACTTGTGCAAATGTGAGTATAAGGGATAAACATGACATGGTATGGCCAGCAGGTTTTTTAGGGTGAGGGTATGTGTTATTGTTGAAGCTTCATTATTTCAACACCTTTTAATAGCCCACCGATTTTGCTGTCGTCCTTGAACTATCAAGCGTCCCCTATTGTCACGTGAGTCTAGCCTCCACCAATCAAAGTTATGTTTACAGTTTGGAAGGAAGCACACAGATCAACGCATCAGTTAGCGGACATTCTGGTTAATGTTTGTATTGTATAAATCAATGTTAATATCCTGATCATAAATGCATGGTAAATTATAATCAATGAAATGAAAAGCATTTCATCATAATGTAGTATAAGTTTGATGTGAAATTTAAGACTATTCATAGAATTATTACCGCTCTAAAATATGTTCAATATCATCAATGTTATTTTGTTCTGAAAAAAAAACACGATTGAAATATAGTTTACTATAGTGATGTGTCACCGGTAAAGACGTTTGAAAAACGACCAAAAATTGATTGTTATGAGGTAACTAATTTTATCAACACTTCTCCATCAATTTCTATGGATTGAATAAATGAACTTTAATTCGGCTAACGCAAATATTCAAATATTATCGCCCAAATATTTATTTTCTTATCAAATGATTGAACAATTGTATTTACAACCTGATCAGGCTGAAAAAATCGATACAGTAGAAAAATAAATACATAAATAATGTTTAAAATAATAATGGAAAAAGGTTTTTTGTTGCATTTACTCACCAAGACTTCCGGTCCACAATATGGCGACAGTTTCTTTAAATCCGTGCTAATGACATCTCGTCTTGTCTCGTTTTGTGCCGAGACATTCAATTTCACACAAAGAGAAAACTATTTGCTGTGTAAATACAGATCTCAGCGCTGGCTAAGCGGTGAAAGTATTTCATACATCCGGGGACTTATTCCACAATGAAATACTGGAGTCTGCTTGGAACTTTTAAGTGAATTTCTGATGGCAAACGATAGTATTAACGGGAACAGCAACCTGTGTCTTCACCAGACCAGCTAATATTTCATTAGCTGTGATTGGTTGCGATGAGGTCACGTGGCTGACAGAGACGAATGCCGGAAGCGAGATCCCAAGATATAATTTGAGGGTATTCCCGCCTCGGAGACTTGTATCATACAATGGTACGCGACGCCCGGGCGAGAGTTTGAAATATGCTTAATTAAAGAGTTGCCAATTTTATTTATGCGGCACTTCCAAGTGTGCCGCAGCCGATCGGCTTCATTGTATTTACAACCATCTTGAGATGTTTATGGACTCGCTGTGGATGGGGACCACGAGTCTGAGGGTTTTGCATAAGAGTAGGCAGCACCACCGTTTGGTTCGAACAAAGATGTGTTCTCGGAGATTTATGTCTGCGTGAATGTAACTGGTGGACGGCAAGTCATGGTGAGGCGAATCTCTCCAGCGGACAAAAATATAAAGTCATTAAGCTTCGGGATAGGCGGCAAGTTGCGTGGTTGAAAGGGAAATGTAGGCCTAGAGATGATGTCAATAATATGAAGTCATGTGGTTGTCCAATTCACGTGTATTGAACGAGTTGTGTCAAAACGATAGTTTCAGTTTAACATTTAATTTAGTCAATTTTTTAAATGGGAAATTTCCCGTTCTTTCGACTTATAGCATTATTATAAATGACAATTCTGTCTTACTTTCATTGTTTAAAAAAAAAGATTCGAGAAATGTTATTGTTTAAGAAGGGCAAAATTATCTACATTTGCACTGCGAATATTTAAAGAAAATTATTTTACTTTCCGATATTTTGACCTGCAATTGGCGACCTACTTACAACATCACAGACTTACAACATGATTGACAAACAATAACACAGACTTACAACATGAGAGACTTACAACATGACAGAATACAACCTCACAGACTTACAACATTATTGATCTGCAACATGCGAGTCTTCCATTAGATATCAATAGTTTTGACCCTATGCTAGAGAAATAGTGAAGTTTTCCATGTTAAATAGGGAAACTTTCCATTTAAAATAGTGAAGCTTCCCATGTCAAATAACGAAACTTTCCATGTCAAATGGGAAACTTTCCTGTCAAATAGTGAACATTTTCCTGTCAAATAGTGAAACTTTACTGTCAAATAGTGAAACGTTCAATGTCAAATAGTGAAACTTTCCTGTCAAATAGTGAAACTTTCCTGTCAAATAGTGAAACTTTCCTGTCAAATAGAGAAACGTTTCAGTCCAAAAATAATGGCCCTAACAAAGTAAAGCTCATATATATATTCATATATAGATAGATAGATATGTAGATATAGTCACATAAAAGACGTTGAAGAAATACGTCGAAAGATAAAAGACAATCAAGAAATACCTCAAAAAATAATTTTGAGCTGTTTTGTCCAGGACACAAATGAAAATGCAAGCATACAGTATGACGTCACAATCAAATTGGAGGCAGCAGACAAGAGAAGATTTCTTTGACGGATTTTGTTTCGATCGCATCGTTGAAGCATTTCGATTTAAAGTGATCTACGGTCGACAACTCCTGGCTGTCATGCTAATCGGATTATCTCAGAGAGACGCCTTTCTGGAGGAGTGCCTCGGACCGTCCTTTAGTTTAAGTAACTGGATTGTTTTACTCCAAGAACATCAATCAAGATGGTGCGCACATCAATTCATGCATGAAGTCACCAAAATTGGTGCGCACATGAGTTCATGATTGGAAGTCACCAAAATTGGTGTGCACAACAGTTCGTACATAAATGATAACAAAATTGATGCGTTCATCTAACTCGAACACATCTACTGTATTACAACCTTGCTGGTTGAATGAATGAAACATTTTACAACATCGTTTGAGTTTAATTTGTTAAAACAAACACTTTGTTTTAATTCCAATCACCTTATTTACTTGGAAATGATTTTCTCAATGGTTTTGTGAAAATGTGGATATAGTTTGACATAACAAGTGACAAATCACATGACATAACAGCACAGATGATATCACAGTTCAGTTGACATAGCAATTCAGATGACATTATCATTTATATGTCATAACGGCTTAAATGACAACAGTTCTTGCATTGCTTGCCTGCAAGCTAGACGTGTCGATTTTTTAACAAAAATCAAAGAACAGAGAAATGCTATTATAACATAACACCTCACAGTCAAGGATCATTACTGCATTCAGAGACTAAATATCGATATTAGCAACAGATGTAATCGTCTAAGCAATCTAACGTGTTTATGTTAAGTAATCGTATGTTAGAATGTATGTAAAATAGGTTCAATTGTATTGATATTCTTCCTCTTCTAACCTATATAACATATTGCTACAGACATGTTAAAAGAATTTTATTTAGATTGTAGATTTTATAACATATTCTCTGTTCCTGCTGTCTATCTCATTTTTCTTATTAAAAAAAATATATATTTTAATTTCTTCTTGTCGGTTGGCTTATTCTTTTGACTTGGATATTGACATTCCTAAACACAAATGTTATTTTAAGTGATTCCTGGATATTTACCGACTACCGCTGCCATCAACAACAAATAGGGCAAACAGATGTGTTTAAATTTATATATGTGTAGCGCTACCGTCAACAACAAATAAACAAACATGTGTTTAATTTTATTTGTGTAGCACTGCCGTCAACAACAAATAAACTCAAATTTGTTTAAATTTATATGTGTACCACTGCCGTCAACTACAAAAAACAGGCATGTGTTTAAAATTATATGTGTAGCACTGCCGTCAACAAGAAATAAACAAACATAAGTTTCATGGCTAGTCTTTGTGTAGCACTAGTTTCGTATCAGACGAAGACCGATGCCGTTGATGCCGACATGAGGGAGAACATGGACATTTGAGCCTCGTCACATGTCAACAAATGTCTGTCATCAGACCAATGCCTGGCCGAGCGTGTCAGTCACGTGAAAGTCACGTGCACGAGGTTATTAGACATGAAACGAGCCGGGGGAATGTGAGTAGGTACGGGAAAACTGGGGAAAACAACGTGACGGGGAACTGAGGGAACTAGAGGAATTGTGGATGTGAAGGTTTGTGGGGAAGTAAAAGAATTGCTGTAAGTGAAGGAATTGCTCGAAAGAAGGTTTTAAGAGAAATATAGGAATTGTGAGACTAAAGATCTGTAGGATATGAAGGGATTTTTGGTATGAAGGATTGTGGGAAATAAATAAAACAATTGTGGGAAATAAATAAAAAATTGTGGGAAATAAGTTATATAGGGAATTAAGACAATGTTAGGAGTGAAGGATTTTTGGAAATAACGTGATTGCAGGAGTTCATTTATTTTTTATTTTTTTACGAACAACGAGATTACAGGAAACAGAGGATTGTGGTAATAAAGTGATTACGGTAGTCATGGGATATTTGAAAGCGAATGACAACTGTTAGAAAAGAGAGGGATTATAGAGAGTGTTCCAATTAGTGTTGTCATTCAACTATTGTGAGACTATAAAGTAATGCTTCAGTTAACAGCACCGTTAGTTGGAGGCAGTTTGTTGATAGTGAGGGATTGTGTGAGTGAGGATTGTGTGAGTGAGGATTGTGTGAGTGAGGGATTGTGTGAGTGAGGGATTGTGTGAGTGAGGGATTGTGTGAGTGAGGATTGAGTGAGTGAGGATTGTGTGAGTGAGGATTGTGTGAGTGAGGATTGTGTGAGTGAGGATTGTGTGAGTGAGGGATTGTGTGAGTGAGGGATTGTGTGAGTGAGGATTGTGTGAGTGAGGATTGTGTGAGTGAGGATTGTGTGAGTGAGGATTGTGTGAGTGAGGATTGTGTGAGTGAGGGATTGTGTGAGTGAGGGATTGTGTGAGTGAGGGATTGTGTGAGTGAGGATTGAGTGAGTGAGGATTGTGTGAGTGAGGATTGTGTGAGTGAGGATTGTGTGAGTGAGGATTGTGTGAGTGAGGGATTGTGTGAGTGAGGGATTGTGTGAGTGAGGGATTGTGTGAGTGAGGGATTGTGTGAGTGAGGATTGAGTGAGTGAGGATTGTGTGAGTGAGGATTGTGTGAGTGAGGATTGAGTGAGTGAGGATTGTGTGAGTGAGGATTGAGTGAGTGAGGATTGTGTGAGTGAGGGATTGTGTGAGTGAGGATTGTGTGAGTGAGGATTGTGTGAGTGAGGATTGTGTGAGTGAGGATTGTGTGAGTGAGGATTGGGGTGATTGAGTGAGATGATTGAGTTAGCGGGAAGTGATACAGTTTTTAATATTCTATTAGTAATTTCAATCCATGGCAATCTCTCTGCTGTCGGGCATTGAGTCTCTGGTCATTCCATCTTGAGCTGGACATTAGCAATGGTCAAGAGCATACAAGACACTTGTTTAGTTTACGCCAAATTGACAACAATGTCACGTGATAAGACTCCTTTGAAAATGTTAACTGTTGTGTTGAATTCAGATTAGTAAACACAATCTTCTTAAGAATGTGCCACTATATCATGTATGATTACCTCATCAAACTATGTGAACTAATCTTCCTTTTAGCCTGAAATAACACGGTATCAATTTAAACTAACTCAATTTCTAAGACCTTGTCATAATCACTTTTCAGCTTTTCTAAAAACATAAAAATTAAATTAAAAAATCTTAAGTGAAAGATAGTCATTATATGTTTTTTCATCCCCGTTATTGCCTATGTCTCTTAATTGGTTGAGCTTCTAACGTTCTTTTTAAAATACAATCAACAATTAATATCAGAAGCATTTTTGTTTGTTGTATACCAGTTATTTTTGCCATACAATCATATTTGTATGAAAATCTTGAAAAGCTCTTTAAATAGATTGATGAATGTTTTTACTATTGCCATAAATTCTCCAATTCAAATGGGAATCTCTCCATTACAAATAAATATCTTATTTTAATTTCCCCTAGTATTTAAGTTTCATCTACAGATATCATGTCTTACACTTGAATTGTTAAAAATGATTTATGTCATTTTAAAAAAAACAACAATTTTCGTCTTAAACTTAAATCAAAGGCCCGTAACTCTCCAATTTCCATTTCTTCTAGCTTTGTATATAATGCAGATAAGAACACCATTTATTATTCCACAAATTTGAGTGATAAAACTACTCACCGCAACGGCAGGAGATGACGTCAAGACACCAAGAAATCCCTTTAAAACACTGGTTGACGTCACGGCTTGATACCGGAGACAACTCTAGAATAGTATATCAGAGGTAATCTCCCACTATGAGCGCCATCTTGGCCATTTTAAGATTTGATAAATTGTGACAAATGGAAACTGCGGCATTTAGGATAAAACTCGTGAGATAGATTGAACCGTTCCTCCGCCAGACCCGTGATAGCACGTGACCGCTGGTGAGGTGTGGCTCACAGCATTTCACGACCAAACGATACATTAATAAATAGCTGCTCGGACATCTTCTTTACGGCTCATTATCTCCTGAAAAATACCCGTTTGTGGAAACGAGAACCGCCTGAAAGCTCACCTTTAAAACAAATGGTTTGTTTACTGCCCCACTCCTTCACTCTCCGCCAGCCCCCACCCATCCTTTGCTGACAACTTCACTTACAAACTTTTTTTAAAGAGAACAAAAACTATCAGAGTTTTCCCACCCCAAATCAAGATTCCAGCCAATCGGAGGTGTTGGTTTCTGGCAGAAGTGAGAAGTTCTTCGCCAGGAGTTGTCTGTACTTGAAGGTGGTGACGTATTGGGAGAGGAGAACGACTCAGCGGTTCTCAAGAGAAGCTGATAGGAAGGGCAGACACTGACTGAGAGAAAAGTCTGTAAACTATGGAGTTATCTGCTTTCATCCTAAAAGCATTCGCTCTCGGCATGGATTACGCCCCTAAGTTTTCAGATATGATGTTTTCCGTACAAGATTGTGCTGGTTACAAGAAGCCTCTCCCCATATCTGCTATACGTACGTAGGTTACATGGCCAATCTTGCGTGTTATGTCGTATACTTTTCGTGAAAATGTCTTACTGTGTAGTATACATAGCATAAGGTTATAATTGAAATTCTATTATAATGTATGCATAACAAATACATGGATATCTTTTCCAAATAACAGACATAAATAACGCATCTAATTAATACATAAACATATTTATGATCTATATATAATCTGTGGCGTAGCGTGGGTATGTGCCACCCGGGGCAGAACCCAGGTTTACCGCCCCCTGTCCACCACCCGGAAAAAATATGTTGATGCTATAAAGAAAATATAACTTTTATTAGAGAGAACAAAATAATAAGGGCACTATACATTTTAATATTAGAAATAAGTACATGTAGAAAAGCTGCTTTCATTTCTTTAAAATGATCTAAGTTTTCTGATTTTTCTTATTGCACAATCTTTATTGCATACATGTTGTCAGCCATGACACCATCAATAATCAAACTAGGTATAGACGGTATAGAAGGGTCGTGTATTCATTATTGATAGTAATTGATTTTTCATTAACTTAATTTTAGATACGCTTCTCTCGCAGCTGTAAGGAATATTCTAAATAGTAATATTATATAAGATAATTTAAAATTAAATACTCTAGCTTGAAGGCGAACTTTCAAATCCAGTAGATTAGCTGGTGTACGAAATTCATAACTGTTTTCCGAATTCTGTAACTGCCAAATCTCACGTGAATTTCTGCAGTAACATTACCTACAACTTTTGTCTTCATAACCTTGCTAGACATCCGCTCTGATCGTCAAAAATTTGCTTACTCGTTTCTTTCACTAGAAGTTCAATTACAATGTTGAGGTCTTCACATATAATTTTAGCGAATGCCAAAGCATCCTTTAACTATTCCATTAGATTATCTGTGAGTAGCATCTGCAAAGCATTTTAGCACTATAATCACAAAGCATAATTCCCGTTGTCTGTCTGTATGTATGTATGGAATAATGCTGTTAGGTGGCGCTGCTATCGATTTTGTATGAAAATATTATATGACGTCATTGTTTTATGCTTATATTTTAATTTTTGAAAAGGGAACGATGTAAAAATAGGATTTGAGGATTTATAATTATTATGAAACTAGACGCCCCGCGGCGTAGCATACGCCGCAGACTTGCTCATGGAGAGTGCGAAGAGAGTGTAGAAAGAACGGACACAAACTACAGCACGAAGAAATCAAAACAACGCGAGTGCACGTCGGTTGATAAATGGGAGGCGGGTAACAACAACCTCAGTGTGCATGTCTTTACGTTTACTCACTATTTTTATTTACTTAGCGCTGCTTTTTTGTGTCTGTACTCTGACCCCCCCCCCAAACCGTTCTTTGCACTTTCTATGATGAGAAAGTCTGCGGCGTAAGTTACGCCGCGGGTCTCTCCAGAGTTCCTTCTTTTCATTTACTCACAGTCGTTTGCCCAAACCCACCCCATTTTGACAACTGTATCTTTCAAGAAGTCTTCACCCGTCACTAAATCATTAGCGGCGTATGCTACGCCGCGGGTCAGCTAGTATGTTAATATTTTCGGGCATCATTGACCTTATAAAGAACATGAATTCTGTTTTCAGATAGTAAATGTTTCCAAATTCCAAATTTTTAAAAAATATGAAATCTTTTACTTTCTATTTTTTAAAATTATTATTTTTCTTAAAATTGTTTAGTGGAAACCAAAGTTCCTACGTCTGTTCGTGCGTCTGTTCGTGCGTCTGTTCCTTCGTCTGTTCGTGCGTCTGTTCCTACGTCTGTTCGTGCGTCTGTTCGTGCGTCTGTTCCTACGTCTGTTCGTGCGTCTGTTCCTACGTCTGTTCGTGCGTCTGTTCGTGCGTCTGTTCGTGCGTCTGTTCCTACGTCTGTTCGTGCGTCTGTTCGTGCGTCTGTTCGTGCGTCTGTTCCTACGTCTGTTCGTGCGTCTGTTCGTGCGTCTGTTCGTGCGTCTGTTCCTACGTCTGTTCGTGCGTCTGTTCGTGCGTCTGTTCGTGCGTCTGTTCCTACGTCTGTTCGTGCGTCTGTTCGTGCGTCTGTTCGTGCGTCTGTTCGTGCGTCTGTTCCTACGTCTGTTCCTACGTCTGTTCGTGCGTCTGTTCGTGCGTCTGTTCCTACGTCTGTTCCTACGTCTGTTCCTACGCCTGTTCGTGCGTCTGTTCGTGCGTCTGTTCCTACGTCTGTTCCTACGTCTGTTCCTACGTCTGTTCGTGCGTCTGTTCGTGCGACTGTTCGTGCGTCTGTTCGTGCGTCTGTTCCTACGTCTGTTCCTACGTCTGTTCCTACGTCTGTTCCTACGTCTGTTCCTACGTCTGTTCCTACGTCTGTTCGTGCGTCTGTTCCTACGTCTGTTCCTACGTCTGTTCCTACGTCTGTTCGTGCGTCTGTTCCTACGTCTGTTCCTACGTCTGTTCGTGCGTCTGTTCCTACGTCTGTTCCTACGTCTGTTCCTACGTCTGTTCGTGCGTCTGTTCGTGCGTTTTGCTATTCGCCTCACTCACAAAACGAGAGAGCAAATTATTGGCGATAATAATGTCAAGTATTTTAACAATAACTTTTTGTCAATTTGTTTTGTTTTCTTTTATGCCAACGTTTTGTTGTTCTTTTTTAAATACTCTATTATTTTTAATGCGATTTCTCATTTCTTCTATTTGGAAAAAAAAACAAAACGTTATTAATCTTGACCTCTTGTTCATAAGTACATTTATTTAGTCGATTTATTTTACGCAGTTGTTAATTCCATTACATAAGCAATTTTGTTCATTATTCTTTTTAATGATTTAGAATTTAGACGAATAATCCATTTAAATACGCAACATTTGTTCTCGAATAGCTTACACACGATAAAGTCATTCTCGAGATACCCTTCTCCTCTCTATTTTGTTCTGAGGCCTGTGTCTAAATTGGAGAAGTTATGTTAATATGTTGAAGGCTCAATCTCGCTGCTGATTTTTAATCGCAAATCTGTAGATACGGGCAATTGATCTATATCAATTACGTCCATGTATGTTGTTGAAATTGTATTGCTTTTCGGAAGTTAACGGATCCAGCAATTTTTGCTTCTATAACATGATGAGCGGCTGACAAACTTAAAATCTATTAAATGGACCAGCACATCAGTGTCATGTTCTTATACTACTCAAGCCTCTTGGTTTGTCAGTCCCGTAGCATTAGTATCAGAAGATACCATTATGGAGTTTGAAGTCTTGGCATTAGTCACGTTCACGTACTTTATTATAGTTTCTTCACTTTTTAAATCAATTTTTACCATAGATTTTCTTTTATTGTATTAAGCTTTATTTTAAAGTTTTTTTAATTTCCATAAGCTAATTAACAATGATAACAATGATAACAATGATAACAATGATAACAATGATAACAATGAGGAATATGCCACCCTAACAAAGTGCCGCACGGGCGATTAGATCGGCTCATGTTTATAGGTGATTAGATCGGCTCATGTTTATAGGTGATTAGATCGGCTCATGTTTATAGGCGATTAGATCGGCTCATGTTTATAGGCGATTAGATCGGCTCATGTTTATAGGCGATTAGATCGGCTCATGTTTATAGGCGATTAGATCGGCTCATGTTTATAGGCGATTAGATCGGCTCATGTTTATAGGCGATTAGATCGGCTCATGTTTATAGGCGATTAGATCGGCTCATGTTTATAGGCGATTAGATCGGCTCATGTTTATAGGCGATTAGATCGGCTCATGTTTATAGGCGATTAGATCGGCTCATGTTTATAGGCGATTAGATCGGCTCATGTTTATAGGCGATTAGATCGGCTCATGTTTATAGGCGATTAGATCGGCTCATGTTTATAGGCGATTAGATCGGCTCATGTTTATAGGCGATTAGATCGGCTCATGTTTATAGGCGATTAGATCGGCTCATGTTTATAGGCGATTAGATCGGCTCATGTTTATAGGCGATTAGATCGGCTCATGTTTATAGGCGATTAGATCGGCTCATGTTTATAGGCGATTAGATCGGCTCATGTTTATAGGCGATTAGATCGGCTCATGTTTATAGGCGATTAGATCGGCTCATGTTTATAGGCGATTAGATCGGCTCATGTTTATAGGCGATTAGATCGGCTCATGTTTATAGGCGATTAGATCGGCTCATGTTTATAGGCGATTAGATCGGCTCATGTTTATAGGCGATTAGATCGGCTCATGTTTATAGGCGATTAGATCGGCTCATGTTTATAGGCGATTAGATCGGCTCATGTTTATAGGCGATTAGATCGGCTCATGTTTATAGGCGATTAGATCGGCTCATGTTTATAGGCGATTAGATCGGCTCATGTTTATAGGCGATTAGATCGGCTCATGTTTATAGGCGATTAGATCGGCTCATGTTTATAGGCGATTAGATCGGCTCATGTTTATAGGCGATTAGATCGGCTCATGTTTATAGGCGATTAGATCGGCTCATGTTTATAGGCGATTAGATCGGCTCATGTTTGAAATTGTTTCAGTACAGTAATTTTCGCTTTTACAACATGAGCAGCTGTCGAATTTGAAGAATCAATTAAGTTAACAGCAGATCATTTTCACGTTCTCATACTACTAAGCCTTGTAGATTTTCATTTCAGTAGCATAAGTATCAGAATAATTTATGTCCATAAAGTAGTTACGCTTACATATTTAAGGTTATCGTTTTTAAATTTTTTTTTATTTCTTTTGCCAATTTATTATTTGGGATTTATTTTATTTTGATAAAAATTCAAAACTTTAAAATTTGTAATATTTTTTAGAAGCTTATTAACAACGAGGAATTTTGCCGTCCCTAAAAAAGGGCCACCCGGGACAATTGACCCCTTGCCCCCCACTCCCTACGCCACTGTATATAATATGATAGTGTGTATGTATTTCTGTCTGTCTGACTACATGTCCTTCAAGGCTTACCAAACCATTCATTCGGTCGCCATGACACTTTGGGAGATTGTGAAATGCGCTCCCGTGATAATTACTACATGGCTAACAGAATTTTAACATTTAACTTTCATGGGGCACACGTGTCTTTTTTGTTGATGTTATATGAGCTATATACAATGTAGTTTATACGTTAGCTACTGGTAAAATTGATGGATCTTGACCAAACTTGGTATATAAAATCTTCATAGCTCATCTTAAATACTATAAGGCATTGAACTCCTAATGTCCATTCCATCGGGGCCACAACTGTTATATTTCGTACACGTTTAAGAATGTATTCCCCTTTCGATTTTACACGAGCTTGACAAATAGTGTCAAATATATCTATTATGATTCAGAATGAAATGAAGAATTGCTTCGAAATGTACATCCTGCATGCACCGATTAGGAGCGGTGACCCTTAATGTCTCTTATTATTATTTTTTTAATGATTAATGTAACAATTATTTTAAGAGTAAGATACTAGTTAAATTGATTGATCTTGAAAAAACTGGGTATATAAAACGTGTTAGCCCATATTAAAATACCGTAGGGTTGTCAACTACTAGCGACCAAATCTTTTTCTCTAAAACTCGTAGATTTTATTCCCAATCCATTTTACACGGTCTTGACAAATTTTGATAATATATTCATTATTATCCAGATTAAAATGAACAGATGTTTCGAAATGAACATCTTGCACCAAGTTGTCCCGGAGACCCTTGATGTCATTTTTAAATCCTTTATATTAACTCGTTGTGTCTGCTTGCTTGCTTTTATTGACAACACTTTTTATAAACATATTCCTGATCGGTGCGCATTATATTAAACATGTTTTACGACACATTGTAATGAGCAGATGTTTTTAAATTTACATATTGGACCCACTGGGCCCGTGGAGCCTTAATGTCGTTTTTAGCTATACAAATCTTATTTTAAAATTCGATAGCTAAGAAACTTTGATAAGTTGTTAAGTGTTTTCCAACAAAGTTTTCTAGCATAAAAAGTTTTTAAAATACACATATTAAGGCTGTAGAAACTATGTAAAAAGTATTTTACACATTCTCTACTGTGTTAATGGATGTATCTTGATCAAACTTGGTGCTTACAAACTTGATGGTCTGGAATAAACCCCAAGTAACTTATTCTTGTTTGATAAATATGATATATTAAACTTCCTGAAATGTACACAAATTATTTTATAATTATAAATCCTCAAATCCTCTTTTTACATCGTTCACTTTTCAAAATTAAAATATAAGCTCAACAATGACGTCATATAATATTTTACGGAGAGAAACACCACACGCTCTGTTAATCTCGAAACCAAAATGATACATTTCTTTATAAACTACTATGGACTGTTGTACTATGTCCCTCAGCGTTATGGAGTCAGTGACTTGAGCTTTTTATTATATGAGATTGTCCAGTTTGAAATATATAGAGAGGTTTTTAACGTAACATCTTGCACCATTTTTTGCTCATGGGTCCTTATATTGACATAAGCTTTATAATTATTGTATAATTTATCCCATCACCATGAAACATTTTGAAGGTGTTTAGTACACCGCCACGAAAGTTTCTGTTACATTTTTTTAAACATTACCACTCATTGGTTTCTTTGTATTTCCTTTATACTGTAATAATTGAAACGATCGACGGGTCAGTTATTATATTATAATCCACGAATTATCAGTCATATTTAAAAACTATATATATATATATATATATAATATATATATAATATATATATATATATATATATATATATATATATATATATATATATATATATAAACGAGAAAAGATAGCGGCTACCCAATATGTGGCAGCTCGCAGGAGACGGTTGAGCATCTGTTGACCGAATACCCCACGCTAGTCGGGTATGGGACAGGTCTGTACTAACAACTGTGGAAGAATATCTTTAGGCTGATGTCACCTTGATGAGGAGTGTCAATAAAACAATGAGCCGGATCATAAGAGCGTGAGATCGACCCGAACAGAGTATGACACATGGAGATATAACTTGACTTGATACAGTCAGGTTCTTTAGTCATGGAGAAATAATTTGACTTAATACAGTCAGGTTGTTTAGTCGAGATATGACTTGACTTAATACAGTCAGGTTCTTTAGTCATGGAGAAATAATTTGACTTAATACAGTCAGGTTGTTTAGTCGAGATATGACTTGACTTAATACAGTCAGGTTCTTTAGTCATGGAGAAATAATTTGACTTAATACAGTCAGGTTGTTTAGTCGAGATATGACTTGACTTAATACAGTCAGGTTGTTTAGTCGAGATATGACTTGACTTAATACAGTCAGGTTGTTTAGTCGAGATATGACTTGACTTAATACAGTCAGGTTGTTTAGTCATGGAGATATGACTTGACTTGATACAGTCAGGTTGTTTAGTCATGGAGATATGACTTGACTTGATACAGTCAGGTTGTTTAGTCATGGAGATATGACTTGACTTGATACAGTCAGGTTGTTTAGTCATGGAGATATGACTTGACTTGATACAGTCAGGTTGTTTAGTCATGGAGATATGACTTGACTTGATACAGTCAGGTTGTTTAGTCATGGAGATATGACTTGACTTGATACAGTCAGGTTGTTTAGTCAGGAGATATGACTTGACTTAATACAGTCAGGTTGTTTAGTCATGGATTATATAACTTGGCTTAATGAAATCAGATTGTTTAGTGGACATACGGGGCTCGGCGGATGAGTAAGGTCGTGGGGCACGGACTTGACCGCGACTCGGCGACCTGAAACCAACAACTCCCGGCAGGCAATGCCAAAGTCCGATATGTTAGGTGTTAGGTGCTAGTCACATATGATTACAGTCGCTGTACGGATCTTAGACAAAGCATCTTAAATGCATTGTCGATGATGAAAACCAAAGTACCCGTTGAGGGTCGGGTAAATCCGAAGCGACCGTTTCGTCCCCTTCAATTTTACTAGCAACGCCATTGAGCGTGCCGGTTTAGGGCCAGGAGCGCCAGCACGGATTAGCAAAAGGTACCGCGAAGAACACAGCGGACGCCAGCTCTGAGGAAACCTTCCAGTGGGGGTTGCACCCTAGGTAGGTCATTGATGATCCCCCGCATAGCGGCGATCCTAACCATTGAGACTCGTATGCTTTGCCGGGGTGGCGCCGAAGTGGTAGCGGGTCATAGCAGGGAAATTCCACCCCTCCTTGTGAGGACAACTTTGTGGGAGGCATCTTCGACTTTCTGTCCTGGATGCCCAGGTGGCCGCTTCAGAAGCGGCCGCTCTGGGGGGGGGGTTCCCAACTGTCACGTCCTTTTCTGGGGGAGGGGGCCAGATAGCTGGGAAGGTCTTCCAGGAAGACCCATGAAGAGCACTACGCTCGGGGCTTCTGATTTTCTTCCACATGTAGGATCATTAGTGGACATATAACCTGACTTAACGCAGTCAGGTTCTTTAGGGCAGTGCTTCTCAATGTGGTGGTCGGAGGACCGTTGCCGGTCCGTGGGCCATACGCTGCCTGTCCGCAGAAGTTATCAAGAAAGGACTGAAAAATATAATTATAATTCCTTATTTGCAACCATTAATACTAACCCTATAGTATATTTAAATTTTGTGTTAATAAGCACATAAAATAAAAAATAAATAAAATAAATATCATTTCGATACCTCGTCAGTACAGTGAAAATTGTTCACCGGTCCTTGGTGCAATGGAAAAGATCCTGCCGGTCCGCCGTAATAAAAAGTTTGAGAAGCAATGGTTTAGGGGACATATAACTTGACTTAAATGCGCCAATGGTTATTTTAATGTAAACATAACCAGTCGTTAATTGAACTCTCAAATATTGAACATTTAAACAAAGGTTTATTTTAACTGTAATAGTTAGTAATGTAATAAACTGGCTATAAGAATTTTAAAAAAATATATATTACATTTAAACAATCAAACAATCTAAATCTTAGATATCAAGCAAAACTAAAATTAAAAACAAATAAAAGAAACAAAATTAGTTAATCTTTATAGTTAACAAATTGTCAAAATATGTATCCATCAGTGACTAAACACTGTAAGTAAATCGTTATTTGGCCATATTAAAAAAAATATAACATTATACTATCATTGTAAAAAGGTTTCTGCAATCTCACTTCTTTCATTCAAATAATCATTTCTAAGATTTCTTTCATCTCACTTTGTTTCTAGCCAGCCACCCGATCATTTCTAAGATGATCTGAAATCTCACTCTGCTTCTAGCCACCCGATCATTTATAAGATGATCTGAAATCTCACTCTGTTTCTAGCCACCCGATCATTTCTAAGATTTCTTTCATCTCACTCTGTTTCTAGCCAAGCGATCATTTCTAAGATGATCAGAAATCTCACATTCTATCGACCATTTCTGAAATTTTTTATTCTCATTTTGTTTCTAACGATTGATAAAAGAATGTTTTATAATCTGTCTTTATTTCCAAATCAATTTTGTAGATGACCAGAGACCAAACACTACTACGGGGTTCGGTTGAAATATTTCAGCAGGCGTTCAGCGCGATACGGCGCCCCTCACCGTCACGCAGCGTCCATGTCAACAGCTGCAACGGCGGAACTCTAGTGTCAGAGAGTACAATTAAAACTGACGGCGCGCGCATGCGGTCTGCCCGACCAACTGTATTGGACGCGACGAGGACCTATAAATTTGTTAGCGCTGAAATACTTATTTGGGAGAGCTACGGTAATGACATGAATAAAAATGAGCCCGCTGACGGATTCAAGGAGAGAACAGGGGCAAGGGGAGCCTCGACTCACTTGACGTGTGTTGTCATGGAAACTGAACGCGATGAATTGGTTGTACGAGCGGTAGGAAACTCCGAGAGAAGAAACTTGATTTAAACTATGTATATGTAAGTGTGAGGCAAGAATTGTCCTGTGATGGAGTGGGGGGGGGGCGGGGTGACAACGCCCCGGCCAGTCGAGTGTTTACTTAAACAAAACCACGTGGCGGGATTTTCAAATATCTCAGGAAGCTATCACTTAGCTTTATAACTCATACCATAAACTGGTAAACCATTGCATAGATTGAAAAGCCACGATGTGGACTGGTAAACAATTGCATAGATTGAAAAGCCACGATATAGACTGGTAATATATACATGGCCGTACCCAGAATTTTTAAAGGGGGGTTCGCAAACTTGTCGCGAAGGCATTCGTGTTAAGATAAGACAAACCACTCATAACGAGCAACATTTTATGGAAAAATTTGCTCCCTTAACGAGCGAAGATTCGCATAACGAGTGACGCGAAATGGAAAACTCCCTTTTTCCTGGAAATTCATTTGTGTGCCGGCACTTCCACCCTGATGTATTATTCTGTGTTAAGCACTCGGTCTGTTAGTGTATTGTTTTCGTGTGTGATCAACCGTTTTTACAAATGTTGTATTAAGACAGTATTTGTAATTTTTTATGTGCAAAGAAATAAACTGATTAATTATATTCGAAATAAAACACAAGAAGACAGTCATAAGAGAGGGAAAGAAACGTCAGCTCCAGCAAGACTAACGCGCATTGAAAATCGAGAACAAGGTGGCTAATCTAGCGCGCAACTACAATCGGCGAACATCAACGATCTGCACTATTCTCAAGAACAATTAATGAGATGGATGCTTCAAATGGAGTGTCAAGAATGTCTACGAAACGGTTACATTTCATTTTCGTCAAATTTTGAACTGTCTGCAAAAACAAATGTCTTTAACAGTTTTCTAGTTAAAAAGCAATAATTATTTGTCATAAATTCATATCTTTGTTTTTTTTTGTTTCAAATCTTAATTGCATTCTAGTTGTTTCACTCTTTAACATGGAACGGATTATCGTATTTTACATTGATTTGTATGAGAAAAATTGTTTCGTATAACAAGTTGTACGTATACTGCGTATGACTTTGGAACGGATTAATCTCGTTATGAGATGTTTGACAGTAGGCCTACTTACAATATATAACGTTATGACTTCAAATTTGGATGAGAATGTTTAATCAATAATTCTGTACCTATGAATTATTGAGGGCGTTGATTAAACTTCTGTCTTTTTTGCCTCGTTTTCAAAAAAAAATATTTTTAAAAAATTTATATATATATTTAGTGCATACAGTGACCAAGAAAGTAGGTTTTCATACAATAAATGCTTAATACTGTAAATAAAAGCTTCCAAAATAGTATTTTATTTAAAAATGCAAGTACTCGATCATTCATTTATTTTCTTATTAATAATGAAATCTGCAGGCGCAAGCGTTAAAGAATTTGAATCACATACATTATGGTACAGAACTCACAAGGTGGAAGACCACGATGCTATGAGGATTATTTTAGAACATCTTCGATGTAAACCCTTCTTGGGTTTTTGTAAAAAAAATATCTGTAAAACACTGTTTTCGTAGATATTGAAAGCGTAGTGATGCATCAATGCAAGCTCGGTAAGTCTTTCCTGCACCATTGAACATCTCATGTAATTGTGCAAACTTCGGAGTGCACTGAACCTTCTGTCACACGCGAAGGAATTCACAGGAATCACGCACATGATTTTCAGTAAGCAATAAATATTTGAATACATTGATTCATTGCAATGTTTTATATCTTCCGTGTATTTTTTTGGTTAGCTTTGACTCTTCCCATTGGCTGAACCTAAATTTCCAACCTGTAAACTCTTCGTGCAGCACTTCTGGTGAAGGCAGATCTTGCTCATATAAATCAACATCGTCTTTCAAATCTTCCTACATCCAATTTCTAACAGCACTTGGCACAAGAGCTAACAGTTTTGATGATGTCCTGGTTAAGCCAGAGAATCGCATATCTAGTTCAACAATGATGTGCTCCGGAAATGGATTAATTAAGTTCCTCAGATAATGTTGCATTAGCGTTTCTACGTACACATTGCTTCGGTAGATTTGCTTCTTAGCAATTCTGGGCATTGAAGCTTCAGCTCCTACAGACTGCGCCGTGTTAAGGATATGATCATAAGCGTTTTGAAAATAAGAATCTACATTTGTTCTAATCTCTCTAAACTCTTGCTTGACGTTTTCGATAAGTGACATTATAGCCTGAATTATGTCAATCGCTTTTTTTTGAAGTTCAACTGTTATTCCTTCCAGCCTAGATAATAGTTTGTACGTTACAACAGACGTCACAATAAATGTGAAGTTACACAAGGAATGAAGAAGTGACGTTGCTCGAGACTTACTGTCCGTGTCCCAATCACCATTTGAAGTAAAACGTGGATCAAATCCTTGGTCGTTGTGTTTTCATCTTGGCAGTGAAATTATCTTAAGAGTGTGAAAAATGTAAACATACGATTAATAAAAGTGTTCTTATGCTTTGTGGCGCTCAGCCCATCTTGCTTTGCACAAATCTGTAAGTACCTTCCGTTTAGCACTGTCAAAGACTTGTTTGTATAATAGGACGTTTTTCAACAAGGCTTCGCGCTTTGGGTTGTTGTTTAAAAACACATGCAGGTTTCTTTTAATTCGTCAATCATGTTACGTACATCGGGAAGTCAGCACGAATGCGTGATCACTAGGTTTAAAGCGTGATTGCTGCAGTGTGTGTTATACCACCAAAGGAGCGTCTCGCAGAATACGCGCTTGAACTCCTGAGACAGCGCCCGACAAAGATGCAGCGCCATCATAACACTAGCCCCTAATTTTCTGTAGAGGGATCCCCAAATCTCTCAATAATGTCAAGATCCTTTTTTTTTAGGGCACACATTCGCAAAAGGGGGTTCGTTCGAACGTACGGCCATGAAATATATATATATATATATAACCCCCTTCCCAGTCCATGACGGACTATGGGGCAAGGGAAGTAGATTGGAAAACCATAAACTCAATGGACTTGTAAACCATTTCATAGATTGGAAAACCATTACGTAGATCGGTCAACAATTAATTGCATAGCTTAGTAAGGCGATGCAACTAATAAAAAAATTATTATGACTGCTTAAGGCTTAAGTCGAAGATAGAAGAAACAGAACAAGAAAGATTTTTTTTATCAACTGCATCTAACTAGTATTCTTTTTTAAAAATGGAATTAAAAAGACTTTTTAGTATACATAATAGTACGATTTACAATAAAATGAACCTAAACAAAATACTTTTGAAACATGGACTAAGAAGTTTTAAAAAATACACCGACTTACAGAGAGAGTTTAGAACTAAATAACGGCATTATGCAACAGCGAAAATTATAAAATGTTAAGTTTTTTATATTGTATTTTCCTTTTTCATTTGTATATATTTATTAATTTTTTTTTAAATTTTTTTTTATTTTGTTTGTTCTTGTTGAAACTGAGCATCCAGCAATTTACAACTTCTTATCCCGATCTCCCAAACAGAAAATTGAAAAGAGCCAAGACTAAAACTGATTCTGACCGTCCGATTGTCCTGCCCAGGAAGCGACCCAAGGTCATGGCGGGCACGAATTCCCCGAACTAATTGGTTTCACTTGATCTGTTGTCGATCATCAAATTAAATAAAAACTTAAAAGTTAAAATTCCGACTCCTGACCTTAACATTGTCTGTCCGAGTCAGAGGTTCTCCTAATGATGGTCCTCGCCCCCGCTCCATTGGGGCCCGGAAACTGAACCCACCCGGCGTACCCGACCCTTCAATTATGTCATCCCGTGTTCAGCTGCAATGAAAAGGTAACTCGTCCAGTACAGATGTTGAGGCTAATCTCCCCTCCATTACAATTTGAGGCCGACCTTACGTTTCGCAGATCCTGTCCAAGGTTTTTACAGTTCCCTCCCATGTAAACAGATAGCGTAATACGGGCTAGCACGTAATTAAGCAGATTTCCTTTATAATTTGCTGGGGGGGGGGAGGAGGAGGGGGGGATACAGGAAGGGAATTCTAGAAATTAGTGAGTGAAAGGTAATCGAAGGTAATCGAAGGTGAGTGGTTTCAAGAAAGAGAGGCGTTACCTAAATAAAGGTGTGCTTTGTCGGTGGTCCGGTGTAGGGGCAGGGGCGGATCTACGATGGAGTTCTTTATAGGGTAACTTTGACAATGATCATATCAAATAGGTAGCATCAATCAGAATCATGGGCGGTGAACGTCTTGATAAAGCTGAGTTGTCGGCACCTGCTATTGCCCGAACAACTCCAGAAGCTGGTCAGAAGGTTTTGATTGTCTTCTCCTTAAGATAGAATTATTTTCGTCAAATGAATTCCACGACACTCTATTTGGACACAAAGACTACCAAATACCTATACTAAGAATGTCTGTCACAACCAAAGACCTATATTAAGAGTGTCAGTCACAACCAAAGACCTATATTAAGAGTGTCTGTCACAAACCAAAGACCTATACCCAGACTTAAAGAGTGTCTGTCACAAACCAAAGACCTATATTAAGAGTTTCTGTCACAACCAAAGACCTATACCCAGAGTGTCTGTCACAACCAAAGACCTACACCAGAGTGTCAGTCACAACCAAAGACCTATACCCAGAGTGTCTGTCACAACCAAAGACCTATATTAAGAGTGTCTGTCACAAACCAAAGACCTATACCAGTGTCAGTCACAAACAAAGACCTATACCCAGAGTGTCTGTCACAACCAAAGACCTACACCAGAGTGTCTGTCACAACCAAAGACCTTACACCAGAGTGTCTGCCACAACCAAAGACCTACACCCAGAGTGTCTGTCACAACCAAAGACCTACACCAGAGTGTCTGTCACAACCAAAGACCTACACCAGAGTGTCTGTCACAACCAAAGACTTACACCAGAGTGTCTGCCACAACCAAAGACCTACACCCAGAGTGTCTGTCACAACCAAAGACCTACACCAGAGTGTCTGTCACAACCAAAGACCTACACCAGAGTGTCTGTCACAACCAAAGACCTACACCAGAGTGTCTGTCACAACCAAAGACCTACACCAGAGTGTCTGTCACAACCAAAGACTTACACCAGAGTGTCTGTCACAACCAAAGACCTACACCAGAGTGTCTGTCACAACCAAAGACATACACCAGAGTGTCTGTCACAACCAAAGACTTATACCCTATAAATTGTGCACAATTGAATCAAAGACCTACAGACATTGTGCCATGCTCAGTCAAACACCATTTTCATAAAGTGCAGGGCTCATCCCTCAGAATTTATAGCTATTGTTCCATGCATAGCTAAAGATCTATTTAATAGACAGTTAAAGATCTATATAAAAAAAGAATTAGAGCTAATGATCTATAAAATAGACTTAAATAATGATGTATAAATCTGAATCGGCTAAAGTTTCTAATAGACAGCTAAAGATGTATAAATACATCGAGCTAAAGGTCCGTAAGAGAGACCTAGAGCTAAACCTTATAAAATAGACTTAGAACTAACGATCAATAAAATATACTTAGAGCTAAAGATCTATTTATTAGAGTTAGAGCTAAATATCCATAAAATAGACTTAGCTTCATATCTATAAAAAAGACTTAGGACTAAAGATTATAAATTAGACTCGAAGCTAAAAATCTATAAAAGAGACTTAGAGCTAATGTCTAAAATAGACTTAGTTAAAGATCTATACAAAAAGACTATATACCTAAAGATCTATAAAATAAACTTAAATTAATATCTATACAAGTGACATGCTAACGATCTTTACAATAAACTTAACTAACGACCTATTTAATTGATTAGCTAACGATCTATAAAATAGACTTAGCTACAGAACTATAAAATAGGCTTAGCTAAAAACCCTATAAAATTGACTTTTCTCAAAGTGAACGTGCTGTTAATCATTGATTTTGACCGCTAATGTAATTAAATGACCAGACATTTCCTCTACTAAAGCTAATAATCCTGTTTTTACCCCTTCTCCTTCCTGGCAACTTTATACAAGTCAAGAAAACACTGAAAGCAGATCCTTGGTCTCATTGTTGTCCCAGACTCGTGGCGCGATCGTGCTGTATCATTACTGGACGGTTGTCGTCACAGGGAGAGGTATTCATTTCAGGTTATAATGGAAAAATCGTATCAAGGCAACGATGGGCTCCCAGGAACAAGTCACTCTCCGCTTCAGTCTCAATGACACAACGCTGTTAGTTGAGCCAAGTGGTTTGATGTCAATGTTTTTGTCTGTTGTCAGTGTTAGTTTGTGGTCAGTTTGTCTGTTGTCAATGTTAGTTTGTGGTCAGTTTGTCTGTTGTCAGTGTTAGTTTGTGGTCAGTTTGTCTGTTGTCAATGTCAGTTTGTGGTCAGTTTGTCTATTGTCAATGTCAGTTTGTGGTCAGTTTGTCTGTTGTCAATGTCAGTTTGTGGTCAGTTTGTCTATTGTCAATGTCAGTTTGTGGTCAGTTTGTCTGTTGTCAATGTCAGTTTGTGGTCAGTTTGTATGTTGTCAATGTCAGTTTGTGGTCAGTTTGTCTGTTGTCAGTGTCAGTTTGTGGTCAGTTTGTCTGTTGTCAATGTCAGTTTGTCTATTGCCAATGTCAGTTTGTGGTCAGTTTGTCTGTTGTCAATGTCAGTTTGTGGTCAGTTTGTATGTTGTCAATGTCAGATTGTGGTCAGTTTGTCTGTTGTCAATGTCAGTTTTTGGTCAGTTTGTCTGTTGTCAATGTCAGTTTGTGGTCAGTTTGTCTGTTGTCAATGTCAGTTTTTGGTCAGTTTGTCTGTTGTCAATGTCAGTCTGTGGTCAGCTTGTCTATTGTCAATGTCAGTTTGTGGTCAGTTTGTCGGGCGTCAATGTTAATTGATTGTTTCTGTACTTGTGTTTCAATAGTTGTGCCTCAGCACTTATTTCTCAGCACTTATTTCTCATCACTTCCACATGGTGCTCTGCCTAAAGATGTCCCACACATTTCCGTGCCTCATGGTGTTCTGCCTAAAGATGTCCACACATTTCCGTGCCTCATGGTGTTCTGCCTAAAGATGTCCACACATTTCCGTGCCTCGTGGTGTTCTGCCTAAAGATGTCCGCACATTTCCGTGCCTCATGGTGTTCTGCCTAAAGATGTCCACAAATTTCCGTGCCTCATGGTGTTCTGCCTAAAGATGTCCACACATTTCCGTGCCTCATGGTATTCTGCCTAAAGATGTCCACACATTTCCGTGCCTCGTGGTGTTCTGCTTAAAGATGTCCACACATTTCCGTGCCTCTATCAATAGAAATACAATTCATCCCGTGTTCCTTTGTTTCATGTTTTCGCCGTAGAACCCCGTTGAGGTTTTTTTTTAAGGAACACGCCTGAGATACGCCTTTTTAACCCAAAGTGGTTTACTTCAGCCCCTCCCCTCCGTCTATTCACAATGAACCCCCCCCCGCACCCCCACATTTCTAGACCGAACAAAGACAGTTGTCGCCTTGTCTAGATATTTTGCCTCACATCTTGTTAAACCTTTTATTCTGATTGCATCCCTTGCTGATTCGTTAAATCTGAACAGCTTACCATTCAAACAACGGAGTTCCCCGGTAAACAGCTTCTAATTATAGCAATCACTAATGGCGTGGTGCGCTGAGCATCTCTTTGATAGCGGTGCTTTGGAGACGTTCATTCACACGCACACGACCTGGCGGCGCTTCCTGGAATTACGCAGGTCAAGGTGTGCTTCTTCAGTTTGTTGCCTTCCTTTGTTCTTGGCGCTTTCTTTCTCTCTTTCCTTAAATGTCAATGGCAAAAGCTAAAAACCGTCTATGAGCATGACTAAAATTTGACGCAAGATTATTAGTTGAAGTGTGAAACCCTCGGTCTGTGGGACAAACGCAGTCCACTGCCATTTTAAAAAAATAATCAACATACATAATTTCCGTTAATGGATGTAATGCTTTTTGGATGTAATGCTGATTTGTTCAATAGTGCTCAATAAAAATTACTGCATCAAATATAACTCTTTTCGAACGTTGTTCAATATGATAATAAATGAATCAAATAAAAATAAATAAAATAAATGAAAGTTCTGTATTACGTTATTTTTTAATCTGATGTGTATTTATTTTGAAAACGTCCGTCATTTTTGACTGGTGATACACTAGTGTTAATAAATTGTCTGAATGACAACTCCACGCTATATTCTTTTTATCTCCCATGAGTGTTAGTATGGAAGTTGCTACCATAAAGGGAAAGACTTAGTAAGGCAGTTGCTACCCTAAAGTGAAAGACTTATTACGAGAGTTGCTACCAGAAAGTGAAAGACTTAGTACGAGAGTTGCTACCATAAAGTGAAAGACTTAGTACGGAAGTTGCTACCATAAAGTGAAAGACTTAGTACGGAAGTTGCTACCATAAAGTGAAAGACTTAGTACGAGAGTTGCTACCATAAAGTAAAAGACTTAGTACGAGAGTTGCTACCATAAAGTGAAAGACTTAGTACGGAAGTTGCTACCATAAAGTGAAAGACTTAGTACTAGAGTTGCTACCATAAAGTGAAAGACTTAGTACGAGAGTTGCTACCATAAAGTAAAAGACTTAGTACTAGAGTTGCTACCATAAAGTGAAAGACTTAGTACAGCAGTTCCTACCAGAAAGTGAAAGACTTAGTAAGGCAGCTGCTTCGATAAAGTGAAAGACTAAGTACGGTAGTTGCTACCATAAAGGGAAAGACTTAGTACGAAAGTTGCTACCATAAAGGGAAAGACTTAGTACGAAAGTTGCTACCATAAAGGGAAAGACTTAGTACAGCAGTTCCTACCAGAAAGTGAAAGACAGAGTACGGCAGTTGCAATAAGTGAATTTTCACGTGATTTTGTGTTTCTCCTCCTAAAGTTTTAGTAAATTTGCTAACCATGAGTTCTAAGAAAGCTAATGAGAGGAGCCAAGCAATGGAAAAAAAAGGTTTGCATCACCATGGCGGTGAAAAAAAGTGATTTTTGCAAAGGATGAAAGTGGCATGCGTATCCGGAACTTAGATGCAGCATATCGAATGCAGAGATCGACGATTTCTATGATTGTGAAAGAAATAAAGATCTTATTACCTTAAATATTCTAATTTTGCGCATGTGGTGAAATCGATTACAAAACAAAGATCAGGTACAATAGAATAGAGCATGTTGAAAAAAAATACTTTAGATCTGGATAACATAAGTTTATGTACAGAGTTGGTACATTTACTCCATCTCTCTCTCTTCGTTATGGATATCCAAAAATTTAGTTGAGTATTTCAAGTATTACATGCAGCAATGTACCTGGCACTAAGAAATAGTAAACATATAAATGTGACTTTCGTTTGTAACATTCCTCCAATGGTAGAAATTTCTTTCAAGAGTTGACCCAAAATTATTGTACCACCCTAATTTCAAAGACATCAACGCCCCCCTTCTCCGCCCTCGCCGTTGTTGCGAACTCAACGGCGTCACCAAGTTTTAAAAATGCAGATTTTAGGTAAAGACGTTTTTAAAACGTTCTGGTAGAGCGAAAACTCCGCAAAAGATCAAAGCGCGACCGTCGTGTTTTCACGGGCCATTGAGTAGACCCTCCGTTGTGCGGCATAGAAATTGTAGTCGAGCCGCAGCACCGTCCATGGAAGGGGGGGGCAGGACGGACATGGCGGTGCGCCCCACAAAACACCAGCGACGACGCGATGTAGACGGCACAGCAGGCACCAGAGAAAGTCCAAGGTCATGGACAAATCAAGTAAAGTGGCTTACTGTGTTGGACATAGCGGGGGACCAGGAGACAACATCCAGGTTGAAATGTTGTTGGAAACTACAGGTGAATGTTAGTCCACAGGGACGGATTGCTTTATGTTCTTCTAGCCGGGTGAAAAACGTGGGGTTGTCGTGGGGTACCCGGTGTTGTGGAGCGTGAAGTCAGTTCCCAGATTGCTCATCACTTGGTGTTTATGTGTAACTCCTGGGCCCTCGCGAGGGGGCTCGGGCTTTGTCGCGAAGACAAGGTTAATGTCCGAGAGAAAAAACGTTTAAGAGGGCTAATGGGCAGTTAGGCTTAACGGGGCTTACATACTTAACTTGTCGTACACGCCTGGCTGGACAGGTCAGCCTGGGTAAAAGTCAGTCATCGTTTGATAGTTTAGAGCAGACATCTATTTTTAGCAACCTTACTTTACTTAAACGGCATTACAGAGAAAGGTTAGCACTGCCACATTTAAGGATAGTTTTTAGCGCTTGATAGACTTTTTTTAAATTGAAAAGAGTGTGTTTTTAAAAAAATAATTACTTAATGATTGTCTGACGAGCCCACTTCGTATTTAAACCGACCTAATTCTGCTGACGGATGGTGGTTGAATATTTTGTGACTCGCCTTCATTCGCGTCACATTTTTAAATAGTTCATTTTGAAATGAAATAGAGTAAAACCGTATTTGTTAACAGGTAAGTGATGGACCAATAAGATCACGAAAAAAGACATTTTGTAGGATGTCAAGGGCTGTAACCGTGGCTGTTGGTGAATGTCACAGAAGCAGTTAGTGACTGATGACGTAAATAACAAAAATTATATTAAAATTATTTTTATGTATTCACTTTGGATGTCTAAATGTTATACAGATACCCCCCCCCCATTTCTTTTTCACCCCAACACACTTAAAATCTTCGTTCGTGCTTGTAAATCTTATATATAAGACTTAATTTCTTTTACAAAAATAATACAAATAAGAAAACAAATATTCATAACAATAAATACGAAATAATAATTAAAAATAATATTTATACATAATAATAATAATAATAATAATAAATTGATTATTTATATAGCGCTGTATCCCAGTAAGGAACTGGGCTCACAGCGCTTTACATGAAAGAAATAACATACTTATAAGTATTAAATTAACTTTCATATCACAACAAACACACAAAATTACAATACATTATACATAAGCTACGTTAATCATTTACAAGAAATGTTGTTTCATCAATTTTAAAAATAAATTTTGAAAAGATGTGTCTTAAGTGCAGTCTTGAAGGACTTGGTTGTTTGAATACCACGTATGTGTAATGGTAGAGAATTCCATTGTTTGGCTGCACAAAAAGAGAACGACCTTTCACCAAACGTTTTGGTGCGTGTCGTAGGAACAGAGAGAACGCGTGTGTCTGCAGAAGATCTTAGCTTGCGAGTGGGTGAGTAGACCGACAAAAGTTCAGTAAGATACGATGGGCATGAGTCCGAAAAGAAATTGTGACAGAGAACGGCCAGTTTGTAATCAATACGGGCTTGTATAGGCAGCCAATGAAGTGAGCGAAGAAGTGGAGTAACATGGTCATGTTTTTTTGCCTTGAGCACCAGTCTGGCAGCTGAATTTTGAACTTTCTGTAGTTTTTCAATGCATTGTTTTGGCACACCTGACAGAAGAGAATTGCAGTAATCCATACGAGCCAGTACAAGAGCACAGACTAGTGTTTTTGTGGCACTAACTGTTAAGTAATGACGGATTGAGCTGATCTGACGAATGGCAGTGTAGGCAGAGCGACAGATGTGATTGATGAAGTTGTTAATAGACATGTTGTCAGAAATAATGTAGCCAAGATTCCTAGTCGATGTTGTGAACAGAATATCCGAACTGGCTACGTGAATTGACTTCGGAAGAGACAAAGTACTGCGTGATTTATTGTTGCAAAATAGAAGTGCTTCAGTCTTGTCATCATTCAGCTTGAGTTTGCTTAACGTCATCCAAGACTTCACTTCACCAATGCACTCCTGCAACAATTGGACACCGGAGTCCATATTAGAGGGATCAGTGTGAGTATATAGTTGAGTATCATCTGCAAATGATTGGCTTTTAACTGAATGCTTTTCAAGCAGTAGAAGTAGCGGTCTTGTATACAGTACAAAAAGTACCGGACCCAAAACAGAGCCCTGAGGCACACCATAAAGCAAGTCAGCTTTGTGAGAGATACAACCATCTACTGATACTACCTGTGATCTGTTAGATAAGTATGATTGAAACCAAGCCAGAACTGAGCCAAAATTCCAAAATAATTTTGCAGGGTTTTCAGCAGTATTTGATGGTCGACAGTGTCAAAGGCTGCACTAAGATCTAAGAGGACCAATATAGAAATTTTCCCAACTGTCCAGTGCGAGCAGGAGGTCATTTGTTACCTTCAACAGAGTGGTCTCTGTGCTGTGAGAAGGTCTGTAGGCCGACTGATTAGGACTTAGAAGAGTGTGGTCATTTAGATAAGAAAAAAGTTGTTTTAAGACTAGTTTTTCAATGACTTTCGACAAAAATGAAATATTAGACACAGGTCGATAGTTGTTTAAATTGTTTTGGTCTAACCCTTTTTTTTTCATAACTCAAACACAGCAATAGCAATAAAAAAACACCACGTAATTATATGATAATGTTTTATTTGGGCAAATTATCACCAACGTCATGTACCATTTGAATACCAACATATGAGAATTTTAAATTTATCAAATAAGGTTTAGAAAGTTATGTTACTTCTAACAAATGCGAATCAGTTGTATCATCAGTAGAAGCAACATTGGTAGCATCTATGGTAGCATCAGTGGTACCATCAGTGGTACGTACCATCAGTGTTAGCATCTGTAAGGGTTGAAGGGACAGTTACGTCAATGTTATCACCGTCTGACAGGCCGTGACAGAATGTTATCACTGACAGGCCGTGACAGAATGATATCACAATGATCGGTAACGGCTGTCAAAGAAACTCCAATAAAAATTAAGATTTACTGCTGAACTCTCCAACTATTATCTCACAGCCCCCCCCCCAACCCGACCCACCCAAACAACGTCATTGTCCAGCTCACTGGCGGGAAGGAAGTCAGACAAAAGACGGAACCAGTCGAAGGGAAATAACTGAGTCAAAGTCTGCACGAGCCGAGATGACCAACCGACGCACGCCGTGAAATTTCACTTCCTAGCCAATCCCTGGTCATGGTCGTGAGCAGCCAGTTGGTTAGTCAGCTCACTGGATGAATACAATGGTTGGAATCTGGGAGCTGAGCGACTCAACTAATTACAAATTATTTTTGTTGGCGCACCTAGAACTTTAAAATATAAAAAAATGCATCTTTATCACTACTGTATTTATGGTTGCACAATATGTTACTTTTATTCCAGCAATATTTCAGGGCTAGTTAATAATAACAGTCTTTTTTTGTTTATTGCCCGATCTATCAGTTGTCCGGAATGTATAAAACAGTAGAAAATAATTTGAAATTGAATTTTAGAAAATTTCAATTTATAATTTTGATCATTTAAGTCTCTTTACACTGAAATAGTTTTATGATGAAATATAATATAATATAATATAATATAATATAATAAAATATAATATAATGTAATATAATATAATGTAATATAAGATAATATAATGTAATATAATATAATATAGCGTAATATAATTAATATAATATACTTATTAAATAATATAGTATTAAATATTATAATATAATTAATATAAAATAAAATAATATAATATAATCTAAAATAACATAATATAATATAGTATAACATAGTATAATATAATATATTATAATATAATATAATATAGTTAGGGTATGCAAAAATTAACGACTAATTCCTCGATTAATCGTTAAAATTTTATCGATTAAATATCAATTACTATAATTTTAATCGATACAAATTCGATTAATATTTAAGAAAGTATTTGTAATATTTTATTTCAATTTAATAAAAAATAATTATTTTTTAGTAATATTAATATATTATTTAACGTAGAAAATTCTCCCGCGTATTTTATAATTTATTAATTCATGTAGACGTGGGTTTAATAAAATAAAATATTGTTCAAAATATTACTTTTAAAAAAAAAGTCAATTACCTGGTTTTGTTACTACCCTTTCACATGTTCAGTGTAATGACGTCATAAATTTTAATTTTTGGCTTTAATCGAAATTAACGATTAATTCATAAAATTAATCGTTAATGTTTCAAAAGGTAACGATTAAATTTAAATTAATCGTTACCATCCCTAAATATAATATAATATAATATACATAAATAATATAATATAATATAATATAATATAACATAATATAATATAACATAATATAATATAATATAATATAATATAATATAATATAATATAACATAATATAAATATAATATAATGTAATATAAAAAATTACACCACAAAGACATATGTTGAGATAAAGTGGACCGAACCATACTCCACCCCCACCCCCCACCCCTTAAAACTTTTTTAAAAATTAAAAAAAAATTAAAAAAAAACGAACATTTTGTCTTACATCACAGACCTTACAAATGTATTTAACGACAGAATGGTTGCAATAACTATCCGAAACATAAGAGCTCTGACTAGTTTTTTAACAAGTTAAAAAGAACCTCAACATCTTTCTTAAATTAAATAAAAGAACACCAACACTATTTTATTATGCATATAGCGATATATATATAAATATATATATATATATAAATATATATTACAATTATAATAATAGTAAGAAAAACAGTAAATTTGATTTTTTTAAAAATTGTATAACTAGAAATATAAGTTCATTTTAATAACTGATATCTTAACAACAATTTAATAGCTGGTAATATAAAAACAAAAATTTAATATCTGGTAATTCTAATAGCTATAACTTAAATGACTGTTCTTTATGTAGAAGACCGTGACCCTATAATCTAACATACCAATCATAATATCAAGGCAATATAACTAATAACGCTGGAAATTTTAAAGAAATTCTATTTCCAAGTATCTGAAGAGATTGTAAAAATGAGTCAAAGAAATAAGATGGATCCTTTGGTTAGAGAAAGAACTTTGGTGACAGGGGCCGGGAGAAAGTTGGGACAACTCTCAGTCGTGTGTGGCCCAAGATTTATGTCCCCTGGAAGTTACGTGAGAGAACTACACTTTGAAACCCAATCTTGCGGGACTCCAAGGGTCTCTTTGAGATTTGAAGATAAGGCTTCGGAGCTTTTGGGGACGCTGGAAGATATCCATGGATACAGCGAGAGTGGATGGAGGAGTGATATGGATTTTAAGAAGGAGATTTGGAGAAGGAAAGAGTTTAATTGCTAGGGGTTACCCGGGATAATTTATTGTGCATGTTTTCTAAATAAAAATTTATTTCTTCTTCTATTAGAAAATTAAAACCGTTCCTTATTATAATTATTGCAGTAGCGAACACCCTCGGCTGGGTTTGTCACAATCTCTGGGTGCGATGTATTTCAATCAACACAACTAGACGCAATCTGTATATCTTCTGTATAGACTGTATACATAAGTCAAGTCAATAGCAGCGAACTATCAAAGGTTTGGTTTGTACTAGTATCTGAGTGAGATGTATTTACGAACAACGCTTGTCTTTCCACATTATACAAAAAGTTGCTTTGAGTTAGAGGCGAAGTTGGCTAGAAGTTTAAAAACTATTTTAAGAATCAGTTTGTCTGATATATATATGTGAACTGCCCAACATATATGGGCGGGTAGAGTTGAGGGGGGAGGGGAATGGTATGGGGACTAGAAGAGATATAAATGGAAGGAATGAAATGCAGTGCGTGGAGAGTTGGGGAGTGTTGTAGGTTTGTAGGTTAACGTTCAAGGAAAATTGTCACTTTAAAATAAATAATATTTCCACACTGAATCAAACAAACAAAGAAAGACACAATAAACAGATATGTTTAAAACGACATATACCCATACAATGGAATCACGACTTTGGCTTCAACGGCCTGTGCAATAGAATCTTGACTTAGACGCAATAAAATGAGAGAAAAAAAACTGTTGGTGAAATAGAGGCTTCCAAATGTCGGTGATAGAATAGAGGCGTCCAAATGTCGGTGGTAGAATAGAGGCGTCCAAATGTTGGTGGTAGAATAGAGGCGTCCAAATGTTGGTGGTAGAATAGAGGCGTCCAAATGTTGGTGGAAGAATAGAGGCGTCCAAATGTTGGTGGTAGAATAGAGGCGTCCAAATGTTGGTGGTAGAATAGAGGCGTCCAAATATTGGTGGTAGAATAGAGGCGTCCAAATGTTGGTGGTTAGAATAGAGGTGTCCAAATGTCGGTGATAGAATAGAGGCGTCCAAATGTCGGTGATAGAATAGAGACGTCCTAATGTCGGTGGCAGAATAGAGGCGTCCAAATGTTGGTGGTAGAATAGAGGCGTCCAAATGTTGGTGGTAGAATAGAGGCGTCCAAATGTTGTTAGACTAGAGGCGTCCAAATGTAGGTGGTAGAATAGAGGCGTCCAAATGTCAGTGGTAGAATAGAGGCGTCCAAATGTCAGTGGTAGAATAGAGGCGTCCAAATGTAGGTGGTAGAATAGAGGCGTCCAAATGTCGTAGGTAGAATAGAGGCGTCCAAATGTCGGTGGTAGAATAGAGGCGTCCAAATGTAGGTGGTAGAATAGAGGCATCCAAATGTCGTAGGTAGAATAGAGGCGTCCAAATGTAGGTGATAGAATTGAGGCGTCCAATTGTTGGTGGTAGAATAGAGACGTCCAAATGTAGGTGATAGAATAGAGGCGTCCAAATGTCGCTGGTGATGTTTGATGGGAGCAGGTTGCCTTCCATGACTATAATTTGCCATATGCTCAGATTGAGGCCTTCGCTAATGATCATCAAACAAATGAGCCGCAAATTAATAATTTCTTAATAAGTTCGTCTAATCAGTTCACTAATCGTTATTTCATTAATTTATTCAATCGTATTAATACTTACGAAAATAAAAATTAAATATGGCAAGAAAAATATCAGGAGATTTTAAAGATTAAAGAGTATTTACAATTTGAAGAGAAGCAAACTGTGGAGTTATAGCAATGGTGTGTATGACGTCACTGGTTTAAGAGCCGTTCATCAGCTGATGTTCCATTTAATGACCACTTCTGTTCGAGTGCTGGCTATTGTTTTATTGATCAGCTCGCTTGTTTGCCCTTGTTATCGAGAGATTGATACCTGCCCTCGTTACTTCCTCCTGACTTGTATCATCCTCAAATGTCAGCCCATTCATTGTTTGAACGCGTCACGAGTCAGCGGCGCTCTAACAGATCCAGTCCATTGGAATCTCGACGACCTCGTTTTGAGTAAAACCGACCTCAAGAAACAAAAGACGTTAATCCCTCTCTAATGTAACATCCCTGCCCCCCCCAGCACTCTCTGCCACACAAAATATCCCCCCCCCCACAACCCACAGTGTATATTTTAGTTAGTCCACGTTATATCTGTAACTTCCTTACCCCGCCCAATCTCTCTGCTTCTAAAACTTCTAATCGATAGCGTTCACACCGTTTATTCACTAAAGGTTTCATTCCAACTATTTTTAGACCTTCCACACTCCCTTCAATAGACGTGGTGCAAACGTCGACTGCTCTATACGCGAAAGGATTTTTTTGCTCTAAAGTCTAAAGTAATGTATAGGGAAATTTCACTACTGCTAAAGTAACCTTGTTCCCAGGGTAACTTATACCTTAATCTTATATCCTTTACCACAGCAACTTCTTGTTTAACTCAAGCCTCTCCCCCCCTCTCCAACCTCCCGAGCCATTGACTGTCAAAGTGTAACCTCATGTCACATGTAAACCAATGGTCACCTCATCCCACCCACCCACCTACTCTAATATATTCACCAACTTGAGATCTCAGTTTATTTACCAACAAAAACAGAAAATCTGTAAGGGTTGAGATGGCAAATGAAGTTTGAATTATGATTCATTGGGTTTTGATTGGAAAGATTTAAATTAGTAATATCATAAGTCATGATGTAAAATAGATACACTAATGATTCTAAAAACAATATAAAACTCATAATTTAATATTGAATTATCAATATTACTGTGGGTGATACAATGACTCTGCACAAAACCACAAGGCAGTTCATCATAAAATATACCTGCATTAAAATCAATTAGCCCTATATTTTGTTTCTCTAAATACTGTTAATGTAGTTCAATACATCAGTTTTGTCAATGTAGTTCAATATATCAGTTTTGTCCATGTAGCTCAATGCATCAGTTTTGTCAATGTAGCTCAATACATCAGTTTTGTCAATGTAGTTCAATACATCAGTTTTGTCAATGTAGTTCAATACATCAGTTTTGTCAATGTAGTTCAATACATCAGTTTAGTCAATGTAGCTCAAAGCATCAAGTTTTGTCAATGTAGCTCAATTCTTCAGTTTTGTCTATGTAGCTCAAAGCATCAAGTTTTGTCAATGTATTTCAATACATCAGTTTTGTCAATGTAGTTCAATACATCAGTTTTGTCAATGTAGTTCAATACATCCGTTTGTCAATGTAGTTCAATACATCAGTTTTGTCAATGTAGTTTAATACATCAGTTTTGTCAATGTAGTTCAATATATCAGTTTTGTCCATGTAGCTCAAAGCATCAAGTTTTGTCTATGTAGCTCAAAGCATCAAGTTTTGTCAATGTAGTTTAATACATCAGTTTTGTCATTGTAGTTCAATACATCAGTTTTGTCAATGTAGCTCAAAGCATCAAGTTTTGTCAATGTAGCTCAATTCTTCAGTTTTGTCTATGTAGCTGAAAGCATCAAGTTTTGTCAATGTAGTTTAATACATCAGTTTTGTCAATGTAGCTCAAAGCATCAAGTTTTGTCAATGTAGTTTAATACATCAGTTTTGTCAATGTAGTTCAATACATCAGTTTCGTCAATGTAGCTCAAAGCATCAAGTTTTGTCAATGTAGTTCAATACATCCGTTTTGTCAATGTAGTTCAATACATCCGTTTGTCAATGTAGTTCAATACATCCGTTTGTCAATGTAGTTCAATACATCAGTTTTGTCAATGTAGTTTAATACATCAGTTTTGCCAATGTAGTTCAATATATCAGTTTTGTCCATGTAGCTCAATACATCAGTTTTGTCAATGTAGTTCAATACATCAGTTTTGTCAATGTAGCTCAAAGCATCAAGTTTTGTCAATGTAGCTCAATTCTTCAGTTTTGTCTATGTAGCTCAAAGCATCAAGTTTTGTCAATGTAGTTCAATACATCAGTTTTGTCAAAGTAGTTCAATACATCAGTTTTGTCAATGTAGCTCAAAGCATCAAGTTTTGTCAATGTAGCTCAATTCTTCAGTTTTGTCTATGTAGCTCAAAGCATCAAGTTTTGTCAATGTAGTTCAATACATCAGTTTTGTCAAAGTAGTTCAATACATCAGTTTTGTCAATGTAGCTCAAAGCATCAAGTTTTGTCAATGTAGCTCAATACATCAGTTTTGTCAATGTAGTTCAATACATCAGTTTCGTCAATGTAGTTCAATACATCAGTTTTGTCAGTGTAGTTCAATACATACATACATTTCGTCAATTTTGCTCAGGCCAAACCAATAGATAGTGTTCTAACAAATTATCGAACAAATATCTTGACAAATAAAAATATATTACAGATATTGAAGTCTATGCCCAAAACATGTGCTATTGATATTACCAAGTGTGTGCTGTAAATAAAGAATGTAATCAAGTTGATGAAGTTGTCATTCTTGGAACTGGTATCTGACGTCAGCATTGGATCTGTCTAATTGTCCTTATAGCTGAGTACTTGTCTGTTGACATTGGATCTGTTCTTGTCTTCATAACTTTGTACATGTCTGTTGACACTGGAATGTATTTTTGTCCTAATAACTGTGTACATGTCTGTTGACACTGGACATGTATTTTTGTCCTAATAACTGTGTACATGTCTGTTGACACTGGACATGTATTTTTGTCCTAATAACTGTGTACATGTCTGTTGACACTGGGCATGTATTTTTGTCCTAATAACTGTGTACGTGTCTGTTGACACTGGACATGTATTTTTGTCCTAATAACTGTGTACGTGTCTGTTGACACTGGGCATGTATTTTTGTCCTAATAACTGTGTACATGTCTGTTGACACTGGACATGTATTTTTGTCCTAATAACTGTGTACATGTCTGTTGACACTGGACATGTTTTTTTGTCCTAATAACTGTGTACATGTCTGTTGACACTGGACATGTATTTTTGTCCTAATAACTGTGTACATGTCTGTTGACACTGGACATGTATTTTTGTCCTAATAACTATGTACGTGTCTGTTGACACTGGGCATGTATTTTTGTCCTAATAACTGTGTACATGTCTGTTGACACTGGACATGTATTTTTGTCCTAATAACTGTGCACATGTCTGTTGACACTGGACATGTATTTTTGTCCTAATAACTGTGCACATGTCTGTTGACACTGGACATGTATTTTGTCCTAATAAATTTGTACATGTCTGTTGACACTGGACCTGTATAGTTGTCCTAATAACTGTGTACATGTCTGTTGACACTGGACCTGTATAGTTGTCCTAATAACTGTGTACATGTCTGTTGACACTGGACCTGTATAGTTGTCCTAATAACTGTGTACATGTCTGTTGACACTGGACCTGTATAGTTGTCCTAATAACTGTGTACATGTCTGTTGACACTGGACCTGTATAGTTGTCTACATGTCTTTTACTAAGGAGGTCTCAGTGGCTGTCTGACAGATGTCGCCTGAAGCAGAAGTTTGCAGAAATCCTGAAAATAGACAAGGAATACACAAGCAAATTTGGTGTCTAGCGTCGACTATTACTTAACACAAACAACTGATTTAGTTAAACAGGGGGACAGTTGCCATGGTGATACGTATCCCATACAAACACGTGTCCCAAAATGCAGTAACGCGTGGCAGTAGAATGTTGACTTTTTAGAGTAATTGTATTTACCTTCAATCTATGAGATGATCATGACAACTATTTGTGAAATAATTTTATTAACGAGATTACTGCAAATTGATTTTTGTTTTTTTAATGTTTTATTTTATCCTTCTTGACTTCGCCAAACACTCTCCCTCCTTCAAACATTATCCCTCCACCAGACCCTCTCCCTCCATCAAACATTATCCCCCCCCACAAGACCCTCTCCCTCCAACCAATAGTATCCCTCCCCCAAACACCCAAATTCCACCAGGACCTCTCACTCCACCAAACCCTGTCCTTCCAACAAACCACATCCCTCTACCAAACCCTCTCCCTCCACCAGATCCTCTCCATCCAGCAATCCCTGTCCCTCCACCTAACCCCCTCCATCCCCTTCAACCCACCCATCACTCAACCCTCCCAGTTTTCCATTCACTTATATTTTTGTGTTGCGTTATTGTACCCCCCCCCCTTGCCCCCATCCGTTCCGGTAATATCGTTGTGATCAAGACCTTCCACGGTGCTGTCAGCTATCAGCAATAAAATTCGACGCCTGTGTTCTGCTTGGGTTTTATGGGAAAGATTGGTGCGGCGTTTCACCTCAAAGCACTTTCTACGGTCTCACTATCTTCGGTCTCACTATACCAGTGATAACAAATAATCTGAAGATATATTTAAAAACAACAAGTCCCCAAAATATAAAAAAGGAATATAGATAAAAACAAAAACACCAAACAGCCCCCAGTTTTCCCGAGTTGCGTGTGGAGATTTCATGGGGCGATTGCAGCAGCGGGAACAATGCTGTGGTGGATTTTTGTTTTAAACGCCTGGAATTAAGTGGAGCAAACACAACGCATTGTCCCGCTGGCTTGTGTTTTGTATGGCGAGTATTGTGTGAGAGTCGAGACCCCTATCAAGTTTGTGTTCCAGGACGAGGGGAAGGCGAGGGCGTGGAATAGATAAAACGGTAGTTAAGCCTTGGGGGCTTTTTTTTTATTGCTTGACATTGTGTCGGTGCCTCAGATCGGTGGTGCGCTGGTGGGACTAAAGGGTGGGCCGTATCGATTAAGGGGAATCGGAGTTGAAATAATTGACCCCGATAAAAACATTGGAACTGACCCAATTTTCCATTTAACAAACACACATTTTGTTAAAATCTCGAAATTCGAGACAATAATTTCTTAACGTCATAGACAGAAATTCGAAAGCTGTTCGTCATTTTATCTCTCTAGTCCAGTGCTTCCCAAACTTTTTAGTATGGTGGACCGGCAGGAATTTTTTCCATTGCACCAGGGACCGGTGCACTATTTTCCCTGCACTGACAATTTTTTCTGTCCTTTTTTTGAGAACATCGAGACAGGATCACAACAACAACACCCCCCCCAAAAAAAACAAAAAAAAACAACAACAACAAACAAACATCAAAACAACAACACACTTTTAAAACAATCATAGATTAAATATAAAACAAATTCGAAAACAAACTCTCTAAACAACCTCTAAACCAAACTCTCTAAACAACCTCTGAAACAAACTCTCTAAGCATTCTCTTAAACAAACTCTCTAAACAACCTCTAAACCAAACTCTCTAAACAACCTCTGAAACAAACTCTCTAAGCATTCTCTTAAACAAACTCTCTAAACAACCTCAAAAACAAACTCTCTAAACATCCTCTAAAATAAACTCTATAAACAACCTCTAAAACAAAATCTAAAATAAACTCTCTAAACAACATCTAAAACAAACTCTAAACAACATCTAAAACAAACTCTCTAGAGAACCTCTAAAACAAACTCTCTAATCAACCTCTAAAACAAACTCTCTAAGCATTCTCTAAAACAAACTCTCTAAACAACCTCTAAAACAAACTATCTAAACAAACTCTAAAACAAACTCTCTAAACAACCTCTAAAACAAACTCCCTAAACAACCTCTAAAACAAACTCTCTAAACAACCTCGAATACAGTCTCTCTAAACAACATCTAAAACAAACTCTCTAATCAGCCTCTAAAACAAACTCTCTAAGCATTCTCTAAAACAAACTCTGTAAACAACCTCTAAAACAAACTCTCTAAACAACCTCTAAAACAAACTCTCTAAACAACCTCTAAAATAAACTCTCTAAACAACCTCTAAAACAAACTCTCTAAACAACCTCTAAAACAAACTCTCTAAACAACCTCTAAAACAAACTCTCTAATCAACCTCTAAAACAAACTCTCTAAGCATTCTCTAAAACAAACTCTCTAGACAACCTCTAAAACAAACTCTCTAAACAACCATTAAAACATGGCTAAGTCTCCAACCATGTGTCTCAGATGCCTCTATTCTCTTGTCTTCTCCTCTCTTCTCCTCTCTTCTCCTCTCTTCTCATCTATTCTCTTGTCTTCTCCTCTCTTCTCCTCTCTTCTCCTCTCTTCTCCTCTCTTCTCCTCTCTTCTCCTCTCTTCTCCTCTCTTCTCCTCTCTTCTCTTTTGCTAACCACGTGACCCTAAAGCTTTCTTTGTTTCCCTCTGATTTCGTTTCCACTCATTGGATCGTAATTTACTGGAATCTTCTGTCATTTTTTTCTCCTCGGGTACGATCTTGCAATGACCCCCTCTTGAAAAGTGGTCATTTGACAAACTTGTTGGTCACTCTAAGCTACCACGGCTGTCCTGGTTGTCCCCGATTGCAGTTACGCCCTAATCTGAGTTTTACAGCAGCAGCCAAACATTTCTGGGCCTATCGCTTTCACAACGATTTGTTGCGTCCAGTCACGGCCCATTGATCAAAGAACCACCGCGCTTTTCATCAAGTTTACGCAACTTTTGTTGCCGCGACGCTAATGGGTGATAACTCGTTCACCAGGAGCGTCGCCCGCGACAAATCGTCAGGGGGTCGCCGTGAACAAATACGCTACGATGCTCGTGTTAAAAAGCTGTGTGAAGCCTGGCAGAACGGGCATCCCCGGCCTTTGAAGGCGGCACACAGTGTTGATGCGCTCAGTGGGTTCTTTTCACAACTTCTCCGCCCCTAAAAACTGATGGCCACCCCGTGTCTCGCCTTCCGTGCGCCCCATGCTGCTTGACTGCCATAAGTCATAAGTCAGGCATTCATCTGACTTTTTTGCGCCTCCCCCCCCCCTGGTACCCCACCTTCATTAGTTTGTGTGAAACTGATATTGAGTATCATAACAGTAGCTGATGGTATACCGAGATATTGAGATATTCAACATCTCAATTCTATTGTTAACTGATAGTTTCCGCCCACTGTCTTCAACCCACAGTTTTGAACTGATAATATACAAAATCACAAGACGAAATGTTAGTTAAGGAATCTGACCTTACCCTGATAACCATTTGAAACCATCACTATTCTAAACATATGTGGGAATCACTGTTATGTTAAGCCAATATCCCTGCTTGGACTTACCCACATACATAATTCACAAGCCAAAAAATCTATTTTATGAAATCGTTCACCAGTGTTGAGATTGTAGGTCTTTGATGCAAAGTTCTAAGTGTTGAGATTGTAGGTCTTTGATGCAAAGTTCTAAGTGTTGAGATTGTAGGTCTTTTGAGGCAAAGTTCTAAGTGTTGAGATTGTAGGTCTTTGAGGCAAAGTTCTAAGTGTTGAGATTGTAGGTCTTTGAGGCAAAGTTCTAAGTGTTGAGATTGTAGGTCTTTGAGGCAAAGTTCTAAGTGTTGAGATTGTAGGTCTAACTCATCTCGGCTCAACCCATCGACCTGATACCTAACCACGGTGCCCCCCACACTCCTTTAATTTTCCAGTTATACATGCATTAAATACATTTTGTCAAGATATTTTTTTAATGTCTACCTTAATTTGGTGAAAACAACAACACGGAGATCACATCCACACAGGACAAGCGTCACCCCACCTCTTGCGACACCCCACCTCTTGCGACACCCCACCTCTTGCGACGTGGTGAACATTCTCCCTGGTACGTACAATCGGAACGATCCTCACCTTTCAATGCGGGTGAACATCTCTTTCCATGCAACTCTGGTCTGTACACGCGTTACTAAACGGCGAGCCCCTGTCCCTTCTATTGACGGCCTCAAAAGCTTCATTGAGGCCATACGTGTCCTCCGAGAGTGGCCCCGATCTTGGGGGACCACCGATACAGGGCGGCCCGAACGGGGGTACATTGTGTGGCCTGGACCCTTGTGCTTTTCACTCCTCGGTTGTTCGCAGTCCACATAAGTTGATTTAGAGCCGCGCTCGGACAAAACTCCCGGTGCCGGGAAAAACCTTCGGCGCTTTGTGTCGGTCATTCGGATGAACGCTCGATTTCTAATACCGGAGTTTTCACAACTCCTTTTGATGCGGCACCGCTTTGAACTCCGGGCGTAAATTTCCAAGTTTTATTACCCTCCCACGGATCCTACAGGGATGTGTTCGCAGCTCTGCGGCTTGGAGTATTTTCTCTTGTTCGGGAGGCGGAAGAATCCTGCTGGAAATTTTATGTGTCCCCCCCCCCTATCCGTTAGGACGGCTTGAAGTGGTCCGAAGGCAAATATGATAATATACGACTGAAAAGCGCACACAATTAGTATTGGGGACAGGGAGGGGCTGGGGGAAGAGGGGGGCTTTTCAAGGGAGTTCGATTTCGTTGTAGTTAGAGTATAAATCAGTCTGGGGAGTTCTGACTCCCTGGTTTATGGCCTGTCCCCTAGCAGCCCACAAGACCAGGGGACGTCACCCCCGCGGATGTATTTTATGTTCGCACCGCTCCACGCAGGTCCCACTGTCTGATCACGCTATTAGAAGCGAATGATTAAGCGAACAGAGGAAGCGAGCGTGCTTGGCGATCAATAATAAACGAATTTTACGGTGATTTTACTACCACGGGCTTTAAAGTCAGGGGCGGCGGTACGTGGTGGGGAGGTGTGGGGCATATTGTTAAAACGTTCTCGGTTGATGAGTTCTCACACATGAAGGAGAATCTCCGTGGAACCAGAAGATGTCACACCATCTGATGTCATTTTCATGAAACGCAAGAACCGCTGGGAAAAAACTGGCTACATGTCTAATCGATTTTGATAAATATTTAGTAAAGTGTTATTTGACCCATTCATTTGAATAAATTGAGTTTCAGTTTTTAAAGTGTCATAAAATACATAATTAATTTTGCATTTCTTTTTCTTTTAAATTTCCTTTATTTCCATTTCTGTTCTTTGGTTGGGTTTTAAAGAAATTTGTTGTCAACGAAGTAGTCAATGAAATGGTCAAGAAATGGTCAACGAAGTGGTCAATGAAATGGTCAACGAAGAGTGGTCAAGGAAATGGTCAACGAAGTGGTCTTGCAGACGTTATCCCCTCACCGCCCTCCCCAACCAACAGACATTTTTTTTTATATTTCCTAAAATGTTGAAGTTTAGATCATCATCTTCATTATGATTGAAGCTACAGTCCAGATTGGACCAGAGTGACCCATGGTCAGCTAAGTTTCTCTTTTCCATTACGACTGTCTTGTGGTTTTTCCGTCATTCATGTCCGGACTTCCAGCAGCTGTAGGTGACGCTCAGTAGCTTCACCCATCTCCTGTTCGGTCTGCCTGTTAGCCTTCAAGCTCTTCGTATCTGTCTGTATTATATATACTCCCTTTGTTATCCCCATTTTGTTTCTATGGCAACTTGTGTTACTGAGTCCTTGTTTCTATGGCAACTTGTGTTAACGAGTCATTGTTTCTATTAATTTTCTCATCAACGTCACCTTGTTTATTATGTCGCCGTTGCCTTCTCTCTGCCCTCATGATTTTCTTCAATTTATTTATCATTATTTCATTTCAACACTTGGTTTAAGAAAATATAAACTCCATTACGTGTTTGAGCTAAAGTTCAAAGACCACGTGACGCACATGCTTTGGCTGCAGCCATGAAAGTGGGTCTTCGTTTTCCTATATCTTCCAGGCCTATTTAGGGACCGGAACTACTCATCCTCTAACTCTTATGTTCATCTTACACCACAGAGCCAAGGTGATTTATCAAGAAGTTCGTATGAAACAATATCCTCACTGTAGAGCCATATGAAGAACTCCAAATGAACAATAATATTCACAATAAAGCCACATGAAGAAGTCCAAATGAACAATAATATTCACAATAAAGCCACATGAAGAAGTCCAAATGAACAATAATATTCACAATAAAGCCACATGAAGAAGTCCAAATGAACAATAATATTCACAATAAAGCCACATGAAGAAGTCCAAATGAACAATAATATTCACAATAAAGCCACATGAAGAAGTCCAAATGAACAATAATATTCACAATAAAGCCACATGAAGAAGTCCAAATGAACAATAATATTCACAATAAAGCCACATGAAGAAGTCCAAATGAACAATAATATTCACAATAAAGCCACATGAAGAAGTCCAAATGAACAATAATATTCACAATAAAGCCACATGAAGAAGTCCAAATGAACAATAATATTCACAATAAAGCCACATGAAGAAGTCCAAATGAACAATAATATTCACAATAAAGCCACATGAAGAAGTCCAAATGAACAATAATATTCACAATAAAGCCACATGAAGAAGTCCAAATGAACAATAATATTCACAATAAAGCCACATGAAGAAGTCCAAATGAACAATAATATTCACAATAAAGCCACATGAAGAAGTCCAAATGAACAATAATATTCACAATAAAGCCACATGAAGAAGTCCAAATGAACAATAATATTCACAATAAAGCCACATGAAGAAGTCCAAATGAACAATATCCTCACCATCGAGCCAAGGGAAGAAGTCCGAATGAAAATTATATTAAAAATAGAGCCAAATTGATCTCATTTTCATACCCATGAAACACTATGCCTTTGAATGATCCACCACAATCCCATGAAACATTATGCCTTTGAATGATCCACCACAATCCCATGAAACACTATGCCTTTGAATGATCCACCACAATCCCATGAAACACTATGCCTTTGAATGATCCACCACAATCCCATGAAACACTATGCCTTTGAATGATCCACCACAATCCCATGAAACACTATGCCTTCGAATGATCCACCACAATCCCATGAAACACTATGCCTTTGAATGATCCACCACAATCCCATGAAACACTATGCCTTTGAATGATCCACCACAATTCCCACAGGACATAAAGGCAGAAGAAGACACAGAAACCACAATGGAAGGTTAGAGTCGGTGTGTTTTCTTCTTCCCAGATCTGCGTATGCGCATCACCACTTTGGTTAAAATTAGTCACTTTAGTCAAAAGTACAATTTTGGAGTGACTCGATCACCTTGAACTTGTTTTTCCCATTTGGATATCCCCCCCCCCGCCCCCGCAACTTTCACTGTCAACACCGCCATGACAGTTTCCATTAACCGAACTTTCAATTACTCCGTACTGTAGCGTCCCTTAGCGGCGGATGTTTCCCAAGGCCAAGGTCGTCTCGTTCCACCCCGGCAGGCTATGTTCCAAGAATAAATTAGCATGATTTATATCCAGTTCTATAAATCTAACTCTGCGACTATAAATCTCGAGGCGAGTCCCTCGTCGTGTGCGCTTGCTGCCTGCTGTTGTAACAGCAAAACCCAAAGTCACGACCAGACCAAGTTCAAGGGTTCCATCGGCTTGACCTTAAGACGTGGGTCAAGTGATGTGACCTTGACCTAGATGTAGTAACAATGTTACTACATCGACATGATGATGACGAGGTTCTCAATGTATTGTGTCGTCGCCATTCGGAAACTCGGTGTCCTATCGCCTACTGCCTACTGCTCTGTTGTACACGTTTTTTAATAAATGATCGAGTCCTGAAGACCGTTCAGAAATTATAAGTTCGCTTAGGATGATTATAGCAAGTATGATCTAGAGGAGTATCGTTAATTAGTATCGTTAATCGTTAATTAGGTTGTATGCTTCGTAACCTGGTGTCTCTATCAGTATCATTACCTGGAGTCTATATCAGTATCGTCACGTTATTATATCGGTATCGTGTGGTTAGTATGTTTGAAACTGTTGTGCTATCTAATTGTAATAAATAAATGCGCATGCGGATTAAACAACCAGTGAATAATTGTGTGTGATTATAATTTTTTATTATTATTTGACAGTGCGCTGCGTGGAAATTATATTTAAAAAGGATGTTATTATGAGTTCGTTTCATGTTTCTAATTCCCTATTATATTTTTAACAAGGTTTTTTTTTGTCAAAAGCCCAAGTAACTTATCTGTGTTTGATAAATACGAAATATTAAACTTCCTGAAATGTACACAAAATATTTTATAATTATAAATCCTCAAATCCTATTTTTACATCGTTCCCTTTTCCAAAATTAAGAAAGAAGTTAAAACAATGACGTCATATAATATTTTTTACAGTGCGTCTTTAATTTATAATTAATTTGCACACCTTTTGGTCAACACCATGTATTAAATATAAGATCAAACAATGGCGTCATAGCGTTCCACATCCAATGAGATCGGTCATAGACATGACATTATTTTATCTATATGGAGTTACTGCTAAAAAAATGGCCAGACTCCACCGATTAATGATGTTAATTTCTAATAATAGATTGTAAAACTTTCTATTACGTGATTAATGATCTTGATATATAGCAACCGAATTCGTAGATTTACTTTCTCATCACGGTTTGCGTCTCACATGTCCTATGTTAGCCTCAAGATTTCTTCCATTTTTATGGTCTATAAACATTTGTTATTAAGCCTAAACATTTTTTAGATCTATTATTGAGCTTCAACTTTAAAAAAAAACACTTTTCCTGTTGTGTTAACTAAAATGTTCTCTCGTTTGTTAAAGAGGCTGAACTTGTATTCCCATTGTATTCAATCCTGAACGTTTATCACTGGCACGTTTATTTTACTTTCTTATAGAATCCAATTTGTTACGCTTCAATATCGCTTAAAATAGTTTCATGCATTCCAGAGACTGAACGGATTATAGAGGTGTCATTGAGAACTCAATATCTTTTTATATCTATACCAAAGAACTGCAACTGTGCTGCACCAGTTGCCTCCATTGAACGAGTTGCCCTCCCTTTCCTTGACGTTTTGATCCCGCCCACGCCTAAATCGACTTCTTTACTCCCTAAGGTAGATAACAAATCGTAGTCAAGGTAAAGACAAATAAGGGGAGCTCAACCAAGGGGCGCAACCCAGTCATTGAACTAAGGGAGACAAATACAACCGTAAGGCCAACGAGTTGTCACGGCTTTGATCGGCCGCCATTTATCAAAATCACTCGGTGTTTCCTCGATGTTTGCTCCTCATGTTCAGCGGCAGGTAATCCTGATTAGCTTTTGTCCCTGTTGACAGACGAAAGGACGGACTCGCTTTACATTTGCTCTGGATCTTGACGGAGTGCACAGGGTTTCTGACGAGCTGTACCGGGTTTCTAGTGAGCTGTACCGGGTTTCTGACGAGCTGTACCGGGTTTCTGGTGAGCTGTACCGGGTTTCTGACGAGCTGTACCGGTTTTTTGGTGAGCTGTACCGGGTTACTTGTGAGCTGTGCCAGGTTTCTGTTGAGCTGTACTGGTTCTGACGAGCTGTAATGGGTTCCTGGTGAGCTGTACCGGGTTCCTGGTGAGCTTTACCCGGTTCTGACGAGCTGTACCGGGTTTCTGATGAGCTGTACCGGGTTTCTGGTGAGCTGTACCGGGTTTCTGGTGAGCTGTACTGGGTTTCTGATGAGCTGTCCTACCACCATTGTCCATACTAATACCGTACTCAATAACTTGCTATCTACGAAGCCAGCGTGTAGTACTACCACCATTGTCCGTTCTAATACCCTATTAAATAACTTGCTATCTACCCAGGCAGATTGTAGTCCTGCCACACGTTATTGTGGCCGTGGTCACTTTGACCTTATCACGTCAATCAAACGTTGAGTATTGATGGTACCGTCCTATTCAACAACATTTAAGCAGAAGGAGAAACCATAATCAGAATTATGCATTTAAACAGAATGTCAAGTTTTAGCAGAATGTCAAGTTTCTGCAGATCGTTTGGTAAATAAAAATTACAATGTCAAGTTTGATCTACTGTTGTGGTTTAGTCAGATTGCGGACGGTCACTACGAATGGAAAAGTCCTCAAATATTGTGTCCTAATCCAAGAGCCACTCTCACGAAATCAGCCAAACTGTCAATTCGATTTGCCTTGACATCAGACAAACTGTCAATTCGCTTTGCCTGGACATCAGACAAACTGTCAATGCGCTTTGCCTGGACATCAGACAAACTGTCAATGCGCTTTGCCTGGACATCAGACAAATTGTCAATTCGCTTTGCCTGGACATCAGACAAACGGTCAATACTCTTTGCCTGGACATCAGACAAACTGTCAATTTACTTTCAATTATCGCCAACTAAACGATGAGTGCACACCTGGAAGGTATGGCACTGATTAAGCCACCCACTCCAAGTCAGATAAAGGTATTCCAGTCAGTAAGCCACCCACGCAAGGTCATGTGATCAACTTTTCAATAGATGGCATACCGTCTGATCAGACCAAGGACTTTATAATTACGAAGTTACAAGCACCTGGTGCACCATGTTAGGATTGTGGTGGTGGGGTGGGGGGGGGGCTTGATATCAAAACACAATCCGTTACTGGCAACAGAAGTGGTGGACGACAACTATTTGAGATGTGTCAAGTCCTGGCACCTAGGTTAGGGTCACGTGACTGGTGTCAGAAGATAACATGACAGCCACCAAAAACAGTTACGACAGACATAAAAACTCCAATGACAGACATCAAAACTGTTATGCTAGACATCGAAATGTTCACGACGTACATTAAATCTGTCAGGTAGGATATTGAAAATGTCAGAAAAGATTCAAAATTTTCACGAAAGACATTGAAACTGTCAACAGAAATCAAAGCTGTCGCAACAGAAATCGAATTTTTCAAAAAAAAAGAGACAGAAAAAGTCACGACAGACACAGAAACTATCACGACAGACACATAAGCTGTCATGCCAGACACAGAAGCTGTCATGCCAGACGCTATTCTGCTCTTTTGAACTAAAATGTGTTTAGACCAAAGAAAAAGAAATATCTTTGTCAGCGCTCTGGGAGTAAACTGATTTGAGTCGAAGGTTTTACAAGTTGACTATATTACATTATTACATGACATCTGTTGCAGCCTAAACAAAACACCTTTTGTTAAATGCTAGAATCTTTACCCCAGCGATAGTCATTATTTTCCAGTTATCCACAATTCCCTTCTTATCAACGACGCGTGTAATATCCACAACACTCATGTTATCCACAACATTCATGTTATCCACAACATTCGTGTTATCCACAACATTCGTGTTATCCACAACATTCGTGTTATCCACAAAATTCGTGTTATTCACAACATTCATGTTATCCACAACATTCATGTTATCCACAACATTCATGTTATCCACATCACTCATGTTATCCACAACATTCATGTTATCCACAACATTCGTGTTATCCACAACATTCGTGTTATCCACAACATTCGTGTTATCCACAACATTCATGTTATCCACAACACTCATGTTATCCACAACATTCATGTTATCCACAACATTCATGTTATCCACATCACTCGTGTTATCCACAACACTCATGTTATCCACAACATTCATGTTATCCACAACATTCGTGTTATCCACAACATTCGTGTTATCCACAACATTCGTGTTATCCACAACATTCGTGTTATCCACAACATTCGTGTTATCCACAACACTCATGTTATCCACAACATTCATTTTATCTACAAACAGCTTTAACGTTTCAATTGTGCATTAAACTCGATGACGTCACGGCCAGGTGTCTGCTCGTATGAACACACCTGAACCGAACCCGAGGAGCGGGGCTTCAAACTGATTTGCATTTCAATTCTTCCAATGCATTACCCTCAGCTCTACAAACGACGACTCAATAGAATACCTTCATAGTGGTCCTCACAAGCGTTTGTTGGGCCACCTATAATAAGCATTAGTGGTTCTCATGGTTTTATACCCCTATAACAATCCTGTTATTGTCATCTGTTATCAAGCTCTTCGTCTCTACATTTTTATTGACATTTGTCATCGGTATCCCAAATTGTTTAATTTTGTAAACCATTTTTTTTTGTTTACTTAAAAGTTATCGTCAATCTTGTTAAAAAATTAAGTTATGTTTTCTGTCAATCATGGGCTTTAAGAGTTGGGAGTGCAGTTTTCCTTGTGCAGTTATGATTAAATAACTTTGACTTTTCTGTCACCAAATTTTTTGTCTGCCTGAATGTAATTATATACATGCTGCTGTGTATTTATTAATTGGGAACCGAACACGGCCTTACAACATTGAATACGTTATCCAACAACATGATCGTAAACTGAGTATTTGCGTTCTGGCCATGATATATGTGGCCTGGCCCAATACAATCACATGTGTAATGACTCCCCTTATATAAGAGGTCATAATGTACAGGTAAACAACGGCTCAATATTTACTGGCCCCTATAAACAAAAGTTCACTATTTACAGTCCCATATAAAGAACAGTTCATTGTTTCCAAACCTATATAAACAAGAGTTTATTATTTACACGCCCATATGAAAACAGTTTCTTATTCAAAAGTCCATATAAAAAAGGTAATTATTCTTAGGCCCGTTTAAATAACAATTCATTATTCGCATGCCCATATAAACAACAGTTCATTATTTGAAAGCCCATATAAACATGCTCATTTCCTGTTACGTCAATAATGTAGAGTCGTCTTCAGATCTTAAACAAAAAACAATGCATACACATATACATATACATATACATATACATATACATATACATATACATATACATATACATATACATATAAACCATAAAGAAGAAAAAAAAATGATGGCTCATAAAGTATTTTCAAATAGTTGAAAACATATTAATTTAACAATATCCAATTTTTGGTTACTGTGATTAGTGTTAAGGTTAAGGTTAAAGTTAAAATTTACTAATGGGACAATGTCCTTCATAAGATGACACAGCACAGGTTCGTGACAACGCCGTTCCTTTTCTATTCTTGCATCGAACATTTATTTGTGTGACGATAGCCAATAAATCAGTTGTAGCCTTAAGTCAATGTCGAGTACGACGAAACGATTACACGGGAGCTCAGGTTGACTTAAGTCATCCAGACGTGCTATCGATTCAGTCATCATGTTAGGCACACTGCAACCAAAGCGAGGGCATTCATACCGTATTTACGATGTGTTTGAATTATGTTACTTGAAAACTACTTGAACACTACTTGAAAACTACCTCGATATTTTTCGGACAATATAATCAAGATTGTCATTAATAAATGGTGTAACATTGGTTTATAACACTATCAAAATCTTTCGACAAGTCGCTATTAAAAATCTTTACAATGGTAACACTTTTACGCCCTGGTTTATAATAATTTATATTCATAGTATAGGGCAGTATAGGCTATTTAAGTCGGCTATGTACAATTCTAGTTTGGAAACAGAGTAATTTGCCCTTTGGCTCAGCCTATGAAATTGGTTTTCAATTCTTTTTCTTTTTTTCTATAGAGTTTCAAAGACAAAAAAAAATTATTTAAAAAAATTATTTTGTAACCAACTAAAAAGTATTAATATTTAAGGATGACATAAAATACTCAATCACTAAATAATTTTAAAAATGCAATTAAAAGTTAACGAAAAAGACTTTTCGCCTAAATTTACTATATCGTTATCTAATCTATGTTTACTGGCCAAACCGTGACGTCATGAAATCCATGTTTAATAAAGTAACACTTGACAGCAAAGAAAATAAAAGCAGAAATGGTAAGCTGTTCAAAACATGTAACTATTTTCTCATTAAAATAAAATGTTTTTTCGCCGCATAAATGTATTTGGTTGGCCTACTTTTGAGACAGTAGATAAAGGTATTTTGGTCTGGCTTACTTTTGAGATAGCAGATAAAGGTATTTTGGTCTGGCTTACTTTTGAGATAGAAGATAAAGGTATTTTGGTCTGGCTTACTTTTGAGGAAACAAAAACGGAAAATAACAACAAAAAAATTGTTTTAAAAAAAATATATAAAAAATAAAGCAAATAATAAAAAAAAATATTTAAAATATAAATTGCCAAGAAGACTTCAAATAAGAAATACATACTGATCTATAGAGTTTACCTATTTCTATTTCAGTTTAGAGTTAAGCTATCTGTAGCTCTCATTTCTTTGAGATGTTTAGAGTTTAACTATTTAAAGTTCACCTTTCTTTGATGTTACGCTTGGAAAGACGGCCAGGTTTGCACACATCTAAGATGGTGTAGTCAAAAACCTTGACTAACTTGTCCATTGACCGATTTCTTCTTTTGTTTTTTCTTGTAACCCTAACTATTCCTGGCCAAGACCGTTCACACGACACCATCAAGACACTGCGCCAACTTGGCATGGGGTGGATGTGAAAAGAAATTACATTTATCTCCCCCCAGCAGGGCGCGCTGGTGGCGCAGATGGCAAGGAAATCTTACACCCCCATCCGAGGACCCGAACCAAGCACTTACCAGATTCGAGCGCCTGGCCCAGCGTGGCACACCTGCAAGTGGTTCTCGTGTACTTATGTCCCCGCATGTTATCAAAGCCACACGGATACTGGGGTCTGGATGGTAACAAGAACAGGTACTGTATATTTGAGGGGGGCTGGGGGTGGTGGATGCATGGGGGTGGGGGACTGCCTACGTTTCTGTGATAAATGATAATTTTTTTAAGGGGAACTGGTAAATTCATGACATGTGTAATTTAAATTTTTTTTGCATCTAAAATCTATGGCTTAAGCTGACAGAGATAAGTTTTGTTTGTATCATAGAACTTAAGCGTTAGCTAATAGTTACCAATAGAAATCTTTTGTCTGCTTTATAGAGCTTAAGCGATAAGTTTTGCGGCTACAACTAAAATCTTTTTTAAAAATTCATGATTTAACTAAACACAATTTTAACAAAGTATTTTAAAGAGAAATTTTAAAAATTGCCCGAGGTAAAATAAACATAAACCACTGTCACAATTAACTACAATTGTAATGAAAATAACATCCGTCATCATTAACTACTGTCAATAAAACGGAACAATTATTAGAAGAAAGTTTTGCTTGAATAATTAAAAACAAATTTTTAAATTGAGGTACACCAATTTGAAATTACGCTTTAAAAAAAAATTTAAAAAACAACCTTCTTGTATTTTTTAATTTCTACTAAAAAAAAAGGAATTTTAACTCGCTCCTTATAAAAGTGCTTACAGGGTGGTCTATCCTGGACACATTGGAATAGTTCATGTCATGTACATTTTGAAGGTCAACATTTTTACTTGAGTGAGCGTCAACACTTTTATTTTATTCAAGGTCAACACTTTTATTTTATTCAAGGTCAACACTTTTATTTTATTCAAGGTCAACACTTTTATTTTATTCAAGGTCAACACTTTTATTTTATTCAAGGTCAACACTTTTATTTTATCAAGGTCAATACTTTTACTTTACTTAAAGTCAGCAATTTTATTTTATTGAAGGTTAAACCTTTTATTTTACTAAGGTCAACACTTTTTTAAACTGAAGGTCAAAACTTTAATTTTATGGAAGGTCAACACTTTTATTTTACTGAAGGTCAAGACTTTTATTTCTTTAAAGGTCAACACATTTATTTTACTTAAGGTCAACACTTTTATTTTTATTGAAGTCCAACACTTTTATTCGACTGAAGGTCAACATATCTTTTATGCTTCTGAAATTTTCAACGCGATTATCCTCGTCATTAGCAGAGCCATGGAGCTCTAATCTAGTGGTCTTTCCAAGTGGTCCCACCATGTGGTCTGACCAAGTGGTCCTGGGATGTAGTCTGAGCTAGTAGTCCCATCATGTGGTCCGTTCAGTTGGTCAACATGTGCTTTCATTAAAATACAGAAAGACCAGGCGCTACAGTGCCAGGAAATGCAAGCCACGTCATGACCATAACGTTATTTACTGCACACGAATACCTCTCATTTTACTCCTCCTTCATACCTCTCACTTAACTCTTCCCCCATACCTCTCATTTTACTCTCCCTCAAAACTTCTCACTCTACTCTTCCTCTATACCTCTCAATTTACTCTTCCATCTTACCTCTCATTTTACTCTTCCTCAAAACTTCTCACTTTAATCTTCCTACATACCCCTCATTTTACTCTTCCTCCATTACCTTAATTATTTGCCATGAGTGAAACGTACACTTTCATTGTTTGTGTTGTGGGTGAAATGTACACTTTCATTGTTTGTGTTGTGGGTTAAATGTACACTTTCATTGTTTGTGTTGTGGGTTAAATGTACACTTTCATTGTTTGTGTTGTGGGTTAAATGTACACTTTCATTGTTTGTGTTGTGGGTATGTGGTTTGATGTATCGAAACCGTTTCGACGATGCCAAGTAATGTTCCCGGAATATCAGGACTAGAACCAGCACTATAAGCCATCAGTGATCCCGGGGTCAAGGGTGTCCCTGAGTCCACCCAGCTCCGAGTGGGTACCTGACACCAGTCAGGGTGTCCCTGAGTCCATCCAGCTCCGAGTGGGTACCTGACACCAGTTAGGGTGTCCCTGAGGCCACCCAGCTCCGATTGGGTACCTGACACATGTTAGGGTGTCCCTGAGTCAACCCAGCTCCGAGTGGTTACTTGACACCAGTTAGGGTGTCCCTGAGTCCACCCTAGCTCCGAGTGGGTACCTGACACCAGTTAGGGAAACAAGGTTGGCTGGGCGTCTGTATAGATAAGACAAGCCATAAGACTGTGTTCAGATTTTCAAAGTTTGAAAAATTGGAGCTTATTAAAAAAGGGATGTCATGGAATTATCCGTTGAACAATAAAGATATTTGTCTTTTTAAAAAAAAACAACGTTTATTTGTTTTAATTCCCATATTCAGCTGTGTGTATGACCCAGGTGATGTCCCTTTCTCTTTTAGGTCACCCTGTTATAAAAAAACACTTGGCTCTGCCATCACGTAACACCGACCTTGTCAAACTCCAGTCATACCAAGGTCAAGTTCATGGACGGAACTCACACAATGGACATCCCAATGTTGATTAAGCCTCTATTTCGTGCCTTTTTTCACATCAGTCAGACCAAACATAAACAACTCACTACTACACGCGGACACACAGAGAGTCGATCTTTTATTCATTCTGCGTGCACAATTATTCCCGAAATCCCGCACAATAACTTTGAAAACAAGAAGAAATGAAGATGAATCCTTCAGGAGGGGACGACGAGGGCCGAACTAAAAACTTGAGTTCCATCCTGACACCGCCCACGAGCCCTGTCCGTCCCTTTTCTACCGCTCTCCAATTTCGTCCCCCAAGTTTTAGGTTTGACATCTCATCAAGGCGCCCCTAAATCATGGCCGGCTCTGGTTATCTCCTCTGAACCAGACCCCTCCCCCCTTTCATGATATGGGCCTGGGGAGTAGCTTCCCTTTTCCTATTGCATTACCATTCCTGTCGGGCACCCTCATGCCATGATATCAGCAAAGCGAACGCTTCCTTTTTGTCCCCTCCCTATTACCATTCGAATTTGGCACCCCTACCACCTTCCCCACCCCGCCCGTTGTATTAAATGTCTAATACTGCACCCTAACCCCCTTCATGGTCATCTGGATTGGAGGCGCAGGCGTTAGTACCCTTCACCATTTCCTCGCTTTCCTCATGCATTATCAACATTTAAATCTCAAAGAAAAATACAGGACTAAAACAAAACCATAGATAAGAAGCGTAGAACGCAATAATCTTCTGTATAGAAGGAGCGTCTGTAACGGATAAGATCATATTAAAATGTTAAATTACTGGAGAGTTTCCACCTTCCACTCTAACAACCACCAATATTATACACGGGATTATAAACAAAGACTAAAGTGTTTGTTACTACAGCTCAACTGACATATACAACACTGACATATACAACACTGACATATACAACACTGACATAGATATTAATGTCTATTGGTACTAAAAGTAAGGCCCAAAATAACTCATTTAACAAATGTAACTCATTTAACTATTGTAACTAATTTAACGTTTAAAAAAAACAACACTATAACAATTTAAACTAGGCCTGTTAACTATTAATTTAAATTTAATCGTTAACTTTTGAAAAATTAACGATTAATTGATTGTTAATTTCGATTAAAGCCAAAAATTGAAATTGATGGTATCATAAGTAACATTTATTAAACGTACTTGTCGAAAATCAAAATAACACTGGAATGTCTTCTTTATATGACATCTTTTAACCAACAATCGTTCACAGCAATTTTGCACACGAGTTTTTTTTAAATTTTTGCACAAGGACTAACGAAACTTAGACTTAGAGGGAACATTGTTTTTTTAGGAAACGATGGTAGGCAAACGATTTCTCTCAATGGACACAATAACCTTTATTAACATTTTGAACATTCGCGTCAGTCAATAGTTTAAAACCAAAACTTTCGTGTAATCGTCCGGAAATTAGTTTGTTTTTTTTGGCCAAAATATTTTACTTTTTGTCTTCCAGTTCATTTATCATTTTTAACGATTAATCGAGAAATTAATCGTTAATTTCCGCAGCCCTAAATTAAACTAATATAACTCATTTAACAAATATAACTCATTTTAACTACGTAACTTAACTATATAGTTAATTTAACTAGTTTGACTAATAAAACTATTTTGACTAATTGAACTAATATAAATAATTTAACTGTAGTAACTAATTTAACGAATGTAACAATTTCAACTAAAATAAATAATTTAACTATGTAATATTTTAACTATGTTAATTTTTTAAACTACTATAAAAAAGTTAACTAATATAATTTAACTAATATGACTAATTTAACTAAGACAACTAATTCAACTTATATAACTAATGAAACTAGTATAACTAATTTAACTAATGAAATAATGTAATTTCAATTGAATTTTGCTATTCAGTATTTTATATTTTCGACATGACTGCAGGATTTTTTTAGCTGTACAGCGAAACGATCGAATTGTGTGGAAATTTACAAGTCAATTTTAAAAAAAAATTATTACATTGTAAAAAATTCGTTCTCAGCTCTTTTTTTATTCTTATGCACCCAATGCGTGTAAATGAAAGCAATTCAAAGCTAAAACAAATGACTACTGTTGACCACTTAGTGACCAATGTCTAGCTGTCATCAGGCTTAACATGTTATTATAATTTTGTTTGTGTGGCCTGCTCTACCATCATGTCATAAAAACTCCCATCTATAAACTAATACTAATGTCAAATGCCAACACATGTTATCAAGTAAAACATTTTCTACCAATCCTAAACATTGCTATAAGCCATCCCACTGAGACAAGTGAAAACACCAAGTTCTTTATTCACGCAACAAAACTGTATTAATATTATATTGTTCCATCACCTTAATCGATTTATATTTTTTAAAGCGACTTTCAAAGTTTCTTTCCGTTTAACTAACAAATTATTACACACCAAACGCGTTTAAGGTACATTTGAGAATTAATTTTAGTTATCTGAAATTTTTGTTTTCCGTTATGGACGCACACGAGATTGTATTGTCTTTGATACCCAAGGAATCGTATGTATTGGCTATTTCTGGTCTGTTATTTACAAGTAATTTCACAGGATAGCATGTCATCATTGATACGATATACATGCAATTATTGTGGAGACAAAAAACATCAACTTTTTTTTTAAAGTCCAGGTAAAACATCGTCATGTAGATGAGAAATGTTTATACTCTTGTGGTTAAATTTAATAAAACAATAAATAAATATAAATATCATATATACATAATTTGCTTTACATGTTTGTCCGTTCGTAACGCTACTAACTTTAGAAAGCAGCGCTCCGCTAAAAAAATAAAATCCTTTAAAAAAAATTACTGCACCAAAAATAACTCTTTCTGAACGTCCGCATAAAATTGTTCAATATGGAAATAAATGAATTAAAAAAAATAACTAAAATAAATGAATGGTCTGATTTGCATTATTTTTTTATTCTGATGTGTATTTTATTCAAAATTAATAGATATCAGCTGAAATATATTTATTTTGAAAACTTCCGTCATTTTTCACGGGTAACACACTAGTTTACATATACATATATAAATATTTATAAACATTAAAAAAAAACCTCTGCAATTGGATAAAGATCTAGGCGAAAAGATGACTTCAGTTTAGTTTCAGAGACTGACAGACCGAGTTAGATGATTTCGAAAGTTATAAGTCAAGTGAGTGAAGTCAACTGAATATAGAGATAGATTCACAGATATGTTCAAAATTAGGTTATCACCTGTCGCGTTTCCTTGAATTGTTTTCATGGATACTGCTTGAAAGCTTTAGAAGGACCACATCCACCCTCTTCCCTTTCTCTCCTTTGTTCAACAATCCAATTCCTCCCCTTGTAATTCCCCCAAAGTACAAACACGGGATGGAACCATTAAATCATGTCTCACAAAGGAACATTGACCGTTCCCTAATGCAGTCAGCGATGTTTTCAAGTACTAATTCCTAAATTGCAAGGTCTGGTTACCGGGGAGGGGCGTGTAAGGGTAGAGGGTGGGAGGATCGTCTCAGAAGTAGATTCCACCCTCGTTGTCAGCCCCCAACGTTTCAATCTCGACGGCTCTCAAACCACGATCCGGGGACACCGATTCTTTTAATCTCTCGTTCCGCGAGATTCAGATCTTCGCCACTTATTGTAAAGGGAGCGCTGATGCCCCAAAGTCTTCTGCAACGTCCGAACAAGAAAAAAAACAACACCAAAAAAAACACAGCAACAACAACAACAACAATACAACCAGGAGTTCCTGTGATTTAGAGAAATTTTCCCCGGGGGGGGGGAATTTTTAAAATGATTTCGAAAGTTTCCGTGTGAAAAGATATTGGATCCGGTCTCACTGCCTGGCCCCGGAGAGCAGGGCAAACAGCGGAGAGGTCTAGCTTGACTTAAGACGAAGGTCCGCGCCCCAAGTGGAGATACATAAATCAGTCAGTCGCGGTCAAGCTTTGGTGGCCAGCGATGGCCGGACATCTGTTGTGGATGTGCCACGGGCTCAGGAGATGCGGAGTAGAGGGAGGTTTTGGAATGAAATTTTGAGATTTGAAACGGATCAAAGATCCCCCCTCCCCTGTAATGAAACTTTCATGAAGGAGAATGGAGAGATTTTAAAAGAAAAACTAAACTAAACTGAATGCTACCAAACATATGGGATATTTTAAAAGGAAGAATAAACTAAATAGAATGCTACCAGAAATAGGAGAGATTTTAAAAGAAAGAATAAACTAAATTGAATGCTACCAAACATATGGGATATTTTAAAAGGAAGAATAAACTAAATAGAATGTTATCAGAAATCGGAGAGACTTTAAAAGAAAGAATAAACTAAAAAGAATGCTACCATATATAGGAGAGATTTTAAAAGAGAGATTAAACCAAATTGAATGCTACCAGAAATAAGAGAAGTCATCAACAAACTAATAAACCATTATTCGAATTCAATAATTTAAAAACGTATGTTATCATTATAAGGACATAAAAATAGAGATATTATTAATCATTATTATTGAGCGAGGCAAACATTTTGTGAATATTAAGATCGTGATTTGAGATATTGAAAACAGAAGCTGTTTAAATTGTAAGGAAAGAAATAAGAATTGTTGAAAGTCTCAATGATAGTTGTACTTAATACGCCCTACATGGTTAGCTTAATGTACTCAATGGTATTGGGGTAATTGGAGATACATTTTACCACAATAAGTTATTCCGTTTCAAAACAAAGTAAGGTTCATTCAATAATGTAAAAAAAACAAAACAAGTAATCCAGAATTAATATTACATTTTCAATGTCGTAAAAAGAGCAATATGTGAAACCCAATGACATATATAAGGAAACTAAGGCCAAACTGAGTTAATGACCCAATGACATATATAAGGAAACTAAGGCCAAACTGAGTTAATGACCCAATGACATATATAAGGAAACTAAGGCCAAACTGAGTTAATGACCCAATGACATATATAAGGAAACTAAGGCCAAACTGAGTTAATGACCCAATGACATATATAAGGAAACTAAGGCCAAACTGAGTTAATGACCCAATGACATATATAAGGAAACTAAGGCCAAACTGAGTTAATGACCCAATGACATATATAAGGAAACTAAGGCCAAACTGAGTTAATGACCCAATGACATATATAAGGAAACTAAGGCCAAACTGAGTTAATGACCCAATGACATATATAAGGAAACTAAGGCCAAACTGAGTTAATGACCCAATGACATATATAAGGAAACTAAGGCCAAACTGAGTTAATGACCCAATGACATATATAAGGAAACTAAGGCCAAACTGAGTTAATGACCCAATGACATATAAAGGAAACTAAGGCCAAACTGAGTTAAGACCCAATGACATATAAAGGAAACTAAGGCCAAACTGAGTTAATGAACACATCATGTTTACATGAGTCCACAACCTTTGACAGACAAAACACAATAATCTTCTGCATAGAGAATGTAGATGATACCACTATAAGATCTCCTGTGTAGAAGGGAAGTCTCTATGTATTAGAAGGCTGAAGGTACACTTCAATTTCGTGATGACGTCACACTTGACCACCCTTGCGAATGGTTTCACTAAAAGGTGAGGAGGAGCGGGAGTGAATAGGTCATGTGACACGCACCACATTAAGTTCTGGACCTCCAACGGCCCCCAAGTTTTATGTACCCACGACAACTACCGACACGACTGTCGTAAATAATGAACCACACTCCAAGGTCCGCTTGTCACCTCTATAGGTAGTGGAGTTTCATGTTTCTCTGACCAGCGGTCAGTGTTCACGCATCAGACTTCCCGCGTTTACCACTCCACGAATTTCGGCTTGTTTCAGCCGGTAGCCTGACATAAGGCGTTACTTTATTTATGACCGGCACTGGGCACACAAATAACTGGACTTCTGACACCAGACTGAGAGGGCCACACATTGACTCATGGACTCTCTAGCTCCTCGAGTTTGCTCCCCTGAACATCGAAATATATGACTCAAAAGTAAGACCAAGTTATTCGGAATATTCCTCTACATAAATCTATAACACCATCATATGTACCCGACGGTTCTCAACATCGCATTATACAAACACACTATACGACAATTTAGTTAACCTCACAAGTTAGGGCCAGAAAAGCGTCTATTTAATTAAAAACAAAACTTTTATTATTTCAGCTGCGAACAACGCAATCATAAAAAATGTTTCGGATGCGATCAGATTCTCCTATGGGAAGTTATTCAACATTTGGCATCATATTAGAGGGATCCCATTCCCAGAGCATTCTGTTGGTCAGTGAGATTAACCCTCTTTGTCACATATACATATAACAGATATTTATAACAGATACATATGAAATATACATATAACATATAACTTAGATACATATCACATATACATATAACAGATACACAAAACAGATACATATAACAGATACATATAACAGATACATATAACAGATACACAAAACAGATACATATCACAGATACATATAACAGATACAAAAACAGATACATGTAACAGATACATATAACTGATACATATAACTGATAAATATAAAAGATACATATAACAAATACTTATAACAGATACATTTAACAGATATATATATATCAGATACATATAAAGATACATATAACAAATACTTATAACAGATACATTTAACAGATATATATATATCAGATACATATAAAAGGTACATATAACATATACTTATAACAGATACTTATAACAGATACATATAAGTATAACAGATACTTATAACAGATATATATAACATATACTTATAACAGATACATATAACAGATACATATAAGTATAACAGATACTTATAACAGATACTTATAACAGATACTTATAAAATATACTTATAACAGATACTTATAACAGATATATATAAAATATACTTATAACAGATACATATAACAGATATATATAACAGACACTAATATACATGTAGAAACGTATACTTCTTTGTATGCCCTCTGAAAGGCATATAGGTTTTGCCTTAAGCTAAAATAAGTTAAATAAATAAATTTGGACCTTTCTAGAACCTTAAAAATTCCTAAGTATAATAATAATTCAATCCTCAAATATGTATTGTTAAAATAAAATCCAAATCTGAATCTTAAATATATTTTAATGATAATAGTATTCTTTAGACTTCAGACAATTTAGATTTCTGGGATCTCAATGATGATAAAATTTAAGTGACTTCAAATAGATAAGTGGATGCCGACAGGACTAACAAGAAAATCATACGGATGACGTTATTATAAATTATATTATACTGTTGCAAACAAGGAGGAGAATGGTGATGTTAAAATTTCCTCATTGCACCCCTTGTTCTTACCCCAGGCCAAACCGCAGTCCCTCAGTACACCACCCCCCCAGCCCCATCACGTAGAATAGCCATTTCTTGCCCACTGCCCAACCTCTCACCTACGTGCTGATCTTAATTACTCTCAAACGCTCGTAAACCACCTACTCCCCCAACCACCCGCATCCCCCCCTACACCCCCCCCCCGTCTAAATCTGCTTTAATTACCGCCTCCCGTCACGTGCCCCAAACCCCCACCAGCCCCTCTCCTCATCTTATTACAGTGTCCGGCCGTGTAATTTATTGGCGCATGCTGTCGTCATGGGGGGGGGGCTCTCGTATGGTCAGTTAGGGAGAATCCCTGGACATTCAGTGGCCAGAGTTTCCCGGTCCCTGACATTGCACCAGTCCAATGACAATAAATAATCAGAACTTTCTAATTCTAGGTATTGTTGATGAGGTGGAGGAGAAGATTGGTCATGGCGGTGTGGTTGAGGTGACGGGGAAGAATTGTGAATTTGGCTTGGGGATGTTTTGTGGGGGATGTGGGGTGGGTGATGTGGTGTGGCGGATGTGTGGTGTAAGAGGTAGAGTTTTGGAGGTGGTGTGTTGTTCTATTCCAGGGGTCTCCAAACTACGGCCCGCGAGGCCTTCTCATCCGGCCCCTGGAGGCATTTTAAATCTTAAAAAAGGTACTATTTTTATGTGTAGTTTAACACAAAACTGTGTGTAGTCAGCCCACAAACTGCTGTTTGACAGTTAATGGGACCCTCCGACAGAAAAGTTAGGAGACCCCTGTTCTATTCCATTCTGTAGTAGTAGCAGTGGACAAAGGTGTACGACATGCCCCGATGAACGTACTTTTTTAAACGTTTTATCAGCATTTGATAATTAGCCAAGCAACTGAAAGCTATTTAAAAAATAATAAATATATTTAAATTTAAAAAAACAAACAACTGTCAGTAATACAACACATTCTACCAAATACTGATATTTCATCAACAGCTGAGCTTAGCGACTAAGTGACAAAAATTTGACATTTCATCACCAACAAAACTTTTGTAATAATTGGGTATTTAACTAATCATGTTATTTCTATAAATAGAAGTATCCAATTTTTTTGATCATATGGTGGACAGCAGAGGTGTTCTCATGTAAGAAGAAGCCTTGGAAACTAATTATAATTGTACACAGATCAATCGTCGCAACTCAATTATAAATGAGAAAATCGAATCAATTCTGAGTTGGAACATTTGTTTGATTGTTTGGCTGTGAAACTATACACAATCTTGATATAGAACATTTGTTTGAGTGTTAGGCCCGTGAAGCTATACACAATCTTGATATAGAACATTTGTTTGAGTGTTTGGCCCGTGAAACTATACACAATCTTGATATAGAACATTTGCTTGAGTGTTAGGCCTGTGAAACTATACACAATCTTGATATAGAACATTTGTTTGAGTGTTAGGCCCGTGAAACTATACACAATCTTGATATAGAACATTTGTTTGAGTGTTAGGCCCGTGAAGCTATACACAATCTTGATATAGAACATTTGTTTGAGTGTTTGGCCCGTGAAACTATACACAATCTTGATATAGAACATTTGTTTGAGTGTTAGGCCCGTGAAACTATACACAATCTTGATATAGAACATTTGTTTGAGTGTTAGGCCCGTGAAACTATAAACAATCTTGATATAGAACATTTGTTTGAGTGTTTGGCCCGTGAAACTATACACAATCTTGATATAGAACATTTGTTTGAGTGTTAGGCCCGTGAAACTATACACAATCTTGATATAGAACATTTGTTTGAGTGTTAGGCCCGTGAAACTATAAACAATCTTGATATAGAACATTTGTTTGAGTGTTTGGCCCGTGAAACTATACACAATCTTGATATAGAACATTTGTTTGAGTGTTTGGCCCGTGAAACTATACACAATCTTGATATAGAACATTTGTTTGAGTGTTAGGCCCGTGAAACTATACACAATCTTGATGTGGTACATTTGGTGGACTGTCATTGAGGGTGTAAAAGATTGCCTGATTTAAGTGCAACTAGTTTGAGATAGAGAGAACACTATATTTGGTAACAATGGAATACCATTGATCATATTAAACATTTCCATCAACAATTTATTAAAAATAAGATATTTTCTCTCTCTCTCTCTCATTGCAGAAAGTCATATAAAAAAACAGTGTCAATTTACCAGATTTTTGTTGAATAACCGGAAGACCTTAGTTTTGAAGGTTACAGTAGCCACATCCTAGATTAGATAAACAGCCAAGACACCCAATAGCGTGATGTCTCACACATCATGCTCCCCTCCCCTCGCCCCCAGCTGTCCGCCAGAATCTAGAACTAATCAAACAAAGCTGGCCATAAACAGCATGCTGGGAAATTTTTAATGTCCATCGGCGGAGCTTGCAAGGCGTACTGTTGAGGATCGCCAGCAGCTAGCACAATGGTGAGCCCGTGCTGGGATGACGCCTTGGTTGTTAGTGGCAGGGTGCAACATCTCAAACAACTTTGTCAGAATGATGACGCCATGCCCCTTCTCCCCCCCCCCAAAGCTGGAAATTTCATCTTGTGGCTACATTCAAACATGCAAGGAGGGTATCGTCTTGGTTAATCGGTATTCGATTACCTGATTTATGAATATCTAAGATCTACGTAACTACGATGTTTAATTTCACTTTCATATCTTCCATTTCAATTTTTTTTTAAAATATATTAAAACATTTTTAAAAGTTAATTAAATTTTTTAATGTAGAATGCATTTTAAAAAACGATTTTTATTACGTTTAAAATTTTACGGAAATAAAATAAAATTTAGATTAAAAAATGAAACAAAATGTTTAAACAATACAAAAAAAAATAATAGAAAAAAATATGCAAGTTCAATTTTTACACGTTTGTTCTTTGAAATATAATTAACTTGCACATTTCTTCTTTATATTCAGTAATAACAAATTTCCTTATACGATTGTTAGAATCGAAGACTTCAGAATCGAAGACGTCCCATTCGGTATCTTGAAATCGATGCCGATCCAACAAACGCGATGGTTTCGTGAACGTTACTTGCTAACGTTAGAGAAAGATCTATGGCTTTGGAATGTCAAAAAAAAGTGACAAGACAAGAGGTCACTAGCAGTCCCCAGTGGATGGGGGCGTCTGCTTGACCTTTAGCCGCCGGCCGGCGGGACGTGTTAGGAAATGGACGTCACTAATGAACGCTTTCTGATAAGGGTGTGAACCAATTTGACAGAAGCAAACGTCTTAACTAGACCTGGGGAACACAAGGAAAGTCTGATAGGCACATTGTCTTAACTAGACCTGGGGAACCAAAGGAAAGTCTGATAGGCACATTGTCTTTGTTTCCCATACAGAGCAATGAGGCGTGATATGCATACGTAATCACGTATTAAAAGTACAGGACACGTTCATTTTAAAACAAATAGCGAAGCGTCCGAAAATTGAGTTAATCAAAGACTAGAGAGAATAATGACAAATTCAGAAAGATGTAAATTAATATTTTTAAAAAAATGAACTTAGTCTAAGTTTAGAATTATTTTAATATTTAATTTAAGTTTGACTAAAACGAGATTGGTTAGTTAAAAGTTTGGGTTTCATTGTTCAACTAGGTAACATCTCGATTGAATAATTAGACAAGAGTTGTATGTGTGAACTTTTACAAATGACAAGGTCTTTACTATCCATGCTCAGGTATAATACTGGCTATACCGAACATGCCAATGGGGCAACCATGTGTTTTGAGAATATCATATTAATGACAATTAATATTAGCCATATGGTAACTGGAAAGCGAAGTCAATTGTGCATCAATATGTTGATAGATTTGGGGATTATAGTGCTGTATTACATCAATATGTTGATAGAGTTGATGATTATATTGCTGTATTACATCAATATGTTGATAGAGTTGATGATTATAGTGCTGTATTACATCAATATGTTGATAGAGTTGATGATTATATTGCTGTATTACATCAATATGTTGATAGAGTTGATGATTATAGTGCTGTATTACATCAATATGTTGATAGAGGTGATGATTATAGTGCTGTATTACATCAATATGTTGATAGAGTTGATGATTATATTGCTGTAATACATCAATATGTTGATAGAGTTCATGATTATATTGCTGTATTACATCAATATGTTGATAGAGTTGATGATTATATTGCTGTATTACATCAATATGTTGATAGAGTTGATGATTATAGTGATGTATTACATCAATATGTTGATAGAGTTGATGATTATATTGCTGTATTACATCAATATGTTGATAGAGTTGATGATTATAGTGCTGTATTACATCAATATGTTGATAGAGTTGATGATTATATTGCTGTATTACATCAATATGTTGATAGAGTTGATGATTATAGTGCTGTATTACATCAATATGTTGATAGAGTTGATGATTATAGTGCTGTATTACATCAATATGTTGATAGAGTTGATGATTATAGTGCTGTATTACATCAATATGTTGATAGAGTTGATGATTATATTGCTGTATTACATCAATATGTTGATAGAGTTGATGATTATAGTGCTGTATTACATCAATATGTTGATAGAGTTGATGATTATAGTGATGTATTACATCAATATGTTGATAGAGTTGATGATTATAGTGATGTATTACATCAATATGTTGATAGAGTTGATGATTATAGTGATGTATTACATCAATATGTTGATAGAGTTGATGATTATAGTGCTGTATTACATCAATATGTTGATAGAGTTGATGATTATAGTGATGTATTACATCAATATGTTGATAGAGTTGATGATTATAGTGATGTATTACATCAATATGTTGATAGAGTTGATGATTATAGTGATGTATTACATCAATAATAGAAGAAATCTTGGATCTTTATGTCAAGACTGAACCCATAAAACACGTTTTTTCTCTGTTATTTAGCCCTATACCTCATATACCACTTTTATACAACAGTTCACCCTACCTCTGGAATGGTATTGTGTCATGAGAGACACATGGAAACATAGCAATGTCTTCACGTGATGCCACTAATAAACATACAAATATAGACCTACATTAAAAGGGGGGGGGGCGGGTGTAAGATTTATTCATTTTATTTCTGTTGCACTTTAGTACTCTCCTTTTGTCCTTTATAAATTGAACAAACATGGAACAACATTAATGGGGACACAACACGGGAAAAATTTAATGTGAACAAACATGTCAAAAACTTAATGGGAATCAAGGTGGAACAAATTTAATCATGTTATTTAAATTTTTCTAACTTGCTGATAATTTTCCCATTGATTTTCTGCAATTTATATCCCGCCCCAAGACCTGGTTCATTTTGTTCCACGCGCAATTAATTAAAGTCACCAATAAATTACTAGATTTTATTTCAAAGACCAAACTGATCAGAATTGATTCGTTTTGTTTTTTACTCGTGTGTTTACGTAAAGCCATCCGGGTAATCCGATCTTCTTCTACAACGGGCGGTGTGGAGGAAATCTCACATTTTTTTACTGCTGCCCTCTGGCGGTATACGATACGAAGTTCTCCGGCAGACGATCAGGGCGCTAGTTAATGGCCGTCAAGTGATTGGGTCAGTCCATTCCCCTGCCTGGCCAGGTCGTCTTACGTTCATCAATTCATCACGAATGAAATAAAAATCATTTTTTAAATTTAAAAAATCTAACATATTTCAAATGATTGGAAAAAAAAAGTTTGAATAGAGGTTCCAACACACAGAACGCTGACCCCGTAGGCTAGCAATTCAGAGCTGAATTTTGTACAATGATTGGGTTTTGGGGCTTAGGAATATAAAACTTATTTATATCTCTCTTATCAAAGGAAAATTTGAACTTCATGGATTATAATTGGGGATCCGTATTAATGGATTACATTTTTAACCTGGCCTCTCTACCTGGGAAAGACTAGGGGATCACTGCAAAATCATTTTCACACAAGGGTTTCAATATAAAAAATATATCTTTTTAAAAATAAAATTTAATTTCATCATTCGTAAAAATTAATTGCATTTTTCCTATAATTGTGCGTAGAGTTAATCTCGTAAATTTTAAGGGAATAGAAAACAAATGTTAAAGGTCAGAGGTTGTACAGTCAACTAGCATACTGAAGATGATACTTTAATAGTAAGCACGATCAAGTAGATAGTTTTATCTTCCTGTGGGGTTTGTCTTATGCTAATAAATGGAGCATGTGCTTTCTGTTTAGTATGTCTTTGAAAGTTGGTAACGGTTATAAAATATAATTATTGGATGTGGATAAACCTGGTTAAATGGATTTGTTTGATGTGTGTAACATTGGTTAACTGGATTCTTGGACTTGGCCTTAATGGCAAAAATTTTGAGAAGCACTGGTCTAGACACTGCGTTACACATCTATATAAATAATATAATAGCCCAAGTAATTAGATGCATGCATCATTGGATCACTAAAGCTATGCTATGAAGTCATTGTTTGATCAAGGTGTGCATTTGGAGGTGTGCAAAATAATTATAAATTAAAGATTCTCGACGTAAAAAAATATTATTTTACGTCATTGTTTTAGCTTATATTTTAATTTTGGAAAAGGGAACGATGTAAAAAGAGGATTTGAGGATTTATAATTATAAAATACTTTGTGTACTTTTGAGGAATACTTGAGGAATAAGTTACTTGGGCTTTTGACAACAAAAAAAGTTGGCGTTGTAGGTGCCCTACAACCCCTATTATAAAAGGTGGGTCGAATCTAGTACATAATATTTCTTATATACATATTATCTATACAGAAGCTCCTTCTATGCAGAAGATAATTGCGTCCACAGACCATGACAGATGATCTGTTGGCAAGTGATGCAGCGTTCACAGGCCACGGCTTTGTGGGTTTAACGCATTACCCCGGCCGCCTAACTAGTGTTGGGTACCCATTCGGAGCTGGGTGACTCAGGGCGTCCTAGGCCCCGGGAACAAATCCTTGCCTTGACATGGATTCGAACCCGTGACCATCGTACGCCAGTCGAGCGCGCTGCCACTCGACCACCGCGTCCCCCTTTCGTGACGAGTATGTTATCAATTTCATTGTGACAAAAGTTCTCATCAACAACACCGACACACATGCACACTGCACCGTGCTCCATAAACTCCACCATTCGGTGCGCATCTCTTCAAACTCTGTGTCAGTGCTACATAAAACTCCAGGAGGTTATGGCGTAAGTGTTCTGTGAAAATTAATTACAAACAAATTTTAAAAATCCAAAAATCCCCAAAGACTACAAACGATTTTAGAAATGTATGGTTAGTCTCGGACTTTGTAGTGTTGTATACCAGCCCCCACTTCGCAGATAGAATTAGCCTTGAAGTACCAGGAACGTGGGTCATATATCGCCCCCCCCTCCCACAGCGAGGCCCACTCCTGGAGTCCAGACTGGAGTTTAAAAGTCAATAAAAATCCGCCCCTGTTCTCCTGGTTTCACCCAGCTGAAGGCGACGCAAGTCATAATATTTTCACGGGTCATTCCTTAAACTCCGGGAAAACCCGATCGGGAACAATGGCGAGAAATGGCACCGCTTCGCACCACTCTAGAGTTACAGCCGTGGGCTGGTGACAGCAGCTCAAACTGGGAGTCACGAGGCGAGGAGGACGTGGCGAGGGCAATAAAGGCACACAATTAAAATGTCAGGGTGGAATTGTACCCCCCAACAATTTCCACCGTAAACGGCCGAACCCTCAGCTCGATCTTTGTGGTAATGGAGTGCAGGGAAGGAAGATCTCCGTAGCGTTCACTAACATAGAATGGTTTATACCCCCATTCAAGGACTCCCCCCACCCCCACCCTTCGTCACATCACACTGAAAAGTTTCACCTCATTGGGTCAGACATTTCAGGTTGACCCTGGAACTGATTATAAAAGTTGCCAAATATTCTAAGAAATGTCATTGCTACCCCCCCCCTCTCTCCCCACTTTTCAGTTACCATTTACGTCCACCGAATTCTCAGCTCACAGTTATTTCTTTACACAATATTAAAACACGGAAATAAATAAGAGGCAAATTTTTTGCACGTCAGGTGACTATTGTTGAGATCAAAAGTGACATTCTCAAAGATGTAAATAAAAGGTGTCAAAACTGTATTGTTCAATAAGAACAGGAAGCCCAGGTATAAAAGCTTTAGACGGGAAGGGTAAAAAAAATAGGAACATCTTTCTTAGAAGTACTAGTATCTCACCCGTCAAAAATACGGAAGTTTTCAAAATAAATACACATCAGATTAAAAAAATAACGTAATACAGAATTTTCATTTATTTTATTTATTTCTATTTTATTCATTTATTATCATATTGAACAATTTTATGTGGAACGTTCGTAAAGTGTTATTTTTGGTGCAGCACTAAAAAACAAAACCGATCGCAGCGCCACCTAACAGCATTAGATCCATATTGCAGCGCCACCAAACAGCATTACATTACATAACAACCATACAGACAACGGGAATTATGTATATTGATTAACTAAACTCGGAAACAACGGACGTATGAGAAGACTGAAACAAGATGTCAGAAAGGTTGATCAAGAGAATTGTGACTTGAAATATAATGAAATTTGACTATGTCAATTGTCAAGTGATAACTTTTGTTTTCTTCCAATACTTTTCTTGAGCAGTTGTAGCAATTTTGTTTCATTTTGTTAACATTTAATTTTGTTAACATTTAATTTTGTTAACATTTAATTTTGTTAACATTTAATTTTGTTAACATTTAATTTTGTTAACATTTAATTTTGTTAACATTTAATTTTGTTAACATTTAATTTTGTTAACATTTAATTTTGTTAACATTTAATTTTGCTAACATTTAATTTTGTTAACATTTCATTTTGTTAACATTTCATTTTGTTAACATTTCATTTTGTTTTAAGATCTTCGATTCCATCGTTAGTTTTCATCATTAAGTAACCAATGGAATTTATTTAATCGATTTTTATAATTTTGTAACGTAGATATTTTTAAAATAGCCATCTTTATATATTTATAATTAAAATATTTATTTATGTTGGGAAAACTTAGTAATATATTATTTCTTAAAATGTAAAACTACTAATAAATAATTTATATTCTGTTTTTTCTTTATTGTTGGTTTATAATGTATGTAACTGCAAATTGGTACTTTGATAGTCCTAGGATGACATATGTCTATGTGTACATCACGAACTTTTCAAAAATGTTGAGATAAAGATTACAATTTATAAACAGATGTTTGAATGATTATAAACACATGTTTCAATGATATAATCATATATATTCAAATGATTATTAACATATACTTTTGAATAATTATCAACAGCTATTTTAATAATTCTAAACAATATTTGAATGATGATAAGCATCTATTTTAATGATTATAATCATGTATTTCAACTATTATAAACAAGTATAGAAATGGTTATAAAGAAATATATTTGAATGATTAAAAACAGGTCTTTGAATGGTTATAAACATGTATTTGATTTATTTTAAACATAAATTTTAATGATTATAAAATGTATATGAATGATTATAAAAATGTATTAGAATGATTATGAACATGTATTTGTATGATTATAAAATATATTTAAATGATTATAAAAATGCTATTTGGCATATTAGAAATATGTATTTGATAGTTTATACGATATATTATGCGGATTAAAAACAGAAATCTACATATTATAAACATATATTCTAAAGATTACAATGAGATATCAATTATAAAATGTTGTTCTTTATTCCATGCATTAATGTACAGCTGGTATTAACGTGATCAACAAGATGATTGTGCTTTGATGTCGATAAACAGATGTTTTTAGTAAGAAAACAATCTTTACTTTCCAACACGTAACTACAAGGGGGCCATGATGTTCCAATTAAATCTGGCATATGGCGGTCAACAATCAGGGACATTTCTGGCCGTGGCTTGAGCACCACTTTTGGGACGATTGTCCAGGAATAGCCTTCCATTTCTGGACATGTATCTATCAGTTCTCGTTCTATCCCATTTTTATCTAATACACCTGGTTGTATCAGAACAAGGAAGCAATAACTCGTCCTTTGTAACGTCATCAATTTTATTTTAATTTGTAAAAACAAACAGCAATAAATTGTCGACATTTTATGAAGCCTTCCAGTCATCTTCCGATGACTTCCCTTGTAAATCAAAGTCAGCAGTCCATTTACCTCTCGTCTGCTAACATGTAAATCAGAGACGATCAATGAACGGTTTGATGGACGTCACAGACACCCTCTGTAATAACACCTTCTGACGACACCGTTAGGGGGTGGTGGGGTATGTTCTCACTTAGCGTGGCCCGCTTGTAATTTATGCACACTCCAATCTACGAGCCAGTCCGTCACGAGCAGCTCGCACCAAAACATTAAACCTGTTACCCCTACTATTAGCCGAGACGAATTTATGGTCCGAGAAATAAATCTAACATACGGGCACAAGCGTGTGAACGACTTGTTGGGCATTTCAGCCCTCGTCGAGTCATCGATTAGTGATGAAAGTCTTCATAAACCCGAGCCACGGATTTTTAGCACGGATCGGAGAACATAATTTGCGTCACCGACGTGTGAGTAAAATGTATGTCGACACCACGTGAGTAAAGCGTGTGCCGACGCCGTGTGAATAAAAATTGTGCGTGCCACCGTGAGAGTCATCTTCCGCTCGAGAGGAAAACGAGTGACACGCGTGTCAGGTGTGCTGCAACGAAACTTAACTCATCCAGGTTGTTTGTAATCTATTTCATCAAATAGGAAACAAATATTTCTCCCTCTCTCTAATCTACTTACTTCATCCTTCTTTAATCTTTGTAAATAATCTTTTCTTTTAATCATTCTAAAATTAATCATCTATTTGATCATTCTAAATAAACTTTTCTTATAATTATTCTTAATAATCGTTTCTTATAATCATTCTAAATAATATTTTCTTTAATCATTCTAAATATTCTTTACTTTAACTTTAATCCTTCTTAATAATCGTTTCTTTAACCATTCTAAATAATCTCAACTTTGTAACCAGAAACAGTCCAATGTAACTTATGTTTGGTCGTGATTTGACCTCTCAACAATAAAAAATTACTGGGTTCAAGGATGTAGCGTTAACTATTTTAACATTGAGAAGAGATAAATTATTCTTCAAAAATGAAGTCTATAAAGTTAAATAGATAAGTGGATACACAAACTATAAAGATAACTTATCAATTAAAATCAATTTAAACCGAATAAAGTATTCTGCCTAGAAACGCCACTCTAAAAGTTTATCTGTCCATAAAAATTAATTTAAAAGATACTATTTTGACTAAAAAGGTTTATATATATGGTAATCTGAAAGTTAATTTAAATGGTAATCTGACAGTTCATGTCAATGGTAATCAGAATTAAGGAAAACAAAAAGTTGAACCAACAAGAACAGTTAAGTATTTTATATATGGGTAGTGAGTATTTTTAGTGAAACAATAATTTCACCGTCATTCTAAGCTGCATCTTAACTGGGATTTTTAAGAAAGTAGATCAGTTCCATTGCGATAAAAAAACATTCTAAAAGAGTAATGGACATTCTAATGGGAAACATTATTTCAGATTAAATTTTCATTCTTTTATGTCCTTACGTACCTTTGATACGTACTCACCCTTAACCATAGACGAGAACACTGCTCGATCTAAACAATTTGGAGGTGAAATAAAGGGTTCACTGACAAAACGGCCCCGGACAAAACGGCCCCGACAAAACGGCCCTGGACTAATAGATGGACTAAAAATAAAATGACCAATCAAATATTAAATACGTATTTTTACTCACCTATTCAGTGTCAGGTTTTGCTAATAATAAACAATAATAATGACATCACAATAGTGAATTTAATAGAATTTACGCGAAATGGTACCAATTGCGGCTGTTGCTGTTTGTTGACAAGAAACAATATAATAACATCACAAGATATAATTTTACAATTTACCACTTTATTTAAGGGTGAAAAAGTTGACAAAAGCTTGAAACGGAAAAAAATAATAAATTTTTTGTTGAAAACGTTAACAATTTGTCTTGAGCCGTTTTGAGCGGGGCCGTTATGTCCTGGGCCGTTTTGACGGGTCACCGAAATAAAGACACGCTATTACTGCAATACGTTTTAAATACGTCACACCAAAAATCCGAGTTCCCATCCTGGCACACGTTCACCATTTATGTGATCATATGGAGGTGGGTAAGGTACGGCAGTGATCATATGGAGGTGGGTAAGGTACGGCAGTGATCATATGGAGGTGGGTAAGGTACGGCAGTGATCATATGGAGTTGGGTAAGGTACGGCAGTGATCATATGGAGGTGGGTAAGGTACGGCAGTGATCATATGGAGGTGGGTAAGGTACGGCAGTGATCATATGGAGGTGGGTAAGGTACGGCAGTGATCATATGGAGGTGGGTAAGGTACGGCAGTGATCATATGGAGTTGGGTAAGGTACGGCAGTGATCATATGGAGGTGGGTAAGGTACGGCAGTGATCATATGGAGTTGGGTAAGGTACGGCAGAGACGGGGCACCTGTGTTTTCTACCCACCAGATGTCGACCAACTCAGCATGGCCCCCACCCCCCACCCCCCCTTTTTTACACAGGGTAAACTTCACAGTGAAAACTTAATGATACAATTTCTTATCCGTAGACCGATCCATTTACTAATGTCTCCTATGTCAAATATTTGATGATAGCCGCGATAACAGACGCGTTAGTGGCCGTGTTACTCCAACAACCTGACTTAAATATACGACTCGCTACTTCTCTGCGCTTTAAACAATCAGACTTAAATATACGACACGCTACATCTCTGCGCTTTAAACAATCAGACTTAAATATACGACCCGCTACATCTCTGCGCCTTTAAGCAACCAGACTTAAATATACGAGTCGCTACGTCTGGTCCAGCAGACTTTGTAGGTCGTATATACACTGGGAGAAATATGTTATCCTCATTCCTATCAGGTAAATTTGTTTTCAGAAAAGATTAAGATTCGTTTTTGTTGTTGTTTAAAAAAAATTTATTATAATTTTTTTAAAAACTTAAATAAAAAAAATATATCAACCACAAGATAAATATAGAAATGTAAATGATTAAGATTGTGTGACGTTTAGCTTTGTTAATGTTGTACTATCTGTACTATCTTATATATCTTATTTTTACATTACAGGCGATCCTTCTATACAGAAAAATTATTGCGTCCCACGCTTATTCTTGTATTATGTGTAGTCTTGCATTTCTATTAGAATTTAGAATGTTGATAGTGTGTGGTCTTCTGGCTTGTCGGGGCAACCCATTCCACGCCCGAACGTTTGAGCTGACCTCGTCACTAACACTCTCTCTTGTGGATTACTCACAATATCTCATTTGGACAAATTTTGGAAATTGAAAGTGAACGTTTTATATTGAAGGTGAACGTTTTTATAAGTATGAGATCAAACAGAAACATGGAATATAAAATAAGAAACTAAAAAAAAATGATCGTAAATTATAACCAAATCAATTTTATTGACAAAAACTGTGCATCAGTGACAATAGATTAGTTGATACATAGAAACAACAGCTGAATGACATCTGTAATCTAACAATCTCAAATTTGATTTTAAATAATGAAATATAAAAAAAATAACTGCAAGTAATACAGTAAACATTTCATTTTTACAAGGGTTCTCAATCTGACCTTTGAATGGTACACTGAGGAATTGTGGAACTAACATTTTGTATTGTAATGTATTTTTGAAGAAAAAAAAATTAGGTTTTGAGATCAATTTGTACACAAGCTAAAATTATTTTATGTATTCGCTAATTACACTGGCCGATCAAATCGAATCATTATCCAAATAATTTGAAAACCACTTGCTCTTCTTTTATTTAGGAAATACATAAAATATTGCATGGTTTTAATATAATAATCAATTTATGTTATAAAAGTATTAGAATTTTTAAAAAAATCAAAGTTACTCTTACAATCTCGTATTAGTTTCAACTATTCAAATAAAAGTATAAACATTTATTAAAACCCGTAGTAATGAAATACAAAACTTTATAAGTGTCTACGTCACCTCGCCAGGGTAACTTGCGAACTATTAGGAACATGGCGATGAAGAGAAATGGCCATACAGTAGCATTCTCTTTATGTAAACATATGTTTGTACTTAAACTAACCTCATCATAAATTATGTTTATAAACATGACGAACAATTGTATGTTGTTAATGATGAACATGAATATCACAACAAAATAATACAGGGGCAAGATGGTTGGCTTTACAGCTGAGAGTTACAGCCCCTTGCGATCCAACATGGATGGAGCTATGTAAGTCGTTAGGGAGAGATAAAGCTACAGTGAAATGTACATTAATAGACAGCGTTACTTTATTGTTGATAAACACATTAAATTATAACTGAACCATCAACTGTACATTTCCGTTATATATGGCATACGTTTGACCGAAATGTCTATAAACTTGAACTATTCAATGTGGAACAACAAGATTATTAATAATACAGATTAAATAAAGATACGTTTTAAAAAACTCTCTTTGATTTCTGTTTAGTATAAGGTTTCGAAATGATTTGTCAAAGTGTTTACGAGCAAAATTTGAAAGATTAGATTTGTAGCTAAATACAAGATTAGATTTGTAGCTAAATACAAGATTAGACTTGTAGCGTAATACAAGATTAGACTTGTAGCTAAATACAAGATTAGACTTGTAGCTAAATACAAGATTAGACTTGTGTCTCAGTCTGTCCATAGTACGAAATACTGACAACTAGATGGCCTCAATAACATGAGACACACATGAAATTATATTTTTGTGTCAGAAATAAATACATACAAATTAATGAAAACTAATTGTCTCTAATGTTATACTCTGCAAAAAATGTAATAGTTAAAAAAAATAATAGTCATAAGATTTCAAATGTCAACACGTAAACTTTGACATTTGCGCAGTGGATAATTACAAAAAAGCCTTTGTGCATCCACTGAGAGCAGACAAAGGGGCCACATAGAGTTACTCAGATATTGTCAAAGAGATAAGATACTCAAAGCATTGGCACCGCTGGAATAAAGTAAGTCGAATAGAAGGGATATTTTGGAAATGCCATTACGGCCTATAAATTGTCTTGCAAAAAAATTACTGTTTATTAAATATATAATTCTCAACCAATCTACACTAATAATACTTATAAATTCAAGTTTAAGGGTCTAATATAGAGTTTAGAGACGTTGATTGTTTTGTGAATAATTCGCTATCAAAAGCAAGGACATAACGTATATTTTCCCCCATACACACATATATATTCATATATTAAATTGGCAGCATTTCTATAGCCTGTACATGTCTGTGTCCAAAACCGTTCTTGAGAGATTCAGTAAATACAAGTAAGGTCCCTTAGATCGCGGGTGCCAGTGGCTCGCCCTATCAGATATCTTAATGTACATAGCCGATTTTGGGGCCTAAACAAGTAGTAATAAAATATTTGACAAGTAATCGCTTGTTGAAATATTTCATTGACACATGTGAATGATTTTTTCTAAAGTTACACATAGTATATAGTTCGTGTTACGTCAATTCAGAAAATGTATCCTATATTGTATAAATTATAAATACTCTCATTTCCATCAGACAGTGTGCCGTCAAATGTTGAAGTTTTATAGCGCCCATATTAAGGATACATTCCAATGTAATAAACATTTATTAACCGAAACTCATGATCTACGACTTTCTAAAGAAAAGAGTGTGGGTCACTGTGGGTGAACTTAAAAAACAATTTTCCTTTCGATTAAATATCCATTGGTAAATACAAAGATCTAAACCGCCATCAATGACTAACATAAAATATAATTGGTTACCATTACAATATGCTGTACATTCGACAGTCATCTGTGACATTCATAAGATTATCATCGGCTATAATGAGGCTACCCATGAGTGTCTTGGACTATGAGTATCCCCCCCCCCACCACCCTGGTTGAGAACCTCTAAATGGGGACCAACATTTTCAAAAAACGTGAAAAATGGTGAACATATATGAAATGTTTCAGTATTTCCAAGTGTGACAAGAAGATTTCATGATTCCATAAACATTTCTGAGTGATATAATTTTCTGAAAATAACGTATGGAATTTTACATTTCACGGCATTGAATCTGAATGACCTTTGCCCCCGTGCTGACGTCCCCATCGCGACCCACAACCGTCACTATTCCCAAATGATATGTTGGGCAACAAAATGGAACATATTCTCGTTAGGGTATTTTGGTTTTATTAACATACACAACATATGATTCACGAAAACACATCCAATAGCCAAGTACAATGTATCCATAGTGTATCCAGAGTGTAAGCACGTCATAAACCAGGGAACAGAGAAAAGAGCTTAGCAACTATTAGTGAGCGGTGAAGAGCGAACGCTTTTTAAATGTATCCGCACACCGTAAGTCACGCTAATTGTTAGACCCCGCTATAATGGATGCTAGTCGTAACACTAGATACGTTCAACAATTTATCTTGTCACTATAGATACGTTCAACAATTTATCTTGTCACTACATAAGTTAAAAAATTATCTTGTCACTAGATAAGTTAAACAATTTATCTTGTCACTAGATAAGTTAAACAAAATACCCTGTCATTAGATACGTTAAACAAAATATCTTGTCATAGGATAATTTTAAAAAAATTATTATTGGATAACTTTAAAAAAGTATCTTGTCTCTAGATAAATTAAACAATTTATCTTGTGCTTAGATAAGTTAAATAAAACATCTTGCATCAAGTAAACATATAAATATTTCCCAACATAAATAAATAGTAAATAGACAGTTGCGCCAAATAATTTTCCCCATGTAAGTTCTCGTATGTACAACAGATGACGTCATGAACATCAATTTTGAAATGTTGATTATCAACCCAATCAGATATGACCCAAGACATTGATGAAAATATACACACTGTACACATGGACATATAATGCTCACACGATGATTTTAAACAAAGAATATCATCAGTGGGCGTATCTAAAAAAAAGTTGGCGCTGGGCTCGAAGAAATAGCCATTCATCCGCTCACTAAAATAATATTGCAATATATTTTGACACTTTTTTCGTTTATGTAAACTTTATACTAGCCTTAAGTAAAGCACACATACGTACACACGTACATACAGTGTTAGTAATTGAGTCAAATGGTCTACACACTCCCCTCCCCCAAAACTTGGATTCACTTACATCAATGTTTGTTAAGTAGCTCACCTCACATGTCACTGGTGATTGTATACGGCTATCCGCAAAGGGATATATCACTCACTTCTAAAACTAACCCGTTCCTCTATGTAATATCTTTGTGTTTTTCTTTACATGAATATATTTATTGATCTATCTTCCTAGGTCTAAGTAGCTTACATCTAGAAATATTCAGGCTGTGTCTGTGTATATCTAACTAATATTTAGTTGTATACAAAGTATTATTATTATTTTTATTATTATTATTTATTTATTTTTATTTTTTTATGTTTCAAAAATCATATTCCTTAATCTTTTTCAGGTACCGAACTAAGAGAAGTTGCACATGTTCATTGTTGCTTGCCGGTCAGTGATATGTGGCACTGCGAAGGTCAGTGATATGTGGCACTGCTCTTCACCTGTGTCATGTGGTTTTGCGGCCTCCTTCAGGTAAACCACCAGGCAATGCGACCAATGTTCCCTTTAAGCTGCGCGGCCATCTGACTAATGCAGCGCAGCAGTTTTGAATTACCGCGCAGCAAATTTTGCAAAAATATTTCACAAATAATTGGTGCTGAGCAACTTTGCGCTCGAGTGTTTTTACTTTGCACACGGACCAACGAAGCTTAGAGGGAACATTGAATGCAACACTCACAAACAATCACAGGTAAAATTCAAACTATCTCCATACACAAGGTGTATTCGTCTGGTCAAGGGAAATAATTATATTAGTGAGCTATTTCTCCCAAAATGTCATGATTATTAAATGGTTATAAATATGTGATTTAAAGAGATAAATCAAATCATGATAAATGATATTCTGAGTTTCTAAATATGCAAGGATTGGAATTGATAGACGAAAAATATGACAAACATTTTTTCAACCCCCCAACCCGTCCCGCCGACAATGTTTTTCCTGTTTTGTCCACGTTTCACAATTTCTGTCTTTCTCACGTTTTGTGTCTATGTTTCACCATTGTGTCTATGTTTCACCCATTGTGTCTATGCTTGATCTGCTTGCACTTGATGCTATGATCTGATGTCTTATTCCACCGATGAAAACGGTGTCTGAATTACGGGCCGTAAGAACACACGATTGAATAATAAGTTCTAGTCGTGGGACACGGTTCTCTGCCCTTGCCGTCCTCCATCTTGGCCCCCAAGCCTAACCCACATCCGGGTTACGTCAAGTCCGCCAGAGAGCTCAAAACACATTGTCCGAGAACCACTGAAGTAATCCTACGTCACCGCGTTCACCTGCAGTACTGAAGTAATCCTACGTCCCCGCGTTCACCTGCAGTACTGAAGTAATCCTACGTCACCGCGTTCACCTGCAGTCCACGTCATCGCTGAGGTCATCTTCGTCCTTGAACTCTGACTTGCAGTTACTGTTGAGTTCTTGTATGGCCAGCTTCTCTTTCTTTAACTTCATTCTTCGGTTCTGGAACCAGATCTTGATCTGTCGTTCTGTGAGACAGAGTGAGTGGGCGATCTCTATGCGTCGCTTCCTGGTCAAGTAATGGTTGAACTGAAACTCTTTCTCCAGCTCCAACGTCTGGTACCGGCTGTACGTCTGTCTGCCACGGCGTCTTTGGGCAGAGTTCGGACCTGGAAATAAAAAAATTAAAAAATTTGATTGAAACCTCGGAAACTTGTAATATCAGAACTGAAATAATGAGAAACTGCAACAAAAGCGAAGATTTTATTTAAGGACCAATCTGCGACGCCAATATGTCTGACTTTATGTCACAGTAAACATACACAAAGTTAGATAACACGAACGTCCATGTATTCACGTCTCAACTGGTCAGCCCATACACTGCGTTATAGCTACAAATCATATGGTAAATGCACGCACACAGTGTGTGTAAAGCATTCGGATCAAAGAGATCGTTCGCACATGACAGAGATGTCACACGCTAGTTGTGACGGGAAGAAGAAATGATACATGTGAATTTAAGTTTTAGGGTCTTTGGTGATCATTGTTTATTAGGTCTTAGTTGTTTGTGAGTGGTCAACTCCAACGTTTGTGAGTGGTCAACTCCAACGTTTGTGAGTGGTCAACTCCAACGTTTGTGAATTGGTCAACTCCAACGTTTGTGAGTGGTCAACTCCAACGCTTGTCAGCGTCCAAGTCCAAAAGTTTGTTGTCTTTTTTTAATTATTTAATCGACGCACTATTCCTACCCGGCCTACAACATCCGATCTCAGTATACAAAAGCCGCACACCATTAATACTGTAGAGCGGCCCCTTACAATGTCCAACAGCGGAGTACACTAATAAACAGCGGAGTACACTAATAAACAGCGGAGTACACTAATAAACAGCGGAGTACACTAATAAACAGCGGAGTACACTAATAAACAGCGGAGTACACTAATAAACAGCGGAGTACACTAATAAACAGCGGAGTACACTAATAAACAGCGGAGTACACTAATAAACAGCGGAGTACACTAATAAACAGCGGAGTACACTAATAAACAGCGGAGTACACTAATAAACAGCGGAGTACACTAATAAACAGCGGAGTACACTAATAAACAGCGGAGTACACTAATAAACAGCGGAGTACACTAATAAACAGCGGAGTACACTAATAAACAGCGGAGTACACTAATAAACAGCGGAGTACACTAATAAACAGCGGAGTACACTAATAAACAGCGGAGTACACTAATAAACAGCGGAGTACACTAATAAACAGCGGAGTACACTAATAAACAGCTCCGCTGAATTTCAGCACAAGGAATAAATACTATGGAAAAGATCGACTTAATTGTTCAATATTTTAATTTCGCTACATGCGTGGTCCAAATTAAGTTAAAATACTGGTCAGTGTGGTGTACAGCTACACAGTGACTAAATAAAGTTGTTACTTCTCAATACAACCATTGCAACCTGTACAACCATGCCGTACAACCAGTGCAACCAGTACAAACTATACAAGCATGGCGTACAACCAGTACAAACTCTACAACCTTTACAACCAGTACAAACTATACAAACATGTCGTACAACCAGTACAAACTCTACAACCTTTACTATCCTTTACAACCAGTGCAACCAGTTCAACCATGCCGCACAACCAGTTACAACCAGTTCAACCACTAGCACCACTGCAGTCACAAGTCACAGTGAAACCAATCAGCTAATGGTGGCCCAACAGACGACCACTTTCCAAGTCCACTTTCCACCGTAGAACAGTGAGATGTTATCACTGAAACATACTCCTGTCAAAATACTTAACACCTAGGCCATTCTCTCGGCGTTTGATGTCCTGGGTCCCCATCCCTGGCGTCAAATGTACCAGGTCAGTGACGACGGACTTATTCACACGTACCGACACAGCGAACAAAGCCGCTGTGTCCCAGAATCCTTCAGCACCACAACGCTACAAGCCGTCAATATCAGAGCATCTAAATCTGCCGTTTGTCGGCAAGCTGGGAAAACTAATTGGAGACATGGTTTCAAAAGATGAACTCAAATGACCCCTGAACTGATAAAATATTCAACGAGCAATTTTCGGTGTTCCGGCCCCGCTAAAAGGTTCCGCATGGCGTCCGAACTCAACTTCGGCGACGTGCTGAAACCAAGGCAGTCAGACGTAGCAGCAGTTCAAAGTTGAACGCGTGGCTGAAGGAGTCAGATGTTCCGAGGGCGAAACGCGTGTCGATGATATCATGATTGGCTGGTACAGATGAAACCATCACTAAGACTTTCACTAAGACTTTCACTAAGACTGTCACTAAGACTGTCACTAAGACTTTCACTAAGACTTTCACTAAGACTTTCACTAAGACTTTCACTAAGACTGTCACTAAGACTTTCACTAAGACTTTCACTAAGACTTTCAGATTACTCTGCAATTATTTAAGACCCCTATTATTTTTTTAAAACCCTTATTATTGTGAAGGCATTTACAATTGTGAAGGCGTTTGTTTTGTTATTGTGGGAGATCCCAGTTGCCTTGAAGACTCCTTCCAGTGTGAAGACCCCCTCCTGAATACATCTCATATAACACTCGTTAACATATACGTTTACTGGTACCAGTAGTTGTAATAATTATATGAAGCATTCGTCTATCTCTTGGCATGTATTTTATGGGAGATATTAATCTTTCTTTCTTTATCTCTTGACATCACTGTCCATGTTGATTGACAACACAGTTGATTTCATTTAAAAACGCGATTCAAGTTTGACAAACAGAACATCCTCATAATACACTCCTCATAATACACTCCTCATAATACACTCCCTCATAATACACTCCCTCATATTACACTCCTCATATTACACTCCTCATATTACACTCCTCATATTACACTCCCTCATATTACACTCCTCATATTACACTCCTCATATTACACTCCTCATAGTACACTCCTCATATTACAGTCCTCATATTACAGTCCTCATATTACACTCCTCATATTACACTCCTCATATTACACTCCTCATATTACACTCCTCATATTACACTCCTCATATTACACTCCTCATATTACACTCCTCATATTACACTCCTCATATTACACTCCTCATATTACACTCCTCATATTACACTCCTCATATTACACTCCTCATATTACACTCCTCATATTACACTCCTCATATTACACTCCTCATAGTACACTCCTCATAGTACACTCCTCATATTACACTCCTCATATTACACTCCTCATATTACACTCCTCATAGTACACTCCTCATATTACACTCCTCATATTACACTCCTCATATTACACTCCTCATATTACACTCCTCATATTACACTCCTCATATTACACTCCTCATATTACACTCCTCATATTACACCCCTCATATTACACTCCTCATATTACACTCCTCATATTACACTCCTAATATTACACTCCTCATATTACACTCCTCATAGTACACTCCTCATATTTCTAACCGTTTAGATCGCCCGTCAGTTGCTGCCTCTTGTTTGTCACTACCAACCAAACATACAAACGTACAACCATACAAACATAAGCCATAGTCACAACTCTAGCCACGAAGAAATATATATTAAATGTTTCCATGCAAGGAACCAGCTGTAAAATTTGTAGGTTCAAAATGTGCACCACTTTCTAACTGTTATGGTATGATTTTTGAAGATGATATGGACTTTATGGAATTTTTTCATATTTTTAATATGACATACGTTTTGTAGCCGGGTAAGCAAAATGCCGGAAGCAACAGACATCAATTAATTGCCTAAATTAACAGTTATAAATAATATGTATTTAGTTTACACTGGTGAACAGTGCTGGATTTACCTATTTCCCAAGCAAGCTATAGCTTAGGGCCCCCGCCTTCTTGGGGCCCCCGGAAATTGTTTAATCATATTTGGCACTGACATAGAATATCTCGACTTCAAAAGTAGCCACATATCTCAAATCTATTTCCGGCCCTGCCGATGAAGAAAAAAAATCTTGTTCTTACAGACACAAATAAATGCTCAGAATAAGGTAAGACATTGCTTACAGACACAAATAAATGCTCAGACTAAGGTAAGACATTGCTTACAGACACAAATAAATGCTCAGACTAAGATAAGACATTGCTTACAGACACAAATAAATGCTCAGACTAAGGTAAGACATTGCTTACAGACACAAATAAATGCTCAGACTAAGATAAGACATTGCTTACAGACACAAATAAATGCTCAGACTAAGATAAGACATTGCTTACAGACACAAATAAATGCTCAGACTAAGGTAAGACATTGCTTACAGACACAAATAAATGCTCAGACTAAGGTAAGACATTGCTTACAGACACAAATGAATGCTCAGACTAAGGTAAGACATTGCTTACAGACACAAATAAATTCTCAGACTAAGATAAGACATTGCTTACAGACACAAATAAATGCTCAGACTAAGGTAAGCCATTGCTTACAGACACAAATAAATGCTCAGACTAAGGTAAGACATTGCTTACAGACACAAATAAATGCTCAGACTAAGGTAAGACATTGCTTAAGTTCTTCCAACAGACACAAATAAATGCTCAGACTAAGGTAAGACATTGCTTACAGACACAAATAAATGCTCAGACTAAGGTAAGATATTGCTTAAGCTCTTCGAATGTTCAATAAACCACATATTTGGCGGGGAAAAATGGGTGGGGACGGGAGAGGGGGGATGTGCCTACCGACGCTGCCTATCAGAGGACCAGGACAATAATATTAGGTACCGGGGGAGTTCTGTTGGAATAATGAGGCGCATCCAGCCGCTGGCGCGCTCCTGTAATGGGATTAGAGCTATCAACTGGCAGATCACAATAAAAATGTATTGGGCGTGGTGATAATAATTGTGAACTATGGCTTGGAACTCGGAGGCGCCCTGTCTTCTCTTGGAGGCGCACTGTTTTCTCTTGGAGACACCCTGTCCTCTCTTGGAGGTATTCTGTCTTCTCTTGGAGGCGCCCTGTCTTCTCTTGGAGGCGCTCTGTTTTCTCTTGCAGGTGCCCTGTCTTCTCTTGAGGCGCTCTGTTTTCTCTTGGAGGCGCTCTGCCTGCTCTTGGAGGTACTCTGTCTTCTCTTGGAGGCGCTCTGTCTTCTCTTGGAGGCGCCCTGTCTTCTCTTGAGGCGCTCTGTCTTCTCTTGGAGGTGCCCTGTCTTCTTTGACGTTCAACGTATTTAAAAGTAGGAGCATGGCGAGATTGTATTGGGGTATTGATGTGAATACAACAATTGGTGTTTACAGGACTACTAACTGTTATGGTGAAAGGACTACGAACTGTTATGGTGAAACGACTACGAACTGTTATGGTGAAACGACTACGAACTGTTATGGTGAAAGGACTACGAACTGTTATGGTGACAGGACTACGAAAGCTGTTATGGTGAAAGAACTACGAACTGTTATGGTGAAACGACTACGAACTGTTATGGTGAAAGGACTACGAACTGTTATGGTGAAAGGACTACGAACTGTTATGGTGAAAGGACTACGAACTGTTATGGTGAAAGGACTACGAACTGTTATGGTGAAAGGACTACGAACTGTTATGGTGAAAGGACTACGAACTGTTATGGTGAAAGGACTACGAACTGTTATGGTGAAAGGACTACGAACTGTTATGGTGAAAGGACTACGAACTGTTATGGTGAAAGGACTACGAACTGTTATGGTGAAAGGGCTACGAACTGTTATGGTGAAAGGACTAAGAATTGATTTGATTACAAGACTACGAATTGTATAGTTGCAAGACTAAGAAATGTTATTGTGACAAGGTAACACATTGTCATGGTTACAGGAATATGAATAAACATTTGCACGTATCAATGGCCATGAGCATTTAAGTAAAGACTAACGCATATTTTACCAGGATGAGTTTATAGAAAGAACCATCTTTGGCTTGTCATAGTAAGCACATATAAGATTAGACGCTTACATAGATTCTAATAAACGTGTTTTGTGTTTCTATGACCACTCGTCTGTCACATGAAGTCCTCGACACGCCCCCTCCAAAACAATGACCCCCCCCGCCCTTCATGCACATCACAGTGTTATCAAATTAAGTTAGAATTTTCCGTCACTGCCCCAGAAATCCAAAGCAGGCTGTATTTAGAATGAGGGGCTTGCAGGCTGTTTTTTCGAGTATATAATGCTGTCCATTTATGTCGAGAATGTAATGCTGTCCCATGTACCGAGTAAATATGTCTGTTTATTTCAGGTCTTGGCGTACATTGGTTCACCATTGCTCTTTAGTAAAGTGTTTACTCATCTTTGAGTTTATTTCAGGTCTTGGCGTACATTGGTTCACCGTTGTTCTTTAGTAAAGTGTTTACTCATCTTTGAGTGTACTCCCAATGCCTCTATATCTTGTACTTTCGATACCTTTATATCTTTTACCCTCATTACCATTATATATATACTAGTGTAACCCGTCAAAAATGACGTACGTTTTCAAAATGAATACATTTCAGCTGAAATCTATTAATGTTGAAAAAATACACATCAGAATAATAAATAATGTAATACAGAAATTTTATTTTATTTTTATTTGATTCATTTATTATCATATTGAACAATTTTATGCGGAACGTTCGAAGAGTGTTATTTTTGGTGCAGAAATTATTATGTTGATCGCAGCGCCACCTAACAGCATTACAAATTTCGCAGCGCCACCTACAAATTACATCCATTTATACAGACAACGGGAAATATGTATATTGATATATATATATTTATCTTATTTTAATCAAAAGCAGTCCCCAGCCTGTAAAGGTTTTTGTATTTTTAAAAGAAAAACGATTTGGCTGAAGATTATTTTAGATTTTTTATGGGGAATTTGCGGTAGATCTGTTGACCTCCCCTGGCGTTCCAAAATTGGCTGAAGCATATAAAACCTGTGCGGCTTGGTGCAAACTACTTTCGTGCGGCTGTGTGTAACCAAAACGGCCGTACTTCTTGTGAGATAATGGGGAAGGGGGTGAAATTGAGAAGAAGGAAAATGTGAAGGGCACATGTGTCTGATTTCACACCACGATAGACAGTTAATACGAAATCTCTTCATCCTCGCGGCTGCGTCCATTTTTATAGCAAGCTCCCCCCCCCCACCCCATGGTTGTAACGGTTTATTTTGTACATTTGTTATCTGGAACCATGTCAGATTTTAGGAAACCTACCCGGACCCTAGGTCTGAGTTATGAATCCATTCTGAATTACGCCAAAATGCTGAGGAGAGGCTCACACAAGTCAACGTAAGAAATGTCCATGAGGCTCACACAAGTCAACGTAAGAAATGTCCATGAGGCTCACACGAGTCAACGTAAGGAATGTCCATGAGGCTCACACAAGTAAACGTAAGGAATGTCCATGAGGCTCACACAAGTAAACGTAAGGAATGTCCATGAGGCTCACACAAGTCAACGTAAGGAATGTCCATGAGGCTCACACAAGTCAACGTAAGGAATGTCAATGAGGCTCACACAAGTCAACGTAAGGAATGTCCATGAGGCTCACACAAGTCAACGTAAGAAATGTCCATGAGGCTCACACAAGTCAACGTAAGGAATGTCCATGAGGCTCACACAAGTCAACGAAAGGAATCCATGAGGCTCACACAAGTCAACGTAAGGAATGTCCAACATAATTTGGATTAAAATAAAAACATGTTCGTTTTGGTTTTTTAAAAAAATCATTTTTTAAGAATATGTAAGAAGTATGTTTGGAAGAAAATCGGAAAGACTTCGAAAAGTTTGGCTTAAATATTGGAAGCATATTAAAACAAGTAGATACTATAGAACGTATACAAAACTTTGGATATTTTTGGAAGTATACCAACACATTTAGATAATTCAGAAAGTAAAAGATTGCTTAATTTGTTCCCTACTATTACTTGTAAAAATACTTACAAATTAAACCAAAAACAATGAAAAGACACAAAGCGTCCGTATGATAATCCCATTGTAAGATTTGGTGGAGTTGTCAGGCAGTCATGTAAGCTGGTTCTAACAACTGCTGATTTATTAGGAGATTTGCGGCCGTGTTCTCCAGAATTAAAAAAGAATTAAGGGAGGTGACAAAATGAACATAAGGCTCTAGACATCTGCCTGGCGTCAGTGTCGCGTGTAAACACAGGTCTTCCGTACGGACCATCTCCGGTGTGACCACTCGATCAGAGGTTCTCGCGAAATTTCAATACCTTTAAAACTTATTGTTAGTTATAACTTATAGTTAGGGCTGAGGCAGAGACCTGCATGGGGTCATCTGAGCCGATCACCATCGTGGAAGATAGATCACTCTAAAACTATATTATCAGTTAAGTTTTTAAAAGAATTAATTCTGTAATTATTTTGAAAGAAGTAACTCTGAATAGATTTTAAATGGAGTAATTCTGTATAGAAGAAGAGTTTTGAAAAGAAGTAATTTTGTTTAGAAAAACAGTTTTGAAAATAAGTAATTCTGCATAGAAGAAGAGTTTTAAAAAATGTAATTATGTATAGAAGAAGAGTTTTTAAAATATGTAATTCTGTTTAATACGGAAAAGACGTAATTCTGTATAGATGAAGAGTAGAGATAGCGTTGTGGACATTTTCTATTTAATCTTTACCTTATCAACAAACGAGCTCTGATTACTTTGAGAACCACTGGACATGAGCTGAAGAATGCAACCGTCAGGTCACGGCAGAGTTATTGGCCATGAAACATAACGCTATGTTTAGAATTGCCGAGATTTTTTTGGTAATGCTCTTGAGGATTTATTGTGTAATTAAATGTCTTAGGGTTAGGGTCTTAGCAAAAACTTGGTCAGTCGTTAGAAATACTTAATATTTAACACATCCGAAAGTCCGGTGTTCAAGAGTAATACATAACATTCCCATACAATTGAGAATGATTCTTGGTAAAGTTGTGGTGTGTCCATTCATTTAATAAGATCGCAACGTCGGAAGTCTTCCTAACACTTCCTTTCGTCTCTCTATGAAATAGCAACACTTTGTTGAACCATGACTTTCATCTCTCTATGAAATAATAACACTTTGTTGAACCATGACTTTCAACTCTCTATGAAATAACAACACTTTGTTGAACCATGACTTTCATCTCCCTATGAAATAATAACACTTTGTTGAACCATGATTTTCATCTCTCTATGAAATAACAACACTTTGTTGAACCATGACTTTCATCTCTCTATGAAATAACAACACTTTGTTGAACCATGACTTTCATCTCTCTATGAAATAACAACACTTTGTTGAACCATGACTTTCATCTCCCTATGAAATAACAACACTTTGTTGAACCATGACTTTCGTCTCTCTGTGAAATAACAACACTTTGTTGAACCATGACTTTCGTCTCTCTGTGAAATAACAACACTTTGTTGAACTACGACTGTCACATTTCTATGAAATAGACACACGTTTTATTATAACCCAGGAAAATATATCGACTCCAAAACATGGTAGCGTGACTCCATAATGACGACAAGACATGATTCCTTACGGAGAATTGTGGGAAAAGGGTGGGGGTGTGGAGATTTTAGTACTGGGGATTACCTGTCCTACATAATATATCGTGATATAATAAACCATGAAAACCAATAAAAGCTCATTTCCTTTATGTAAAACAAAATGTCGTTGAGGTCAGTCGTTAGTTGAGAATGATTTTAAAATATGGTCATAGGCAGGATTTGTTTCATTTTTTTACTTTATTATTATTTTTTAAATATAATTAGAACAAGAAATAAATGAAATATTTCAAATAGAAGACAGAGCCACGCCTCACTATACACAAATAATCAGATGAGCCACGCCTCACTATACACAAATAATCAGATGAGCCACGCCTCACTATAGACAAATAAATAACCATGCATTCTGTGGTCAAACACTAAGTCATTTTGCCCCAGGCAATTTAAGAGGGCAGAGGTACTTTAAAAGAGCACTGGCGGTTAAAAGCTTTTCGGTTTATAACAGAGTGCTTGTAAAATAACAGGGCAGTGATGCCATAACGGCACAGTCGGTATGGTATATGCAACAAAAACTCTAGTCTGTGCTCTTGTTCTAGCTCGCATTGATTATTGCAATTCTCTTCTGTCATGTGCGCCTAAAAATGCATTGAAAAACTGCAGAAAGTTCAAAATTCAGTTGCCAGACTAGTTCTTAAGGCAAAAAAACATGACCATGTTACTCCACTACGTTACTCAATTCATTGGCTACCTATACAAGCCCGAATTGATTACAAACTGGCCATTCTCTGTCACAACTTCTTTTCCGACTCATGCCCTTCCTATCTTACTGAACTTTTGTCGGTCTACTCACCCACTTGTCAGCTACGCTCTTCTGCGGACACACGCATTCTCTGTGTTCCTAAGACACGCACAAAAACATTTGGCGAAAGGTCGCTCTCTTTTTGTGCTGCCAAACAATGGAATACTCTACCATTACACATCCGTAGTATTCAAACAACCAAGTCCTTCAAGACTGCACTTAAGACACATTGTAATCTTTTCAAAATTTATTTTCCAAATTAATGAAACAGCAAATCTATTAATGATTAACGTTGCTTTTTTGTGTTATGTACTGTAATTAATGTGGTTGTTATGGTATGTACTGTAGTTAATGTGGTTGTTATGGTATGAATGTTAATTTATTACTTATATGTATGTTAATACCTTCATGTAAAGCGCTATGAGCCCAGTTCCTTACTGGGATACAGCCCTATATAAATTATCAATTTATTTATTATTTATACAACAGGGCGCATGTAATCTAACAGGGTACTGATGCCATAACGGCACGGTCGACATTTAATAGGGCGTATGTAATCTAACAGGGCACTGAGGCCAAAACAGCACAATCGACATATAACAGGGCGCCATAACAGCACAGTCAACATATAACAGGGCGCCTGTAACATAACAGGGCAAATGCATCAGAGTCCTCAAGAGTGGTCCCCCCTTCCTATTCCTCAAATTCTGATTTGTCACCAGAGGGGATTGCTCCCCCTCCAAAACCCGCTTCTTTCTTTCTTTCCGTCCAGCTATTTGTAAGCCGATCTGAGATTGCTCACATCGGAGACATGCGCCCTCACCCCGGCACAAATCTCAAGTTTTACGGCCTTCCTGATTGGCCCAGTGACTAAGAGCTTTTCAAGCTTTCCTCGGATTTCTCATCGATTTCTGCCATCTTTTGCCAGCATCGCCAAACCGGGTCCTGGGGATCCGAATGGACACCCCCACCCCTCAGTCCATTTGATCGCTCATCTTCGGGTTCCTCTAACAACCTTTATCAACGTCTCTTGCAATCGTATCAGTGTAAACCATCATTGCCTACAAGTTAACGCGATCAGCGTACACCATCATTATGTACAAATTAACACTCCTACCAACACACTTCATATATATATATTTGTGTACAGGCTAACATCTTCGTCATCGTACAAAATCTATGTGTACAAATTGACACCCATTCCCAACAACACGCTTACCGTGTGTATAAGTTAACATTTTCACCAGCGCACAAGTCTCGGCAAAGGAACACGCCCACCTGAACGAAACAGTATCTCCCGGCATACAATACTATCCCGTAAATAAACATCTCCCAAGTCCGTAAATTATATGTTATCATTATAAAGTCATCAAAACATATTCACTAACAACATCACTTTCACCAACAACATCACTTTCACCAACAACATCCCTTTCACCAACAACATCACTTTCACCAACACCATCCCTTTCACCAACAACATCACTTTCACCAACAACATCACTTTCACCAACAACATCCCTTTCACCAACAACATCACTTTCACCAACAACATCCCTTTCACCAACAACATCACTTTCACCAACAACATCCCTTTCACCAACAACATCACTTTCACCAACAACATCACTTTCACCAACAACATCCCTTTCACCAACAACATCACTTTCACCAACAACATCCCTTTCACCAACAACATCACTTTCACCAACAACAGCATCAATCTAATATTTTTTTAAAGGCAATATCCACTGAACTTGACCTTAAAATAACAGAGCCCCATTTCCCCAGCACACACACACACACACGATAAATTTAAAATTAAAAAAAAATTGTTTTTCCTCAAACCATCCGCTCACATCGCCAATGCCCCCCCCCCTTTTTTTCCATGATTGAACGCCCCCTTTTTTAAAAAGAAATCTCGATGTCTCCCAATCAAACATTTTTCCCTATCATTTATATGCAAGTTTATCTCAAATCTCGACAACATCTCGCTATTTCGCCCCCCCCTTTCTTTTACACACACACACACACACACACACACACACACACACACCAAATATCCACTGCAAGAAACCTCAGATATCCTTCAACTTTCTTTTATTTCAAAGCTATTTCCACGGCGCAGGGCGACGACTCACGGATATCTACCACACCCGTTCACCTCTAGGCCCGGCTGATTCCAGAGCACGGACCCGCTGATCAAAAAATGCAAATGAAATGGGCGTCCGGGCCAGAGGAGGCCATTTTCAATTCCAGTTTCATTAGTGTAAATTTCAAGCGGGGACAAGCAGCGAGCTCGTAAAACTTGAAATCAGGTGACACTTCTGGGGGGACAATCTCGGAATGAGCGAGTTTTTAAACCGACGGGCAAGGGGCCCGTCCTCCAATCAGAGCTGAACCGGCGCGGTATTGACAGATCCTATTTGTCGAATGTGCATGGAGGCACGTGTTTTGCTGAGTCCTGGCCACGCTACCACTATGCATCATTGGAGAGAAAATAACCTCAATCCTTACAATATTTCCGAGGAAATTTGATGAAACACGAGCAATTGGACCGCATCGGCTTTAGAAAATAAATGCTGAAATCTTTTTTTTTCAGTCGCAGGAAATTAGAAAATAAAATTGACCTTTAAGTCCAATGATTGTCTCCCTTTAAATTGGCTGCCAGAGTTATAGCATTTTAAATTTGTTACATTATATATTTAAAAAAACAACAACTTTTGGTCGCTGTACAGTTTTAGCTAGTGTTATAAAAGTTGACATCGTAAGATACAAATCGCTTTAAAAAAATGTCAACTTATTATGGATATGTCAAATTGGCTGCCAGCTTACAGGACTGTTTTGATATGTCAAATTGGCAAACTGTGTTGTATTTTATCGTAGTCACGAGAATATTATTAATGCAACTTTAATTGGATGACAGCGACGGTTGGGTTGGATAATTGAAGAGGCCATGTAGAATAAGTCAGGTTGGATAAGTTAGGTTGGATAAGTCAGGTAGAATACGACAGGCATGATAATTCAGGTTTGGATAAGTCAGGTAGAATACGACAGGCAGGATAAGTCAGGTTGGATAAGTCAGGTAGAATACGACAGGCAGGATAAGTCAGGTTGGATAAGTCAGGTAGAATACGACAGGCAGGATAAGTTAGGTAGGATAAGTCAGGCAGAATACGACAGGCAGGATAAGTTAGGTAGGATAAGTCAGGTAGAATACGACAGGCAGGATAAGTTAGGTAGGATAAGTCTGGTAGAATACGACAGGCAGGATAAGTTAGGTAGGATAAGTCAGGTAAAGGACAGGCAGGATAAGTCAGGTTTGGATAAGTCAGGTAGAATACGACAGGCAGGATAAGTCAGGTTGGATAAGTCAGGTAGAATACGACAGGCAGGATAAGTCAGGTTGGATAAGTCAGGTAGAATACGACAGGCAGGATAAGTTAGGTAGGATAAGTCAGGTAGAATACGACAGGCAGGATAAGTTAGGTAGGATAAGTCAGGTAGAATACGACAGGCAGGATAAGTTAGGTAGGATAAGTCTGGTAGAATACGACAGGCAGGATAAGTTAGGTAGGATAAGTCAGGTAGAATACGACAGGCAGGATAAGTTAGGTAGGATACGTGGATGAGTTGGCAATCACCTCATTAGAGATTTCTCTGTACTTCTGTATCCACTCGAATATACAATTTTAGTGCTGACCAGATAACATGCAATAAAGATAGGATGGTGTAATACTTATCCTATCAAACTTATCCTATACAACTTATCCTATAACATTTATCCAATGAATTCATGTGCTCACGTTTCTGAACATAGATAGAGTTCTTGAAAGTAATATACATGTAAAATTAATATTAAAAAAATAATTTCAGTACGCATTTGCAATAGTTGATTTGATAGCTATGTTTTGGAAGTATGTAGTTTTATAATCCAAGTAATTTCTACGAAAGAATTGACGTACCTGCATCATAAGACATAGATATTTTATTCCGATTCTTTCTAATTGATTTTGAATTGCTGTTTTTAAATTACCAAACTTGACCAGATCTCAACGCCATTGGCCACCTCTAGCTAGGGCCACGGATATCGCCTCGATGTTTTTTTAAAAAAAATATGTTTATGTGTGCGTGCCAAAGGGATGCAAATGGAAATGGGAAGGGAGCTAATCATGTTTCCAATTATGCAGGCAAATCCGTGTGCTCTAAACCGTAAGGGGAGGTAATAGAGTTTAAAATCGCTAACGCAGTTCCAGACACAGAAATCATTGGCCTGTGATCGGTTCAATAATTTCCTGTAATTGTTAATTGTATCTGCGCTTTTAAAAAATGGCTTTCCACTAGCATCCTGCGTTTTTGTCCATGATGCTTGATGAGGAATAATGGCCGACACAGTTAAGTCGGGCGCGCATGCGCTGAAAGGGGTCTCCGAGGATCGTCTTCTCCTGTCTTGAGTCGTGTTTTTGTCATGGCGGCCGGAGCGTCATTTTAAATTCTGTACGTTATTTCGGAATTACGTCATTAGTACGTTATTTCGGCATTACGCCATGTGTACGTTATTTCGGCATAAAGTCATCTGTCTCTTGCCGCTCACCGATGAGATTATAATCGGTGATAATTTGTTAGCTGCTGAAAGCAAATGAATGTTGTGATATGAAAATAAAATTCCAAACCGTATTATTATCTCGGTGATAAACTAAATTCAAGAGTCTCGAAATTTCATAAATAAATCCTATAATGCATTTGGTGTGAAGAGGTCAGAATAACTTCGATGTAGGGATCAGAGGGATTGCATTAGTATCCACAGTTCAATAGCGTGGCTGGAATTTAATTTTTTATTTATAGATCAGCTGTTATCGATTGCATCTCTGGGACATGTTGATTGTCGCGCATGCCCAGCAGTTGTGGATCTGCGAAAACATAAGGACTTCTTGCGACCATCCACGACCTATATTAACGTGCTCATTGCATTATCTCCCCTTGTATTGGCTGCATTACACCACATGCCTCAAGATATTAGAAAATAAAATAGAGTCTGCTTCTACTCTTGTGTGTAACCAGGAAAAAAATTAACTTTTCTTTCGTGTCCTGTGAATGACATCCCGATAGGCTGACCCTATTCACTAGCGGTTCAGCGTTCTACCAAAATCGATCGGTTGGTAGCCCCACGTCTGCTGACGCTGAGCACTACCAGTAACACGTTACCATGAAGCTAAACCGCACCATCCCGCCCAATAATGCAATTATTCCACTAGAGGGATCCAGTGGAAGGCGAACTACTTTGTTGCTGTGTTGATGGGGCCCGGAGGACTCTTCCGAAAAACCGAATAACTAAAAAAAAAGGTTGAAACATTTAAAGACGAAAGAAAAAGACCTGCAAAAGTGCTGCCTTAAAACTAAAACGACCGAAAACATGGCCTCAGCTTTTAAACAACTACACATTACCCATCTCAACAACTACAAGATGTGCTCCACCCATCTCAACAACTACAAGATGTGCTCCACCCATCTCAACAACTACAAGATGTGCTCCACCCATCTCAACAACTATAAAATATTTCGACCCATGTCAGGAACTGTAAAATGTTCTCATCCCATTAGGTTTATGGATTTCTTTTTAAAATGAAACCATTTGAGATTGGTAAAAAAAATGCCTTTAGCAAACACGAATTTTTTAAAACTTTGCTCACGGACCAACGAAGCTTAGACTTAGAGGGAACATTGCATGGTAGGCAAACGATTTCTCTCAATGGACACAATAACCTTTATCAACATTTAGAACATTCACGTCAGTCAATAGTTTAAAACCAAAATGTTCGTGTAATCGTCCGGAAATTAGTTTATATTTATCGGCCGAAATATTTTACTTTTTCACCTCCAGTACATTTATAAGTGGTGGGTCGATTAATCGTTAAAAATCGTTTAATCGATAAATTAATCGTTAATTTTCGAAGCCCTGGTATATACTCGTTCTATAGCCCGTTGGTTCATAAGGTGACCCCCCTCTTTTTGGAAGAGAATAGTATGAAAAGTGTGTAACCCTCTTGTAAGCTGACTCCATGAGTTACCGGTATTTTTTTGTTTCGTTGGTTAAAAGTGGCGAAAGCGCGTACATTAAAATTCGTTTTTGAAAACAAAATTTGTAAAACAATTTATTGAAACATTCACACAAATAAATAAGATAAATAAATAAGGTAAGTGAAAAAGTTTAGTATTATTTTACAGCTTTTGGTAGAGCAGTCGAATCTTGTAAAATTTAGACAAGGACCTCGATGATCTACAATAACAACAGCAATATTCAATACACATGAGGAAATCACCTGTGACCAGCTCATAAGCTGACCCCCCCCCCACCAACATTTTCCCACACGATTTTGTCCAAAAAGTCGGCTTTAGTACGAGTATATAAAGTTCTTTTAAACACATCAAGATCAATTCTATAAATTACTTAATATCTAGATTGCATTTTACAAAAAAATCGCTTAAAATATTAATATTATAGTAACCATGTAAAACTCCCGACATGTAAGCAATGATATGAGATTCTTATAAAAAACACAAGACTTTCAAGTTTAATATTTGATATTTAGTAAAATATTATTATGAGCATCCCCGGTGTAAATGGGGAAATAACACACCGAGTGTACTGTCAATGATGGGGATATAGGTACTCTCAAACACACCCGAGTGTACTGTCAATGTGCATAATAACATGCTAGTGTATCACCCGTCAAAAATAACGCAAGTTTTCAAAATAAAAATATTTCAGCTGAAATCTATTAATTTTGAAAAAAAATACACGTCAGAATAAAAAATTAAAGAAATGCAGAACATTCATTTATTTTATTTATTTTTATTGTATTCATTTACGAGCAACCAAGCCTGTCCAAGGACGTTCCGCCACCGTTCGGTAGCATGTTGTAACTCCCCTCCAACAGCCGTCTCGACCGGCATTTCATGTGCATCACGTCAAAAAATACTATTCATAATAGTTAAAATAAATAACTCGTAAAAACAGAGCTTTTCACTATAATTCCCAACGCGCGTGACTCAAAATAAAGTCTTGGAAGAAATACTGCACCAAAAATAACTCGTTTTGAACGTCCGCGTAAACGTGTTCAATATGATTTGCTGTAGGAGTCATATGTGTTTGAGGGACCAATCGCTATCGATGACCGGACAGAACAATGACTTTTATTATATAGGATTTCCATATTGAACCATTTTATGCCGACGTTCGAAAAGAGTTATTTTTTGGGCAGCATTTCCCAAGATTTATTTTTTTTCAAGGTTTTTTTTTAAATTGGTGCGCTGCTTTCCAAAATTAGTAGCGTTATGGACGGACGGACGGATATACATAGAAAATTATGCATATTGATTTTATTTCTGGCCATAGAATAACATACTCTATGTTTAGCCATATAATAACAAATTTTATATCTAGCAATGTAAATAATAACATATTCTATATATATCTGGCCATATTGTTATTACATATTGTCTATCTGCCCATATAAAAATATATTCTCTATTATGTCATGCAACATTTTTTATGAAGAGCCTGTCTATATTATATTGTCTTATTTCTCTTCACGTTGAATCTAATCCTAACTGCCCTTATTATGAAGAGCCTGTCTATATTATATTGTCTTATTTCTCTTCACGTTGAATCTAATCCTAACTGCCCTTATTATGAAGAGCCTGTCTATATTATATTGTCTTATTTCTCTTCACGTTGAATCTAATCCTAACTGCCCTTATTATGAAGAGCCTGTCTATATTATATTGTCTTATTTCTCTTCACGTTGAATCTAATCCTAACTGCCCATATCATATCCTATATCTGACCATAGATTTAATGTAGCCACCCCCACCCCCACCCATCTCTAAGACGTCCTTCTATCTGGTCAAACCTTTAGCGAACAGATTGTTTCTGAAGGTAATTTGGACTCTTGATTAAATAGACTGCCAAATTTATATCCGTGATTTACTCACTGCTTACAGAAATAGACCCGTTAAGCGTTAAAGAACTTGGACGACTCCGGAGCAGTGTCCTCATCTTATCGTTATGATGTAAGAGTAAGCGATGACACTATAAGTAATTTGTATGAGATGATCCATTGGCCCGTGAGTCACATTCCCGTCTTGCCATAGACTAGACTCTCGGCGCAGTGATAAGAGATGCTCCATGCCTCAGCAGCCGTAGACCACGTGATGCCATACCTCAGCAGCCGTAGACCACGTGATAAAGACGTGATGTATGACGTTCCCGCATATTTTAAAGACATTAATTGCGCCTAAGACAAAACCGAAGTTTATTTACCTTTCCTTGACGCGAGAGAATAAGACAACTTAATTAGTAGTTCTCAAACGTTTTTTTTGGGACCATTGTTGAAGGCCATTTATATTTTTATTTTAAATTAAATTACATCGTGAAAAAATTTGTTTCTGCTGTTTATTAAAATGAACCTTTTTGTTTATTTACAATTATGTCACAAATTTACAATGAATAATTTTTAAAACCCCACATCAACATGAACTGTAACATTTATGGTACATCAACTAACATTTCCTTTAAGACTAAAGGTTGGTTCACACCTCTCAAGTGGTCGCGAGCATTTGATCAAACATCACACGAACGCACTATAAAATACGCCAATTTAGGCATATTTTATAGTGCGTTCGTGTGATGTTTGATCAAATGCTCGCGAGCATTTGAAAGGTGTGGACCAACCTTTAGACGTAACAATGTTTGATATCAAGAAATATCCTGATCATATATTGCTATGAATGCCACACCTTAGTTTCCCGTCAACGAATTTTTCCTCAGTGCGAATATTGCCAAGAAAACCACCTGCTATGTACTAGTGTCTTATCCGTGTCAGACATAAGTATTATGGTGACTTCACCACTGCCGATTTGAAATATACTGATAGTAATATAACTAAAGTATATTTCATTCATACTATGGGTATGTTTGGTGCTCTCGGATAGTAATATAACTAAAGTATATTTCATTCATACTATGGGTATGTTTGGTGCTCTCAGATAGTAATATAACTAAAGTATATTTCATTCATACTATGGGTATGGTTGGTGCTCTCAGATAGTAATATAACTAAAGTATATTTCATTCATACTATATGGGTTATGTTTGGTGCTCTCAGATATTTGGAGTCCAACTGGACCATGCCGCACCTCTAATCCTGGGATATCCTACTTTAACCATTACCCAGATTAGACATAATCCATACTGTCCAGATGGTGAAAACATGAAAGGTTTATTATAGAGCACACCCAACATGTTTCCTTCCCCGCGAATTGGCCCGGCCTTAGGTCCACGTTGACAATTAGTTCCCGGGCCTGCCCATTTCCATTCAAACGGCCTTCACAAGATTCACGTCTGCTCCCCAGCCGAAGTGCCCGGTAGAGACTCCGTTGTCTGAGACCCAACCCACCAGATGACCGTCCACAATGGACTTTTACCCGCCCCCGCAGGCCTACCTGGCCCAATCGACCTTTGACGTGGCTCCCTTGGCCGCCGGTCGGACCGCCATAAAAATGCATGAATGGCCCGTGTCATTAGTGGCCGAGGGGAGAACCGGGCCACGGGAAGATGTTATGATCGGGTTTATGGGCGGCTGACCGAACCGTTCCTAGGCCAGCAGCCAATGACCAGCCGACACTGTGGTCAGCACGTGTTCCCAGAATATAGCGACATTACCCCCATCTCTCTCCACAACTTGGTGTTTATTTAAACTTTAAACCGACAAAATGTAAAACATGCACAAAGAGTGGAGAACTGAATAAACACAAAGTGTAAAACATGCACAAAGAGGGGAGAACTGAATAAACACAAAATGTAAAACATCCACAAAGAGTGGAGAACTGAATCAACACAAAATGTAAAACATAAGAGTGGAGAACTGAATAAACACAAAGTGTAGAATATACACAAAGAGTGGAGAACTGAATAAACACAAAGTGTAGAACATACACAAAGAGTGGAGAACTGAATAAACACAAAGTGTAGAACATGCACAAAGAGTGGAGAACTGAATAAACACAAAGTGTAGAACATGCACAAAGAGTGGAGAACTGAATAAACACAAAATGTAAAACATCCACAAAGAGTGGAGAACTGAATAAACACAAAATGTAAAACATAAGAGTGGAGAACTGAATAAACACAAAGTGTAGAACATACACAATGAGCCTAGAGTACAATCAGTACAAGGACACAAAATGTTCAAATGTTAAAAGGAAAGAACAATTGTTGAAGAAATCCAGGCAATAAAGATGAAAAAAATAATTTAAGGGATTATTTCGCCACGACAGGTACTGTTAAAATATTCGTAACTTAATTTTGTTGTAAGTTTTTTTCATTTTGTTTTATGTGCAACGTGCCATTTATTATAAAAAAAATAAATTATCAGAAGACATTTTACCAAGTCCAGTGTAATAAATGTCGTAAAAGACAAATACATGGCAATCATTAAACACTGAAATAGTAATAGCAAAAACACTGACTTCTTTGTCGAATTGTACAAACTTTAACTTAGTTCATGACGGTAATGTTTTTTTTTACAGAAAATCTACGAAACGAATACAAACATTTATTGATAAAAGACTTTATAAAAAAAATATTTAGACGGAAGAATGTTATTTATTTCATTCTATGTAGGCTAAGTAGGATAAATGTTTATCTAAGCTAGAAAAATGCTTTTAAAATAGTTTCGACTTTCACGACAGTATTTGAAAACGAACAATGGATTTAAAGATGCGAAAATTTTTATAACAAATTTTGATATTGAAATGGAATAAGACGTTGTACTAGTAAAATTGTTACCACGGATATTTTTAAAACCTTATCCATAGCCATGTTTTTATAATGTACTAGCTGGGGTACCCGGCGTTGCACGATTTAAAAAATAGTAAACAGATTTTTTTAAAAAAAAGAATATAATTCCACACCGTTGGGCCTAGGCTGCTGAAATTTTCGCATAGGACCCTCATTTGACCCGGGACAGGTCATAGGCTGTGTTTCAACCCGAGGTGACCACCCCTAGGGTAACATAACCCTACTCAGGGTCACCTTGATTTACTATTCTGTTTATTGATGTTAAGAAGTGTGAATTAAATAAAAACTATTTATTGTTATTAAGAAGAATAAATGAAATTAATCTCTTTATTTCTCAAGATCTTATAAAATTAAATCCCGGCCCCGAAGAAATGGACATTATGAGTTCAGTGCACTGCAGTATTTTATTAAAGGCTCTCATGTACTTATAGACCAAGTTTGGTCAAGAATCATTCAATTTACACAGTAGCTAACGCTCAAACTAATCTTTATATAACTCATATAACCCAAAAAAAAACATAATGGCCCCCCTTACCCTAGGGGTGGTCACCTGGGGTTGAAACATAGCCTACGACCTGTCTCGGGTCAAATGAGAGTCCCATGCAAAATTTCAGCATCCTGGGTCCAACGGTGTGGAATTCCATTGGTAACAAACAAACAAACGCACAAACTTTCATCTTTATATATTAGATTGTTGTTATTAATAATATCCATGTTTTTACTAATGTTATTACTACTATTATATAAATAACTGTTTTCATTCGTTTTATTAAGTTTATAGAACATTTTAATTTATAATCTTTTAAAGTTAACTTGTTATTGGATTTTGTGTATTGGTTCTTTTAATTTGTTTATTGGTTCTTTTAATTTGTGTATTGGTTCTTTTAATTTGTTTATTGGTTCTTTTAATTTGTGTATTGGTTCTTTTAATTTGTGTATTGGTTCTTTTAATTTGTGTATTGGTTCTTTTAATTTGTTTATTGGTTCTTTTAATTTGTGTATTGGTTCTTTTACTTTGTGTATTGGTTCTTTTAATTTGTGTATTGGTTCTTTTAATTTGTGTATTGGTTCTTTTAATTCGTTCGAGCCACTACGACACTACGAAATATGTTAGAAAATAGAACACTTCAAATTGGCGATAGAATAAGAAAAACCCGTAAAAAACCAAGTTTTTCACTATAAATCCTTTATGTACGAGAAGTAACTAAAAGAATATTCATTATAATACGCAGCGCAAGACCATCCAAAAATACAAAATTGCAGCTGTGTCGTAAAACATGTTTAATATAATGCGCACCGATCAGGAATATGTTTATAAAAAGAGCTGTCAATAAAATACGCACCTTATTGCGCGACAGAAAGGTTGTTCAATATAATACGCACCGCGACGCTCTATCTCAAAAAATAGCATGATACATAGGAATAAATAAAATAATCTAAAAAATCAATAATTTAAATACCGTACATGCGATCGATCTGAAATTTTTATACATTGTTTTTATCATCGGTACGAAACTGCCTGCAAAATTTCAGCTCGCTATCTTGCGAGCAAGTGGGTTAAAAATCGATCAAAAGTTTTGGCGACAAGCAAGCAAGCAAGCAAGGTCGGCCGCAGACACCACGAGTTAATATAAAGGATTTTAAAAAAGCATACACCAATAAAAACATGACTTAAAACAGATGATCTTTAAACTGAACTACACAATAATACAGTTCTAAGATTTTCGTTGAATATATTCAGAAATTTGTTTTATATGCAAATGAGTTTTGCGGATTTATTAAGAATTTAAATTATAACTCCATGTAAAATGGCAATGTCTGCTGATGGAAACAGCCATCCATGATAATTGATCCGTTAATTAACCATTTGATAATTGAAAATTTATTTCGAAATACTAGGTTGAAAATTAATCATTATTATAGTGTCTTATAAAATCATGCGACTATAAGTATATATGGAATTGTTTAATTGAAACTTCACAGTAATATCTCTTGTTTTCGGACAACTGCCACCCATGACATTACTGCCACCCATGACATTACTGCCACCCATGACATTACTGCCACCCATGACAATACTGCCACCCATGACATTACTGCCACCCATGACATTACTGCCACCCATGACATTACTGCCACCCATGACATTACTGCCACCCATGACATTACTGCCACCCATGACATTACTGCCACCCATGACATTACTGCCACCCATGACATTACTGCCACCCGTGACATTACTGCCACCCGTGACATTACTGCCACCCATGACAATACTGCCACCCATGACAATACTGCCACCCATGACAATACTGCCACCCTATGACAATACTGCCACCCATGACAATACTGCCACCCATGACAATACTGCCACCCATGACAATACTGCCACCCATGACAATACTGCCACCCATGACATTACTGCCACCTATGACAATACTGCCACACATGACAATACTGCCACCCATGACAATACTGCCACCATGACATTACTGCCACCCATGACATTACTGCCACCCATGACAATACTGCCACACATGACAATACTGCCACCCATGACAATACTGCCACCCATGACAATACTGCCACCCATGACAATACTGCCACCCATGACAATACTGCCACCCATGACAATACTGCCACCCATGACAATACTGCCACCCATGACAATACTGCCACCCATGACAATACTGCCACCCATGACAATACTGCCACCCATGACAATACTGCCACACATGACAATACTGCCACCCATGACAATACTGCCACCCATGACAATACTGCCACCCATGACAATACTGCCACCCATGACAATACTGCCACCCATGACATTACTGCCACCCATGACATTACTGCCACCCATGACATTACTGCCACCCATGACATTACTGCCACCCATGACATTACTGCCACCCATGACATTACTGCCACCCATGACATTACTGCCACCCATGACATTACTGCCACCCATGACATTACTGCCACCCGTGACATTACTGCCACCCATGACATTACTGCCACCCATGACATTACTGCCACCCATGACATTACTGCCACCCATGACATTACTGCCACCCATGACATTACTGCCACCCATGACATTACTGCCACCCATGACATTACTACCACCCGTGACATTACTGCCACCCATGACAATACTGCCACCCATGACATTACTGCCACCCATGACATTACTGCCACCCATGACATTACTGCCACCCGTGACCATACTGCCACCCATGACAATACTGCCATCCATGACAATACTGCCACCCATGACAATACTGCCACCCATGACATTACTGCCATCCCATGACAATACTGCCACCCATGACATACTGCCACCCATGACAATACTGCCACCCATGACAATACTGCCACCCATGACATTACTGCCACCCATGACAATACTGCCACCCATGACAATACTGCCACCCATGACATTACTGCCACCCATGACAATACTGCCACCCATGACAATACTGCCACCCATGACAATACTGCCACCCATGACATTACTGCCACCCATGACATTACTGCCACCCATGACAATACTGCCACCATGACAATACTGCCACACATGACAATACTGCCACCCATGACAATACTGCCACCCATGACAATACTGCCACCCATGACATTACTGCCACCCATGACATTACTGCCACCCATGACAATACTGCCACCCATGACAATACTGCCACCCATGACAATACTGCCACCCATGACAATACTGCCACCCATGACATTACTGCCACCCATGACAATACTGCCACCCATGACAATACTGCCACCCATGACAATACTGTCACCTACAAGTTGCTCCACACATTTCCTCCAATAATTCGTTTACGTTACCATGGTGATCGCGATATTGCTGTCGACAAAATGACCTCCAAATATCACTACCACACTAAATACCACACCAGCTTTTGATGTGGTCAAGGTTCAGCTGATATACAGGCCCCCACGAATCGTTTCATCTGCCGACCGCCCGGTGTGGCTCTATATCTCCACGAGTCCAGCTGTTGTCCGGCGTACCGTGGGCATTGTGGCCACCGTCCCCCGAGCTTATTTTTATGTGATTTACTGAATGACCAGTAGAGCTCCTCGGACATTGTGTGTTGAGGGGGGTAGGGGTCAGGGTGGAGGTTGCATCATCTTTGGAATAATGGTCATCCGACAAGGCGACGTGGAGGCGGGCTAACCGTCGTAAAACAGATGCGGGGATTCACGGTGTATGAAATAGACGGATAACTTGACCAAAGGGCCTTTCATTAGGGCCCAGCAGTTAACGGCTACGATGCTTAAGGGCCTAGCTCTAGGAGAAGGTTGGTCAGAACCATCCGTCGTCCCGGGAGAAGAAAGAGACCGGGAAAAAAATGCGGGATTTAAGCCCAAACACCGGGACCTATGGCGATCTAGAGGTTGATTTCATTTTAATGTTTTGGAAACAAAGTCCCGTGGTCAACAAAGCGTGAGAGCCGTGGACAAGTGTTCTCAAACAGGTTGTTGGTGGTACTTCGTCACATTATTTTAAACTCATGTTTAATTTTGTGTAAATAGTTACAAACACAGTGACAAACCAAGATATGTGTCCTTCAGCAACAATAAACTCTGTGACAATCTGACACAATTCTACGACAATCTGTCAATCAATTTTTATGACAATCTGACATAATTCTATGACAATCTGGCATAATTATATGACAATCTGACATAATTATATGACAATCTGACATAATTCTAAGACAATCTGAAATAAAACTATGACAATTGTGGATAATGAGTTCTGTGTCGAATAAACTCTTGTCCCGATCAATGTGACTATAGAGATGTACCAGTCCAGCATAAGCAGGCGTGTTTACGATATTTATGTACATGTCACATGTACAATGTAAAAAATGGTTGAATGCCATTGTTCCATCTCTAAAACTCACAATTTTTTTAAAAGTAAGAAATGTCTAACATATAATCTCATTTTTTTTCTAGGGCGTCCAGGTTCTGTAACCGCCAAGCGGTGTCTACAAGAGTGATGTCCCTTGAGTTTATTTGGATGATTGTCGTTACAGCCTAGGACACCTTACACCGGAGGTTAAACCTCAGGTCACGTGGCACTCGTTTTTGGTTACACGAAATTTGTCGTGCCACGGAAACGCAGGTTCAGCAGACGTGATGTCACCCGTATGACACGGCTATGATGTCACCTGTATGACACGGCTATGGTGTCACCTGTATGACACAGCTATGGTGTCACCTGTATGACACGGCTATGATGTCACCTGTATGACACGGCTATGATGTTCTTACAAATGGAGCGATGAAACCCGAAAAAATCCGAAGACATCTGAAACTAATCATTATGTCTGCTCGGAAAAACCATTGGACTACTTTTTGCGCTAAAACATTCACTTGATAATTAGAAGACCTGCATACGACAAGCAACCAAAGTCAATGACATGCATTAAGCGCCTCATTTTTGGTGGCTATACAAGTAGCACAGGCCAAAAAGCCTGGTTTTAAAAAGGCTGTTTGAATTACGTAATGCTGGGAGATTTGAAAAAATCAAATCTTGTTGATCATTTGAACGATAGCTAATGGGTAGCTGTTCAAGCTTACTTGGTTCTGGAATTTTTGAAGAAATGTATAAACTTAATTGATTTCTCCAAGTAAAGCAGACACATTTAATTACTCTCAGTGACAAAGTGTCTGCATCTACGAAAAAGCTTGATCTTCGTAATAAATAGATTATTTCCGGGAAACTTTCACATGTTTAATCAATTGTACGAATTCACCAAGAAACCAGAATATGCTGAAACCAATATTGATAAATTAGATTTCTGACCATATTCAATCCATGCTGGATCAATTTAACTTCTACTTTGGTGATTTGAACGTTCAGAGTTTTTCGTGTGTTTCCAGTCCTTTCTTGCACACGCTGACTCATTAAATTTCATAGAACTGATCAGCGATACTACTTTGAATATGTTTCATCAGAAAGTGAGCTTGATAAAATTTTCTAGTACCCAGAATTGTCTCAGAAAGCTTTAAAATTCTTTTACTCTTTGCAACATCATATTTTTTTGAATGTGGCTTTTCTACATCTACGATGAGAAGTCTTTCAAGTATTACACCTCGTTTCGATGTGCTGTGCTCAAATGTGCAAGCTCAAGGCTTGTACCAAATAAACTAATATAGTAGTCTTACTAATACTAACTACTGTTTAAGACTAAACAATTTTTTTATAGTAAGCAATACGAATTGAATAAGACTACAAGTATAAGATTTGTATAAGTGAAATTTGTTCATTACAATAGAAATCTGTTTCCATTCAATATTTTTTGGGAGCACGCAAATCGTAGTGTAAAAGTATAATTTTACTAACTAACCTAACATGTATACTAGTAACTAATTATATACACAGTTTATTTAAATTAAAGTTATTAATAACAGTTAAATTTCCAGCATGGCAGTAGCACAATTTTCAGTGGTGTACGAAAATGTTTCAAGTGGTTCTTGAGGATCAAAAGGATGAGAACCACTGCTTTATTTTTTTTTAAACCATAATACATATATTAAATATGAGGGGGTCTGGTTAACGAATGAAAATTGGGGAGAGGGGTGGGGTAGGGTTTGTTGGCATATGCAGGGATTGCACCTGGGTAAAGGAATGGGCACAGAGCCTAATAGCGCCTCATGAGGCTCGAAAGTATTTTTACATCGAATTTAAATGACTTTTTTGTGAAGTATAAAATCCTTTATTGACATTATCAATTCTACCCAACCCTTCCCCAAATTTTCATTCGATAACCAGGCCCCCTCATATTTATTCTGGTATGTGTCATTGTTATAACAAATATAAAGTTAATGTTTCAACTAATTCTTAAAACTTTAAAAAAAACAAAAAAAAACAACAACAAAACATTGAATGTTTAGTTAGTGGAAACAACTTTGTTAGGTTGAATGTTATGTTATTAGGAACACGTTTTTAGGTTGAATGTTCTGTTATTAGGAACATGTTTTTAGGTTGAATTAGTGCTTAAAGATATCGGATGCTAACAATTGTAAATGTAAGTGACCAAACAGAGACAAGCGTAAATTCGGAGGGCGTATATTCCCCTTTTATTAGACCCCAAGCGTCCCCATTTTCTATCTGGAGTAAGTGTCGACCGTCGTGTCCAGACCCGTCTACAGCTAGGGTGAGGACACGGCTTAGCAACAAGTCTGGAGTTCATTCACTCCATGACCACCCCCTAAACAACGTACCAGCCAGGGAAGGGTGAGGTGGGGGGGGTCGGAGACAAGGGGTACCACCTCAAAGAAAACACCCCGGTCGTTTCTCCAATAAATTAATGGCGCTAGAAGGCTCGGTGCCCGCTCGGTGCCCGCTCGCATTAATTTCTATGAGAGGACGGCAAACCTATCTGCATATTGAGTCGATGGCTGAATTGATTTTATCGAGCAGTCACTACGGGAGGCGGTGGTTAGGGGGGGGGGAGAATGTAGCAAGATGCGAGAGAGAGAACGTGGACCCCTAGTAGAGGGGGTGTCAAACACAAATTGTTTCAGAAGGATTGAGGATGTGGTTAAGATTTTGTTGACCAACACATGCGCACTTTTAAAAAACTAACGTAACAGACCAGTGGTCTCATTACGGCCAAAAGTGTACAGTTGTTGGGAACGAAAAAAATCTTCAGTGAAACTGTAACAGTTGTTTCTCAACTGGTAATTTTATCAGTGTTTGTCCGAACTAACTGTAACAGTTGTTTCTCAACTGGTAATTTTATCAGTGTTTGTCCGAACTAACTGCAACAGTTGTTTCTCAACTGGTAATTTTATCAGTGTTTGTCCGAACTAACTGTAACAGTTGTTTCTCAACTGGTAATTTTATCTGTGTTTGTCCGAACTAACAGTAACAGTTGTTTCTCAACTGGTAATTTTATCAGTGTTTGTCCAAACTGGGATATTTACCACAAACCTCCGAATTGGTTATATAGAAGTCCACCAAACAAGTTAGTCACGTGACAACAAACGTAGATTAAAGATATCTCACACGGACAAAATGTCAACGAGAAATTCAACTTTAACAATCACTGAAGGAAAAAAAAAGAGAACTTCATTGTTTATGTGGAATATGTTTTACAATCATCATGCACACCAATCGTTACTCCTTAAGTCTTCTGACCATTTACAACATACTCCCATAACATACGAGCGATTTTACCCCGCCCCACTCACACGCTGCCATGATAACACACTCGAGTAGCGCAACTCGTCACATGCTCGTGCCCTGGCAGATGGCTGACAAATTTTGCATTGTATGTCGTCCATGATAGAAGCCAGAGAACAGCTAGCCTGTAGTGTGTTGGGACCTTACATGAAAGGGGCCCCCGGGGACCCCGACACCCACCCCCTCCCGCCCGTTGTCGCTGCTCCCACGCGACTGTTTCCGATGAAAGCACAAGATATTAAGTTTATTTCCGCTCTGTGAATCTATGTCCAGGAGCGTCTGCCTCGGGAGGGATGCACCACTACTGTGGGTGTTTTGGGGGTGGGGGTGGGAGGGCGGTTTGATCTGGTATATCACGTGTGAGAGATCAAGCGACAATGAACAGAATTGAATTTGGCGAGTTAAATGCATCTATCGTTTCCTGGTTATATATTATTTTTTTTTGTATTTATATATATGTAAATAGTCTCAAGTAAGGGAGGCCACGTGTGTTTTTAAGCTGTGTATTCGCGTGTTTAAGTGCGATTCTGGGAATTTAGATTTGTTGAATTTTTAACATTGACTAACATGTCTTTGAGAAATTCTAAGAGTTGTCGTGACGCGATCGCTTGTTTTGTCATATGTCAGTTGCTAACCAATGACCTAGTTCTATATATATAAGAGACTAGCCAATGACCTAGTTATATATATGCAAGAGACTAACCAATGACCTAGTTCATCTGTAAGATACTAGCCAATGACCTAGTTCTATTTATGTAAGAGACTAACCAGTTTATTCTGGTATTTACAATGAAGCGTTCATGGAGTTGAATGATGGATGGTGGCTATGTAGAATAATGGATGGTGGCTGTGTAGAATGGTGGATGGTGGCTGTGTAGAATGGTGGATGGTGGGTATGTAGAATGGTGTATGGTGGTTAAGCAGAATGGTGGAGGGTGTATGTAAAGAATGGGGGTAGTTGTTATCTTTATCACACTGGAAATTAGTGGAAGAAAAAAAAAGATTCCCAATCTCAAACAATCTGCTGTTGATGACATCATGTTCGCTAGCTGTCTCTCAGGTGACCTCTGCCAATCTGGCAACTACAGCTTGCCCTTTCGACCCAATATCTTGTCATAGTTTCTAATCACGCTAATTATGGCTCAAAGAACATGTCATTGTCTCCTGGTGGACCCAGTCTTTCTGATGTCATTGTCAAACTTTAATATTTGCTAAACATTAGTTAGTAAGTCAAACATTGGTGTCCTTTGTTGAACAGTTATGTTTTATATTCAACATTATTGTATTGTGTTCAACATTGTTGTATTATGTTTAGCATTGTTCTATTATATTCAATATTGATGTATTATATTAAATATTGTTGTATTATGTTTAACATTGCTGTGTTATATTCAACATTGTTTTGTTAAATTTGTTATGTTCAACATTGTTGTACTTTAAACAATATAAAAGCCCAAGTCACTCACTGTCTCCGTAACGCTGAGGGACATAGTATAACAGTCCATAGCAGTTAAAAAAGAAAATTATCATAATCAGCATATTTTTTAAGTTGAAAATATAGAAGTAAAATCATAATCATTTTGGCCTCGAGATTAACAGAGCGTGTTGTGTTTCTCTCTGTACAATATTATATGACGTCAATTACCCAAACAATTATAAAATACTATGTGTACATTTCAGGAAGTTTCGTATTTATAAAACAAGGATAAGTTACTTGGGCTTTTGAAAAAAGTGGGGCGCCCTACAACCCCTAGTGTTCAAGATTGTTGTATTATGTTCAAAATTGTTGTATTATGTTCAACATTGTTGTATTATGTTCAACATTGTTGTATTATGTTCAACATTGTTGTATTATGTTCAACATTGTTGTATTATGTCCAATAGTGTATTATGTTCAACATTGTTGTATTATGTTCAACATTGTATTATGTTCAACATTGTTGTATTATGTTCAACATTGTTGTATTATGTTCAACATTGTATTATGTTCAACATTGTTGTATTATGTTCAACATTGTTGTATTATGTCCAATAGTGTATTATGTTCAACATTGTTGTATTATGTTCAACATTGTTGTACTAGACTATGTTCAACATTGTATTATGTTCAACATTTTTGTATTATGTTCAACATTGTATTATGTTCAACATTGTTGTATTATATTTGAACATAGATCTCGTCGCCAATAAATGTTAACATAATATTTTAACGTTTTTCCAACATCGTATGTATTAAATAGACACAACTAAATATAGAACAGAAATCTCTGATACAAATGTGCTGTGAGAAATACGCCAAGTGTCGATGTGTTATGTGACTAAATTTGATCAACGGGAAACCCCCAAGAACAGTAGGACATGGATGGATCCGCTTTTATTACCCGTAACAATCTGCTCTATTCCATGGAAATCCAACCGTTTTCCATTTTAAGTAAACGTAGGTAAGTGTTAGGGTTAGACTTTTGATAGCTTAAGTAAACAGCTGGTCTTAATCGCATGATTGTTTGTCGTCACGTGTGTTAAAGCGTGTGAACAGATCTGATGACAGATGCTTGTAGGAAGGGGTGGGGGGCGGACTTTTATGGTCCATCTCTCTACGGGTTGTGTGTGGTCTACACACCCTCCCCACACCACACACTTCAAATACATCATAGGTGCTCCATTGGACGGGTTTTTATGACGGTGATGTGAGTTCCACCCAACTTGACCCTCCTTCCAACATGACCTTGCATCCGACATGACGTTCGACCCAACATCATGCTCCACCCAATATAACCCAAAGCGGGACTGACAGATACAGGTTTATTTATTGGAATAAGTTTCAATAACAATTTTACATTATAAAGTATGTATTTATGTAAGAACTTTTTGACCTTTATATGTATATTTTAATTGTTTTAATTGCGTGTAGTGTCACTCAATGAAATCTAAGCCGAAATTGAAATATTCATTGCATCAAGGGTTTAGAAAATTGATTTTCAAACGGTTGTTATTCCTTGGTCACATGATTTGTTATTGAATTCTAAAGTCGATAGTATTAGTCTTAAGTAGGGGTTTAAACGTTCCATACATGAAATCTATAACTTTATATGTCAACAAATCAAATCTAACACCAGAGTTACCACCATATGCGTATGTAAATAATTCTCATCTCATAGACTTCACACAACTTCTCGGCTATAGTCTCTTTGTGTGGGTAAAAGAGAACCAAAAAATATGTAGCAGTGTAGCCGCGCTAGTAGCCTGAGGTCCCAAAGGTCTCGCTAAGATAAGCAGATGATAAGCCGGGACTCCGGGACGTGGCCCATTAGTGCCGTAATCAAGGGAGGCTGCGCTCAGAGAATTGGAGATGCTCAGAAAAAAAGGTATATGCTTATTATAATGGGAGGTGGGTGCTGCCGCGGGGAGGGGTACAGATGGTCCATGCTGCGGCCGTCTGCTGGTGTGGTGCTAGACTCGGGGAGACATTTATGGCTGACGTCACAGCTGGGGGTGGGCTCTTATGCTTAGTCGGGTTTTCTGAGAGATGGGAGTAAGGGAAGGAGGGTCTGGAGGGATGGAAGGATGGGAGTGAGGTAGAGACTTGAGAGTCAATAGATGGGAGGATGGGAGTAAGGGAAGGAGGGATGGAAGGATGTGAGTGAGGTAGAGACTCGAGAGTCAATAGATGGGAGGATGGGAGTAAGGGAAAGAGGGTCTGGAGGGATGGAAGGATGGGAGTGAGGTAGAGACTCGAGAGTCAATAGATGGGAGGATGGGAGTAAGGGAAGGAAGGTCTGGAGGGATGGAAGGATGGGAGTGAGGTAGAGACTCGAGAGTCAATAGATGGGAGGATGATAAGGTAAAAGAGAAAGACACACTAACACAGCAGGGGAGAGCATAAAACAGTTGATAACGGAGAGAGATGTTACCATGGAAACCGAGATGCGGAAATTTGGACTAGAAAGAGAGAAAAAAAGGAGAAAGAAAGAGAGAAAAATTAGAGAGAGAACAAAAAAAAAAACACACACAGAGAAGAAAAGACAAAAGAAGAACAGAAAAAAAGAAAAGAGAAGACAGAGAGAAAAAACAACCGACGACGCCCAAACCACCAAAAACCAACCAACCCGAGAACGTGTCCACCTCCAACAACGCCCACCACGCGCGCTGCCCCACTCTCTCTCTCCACCGCCCCGCGCCCGCCGCACCACACCCGCACGCCCCACTCACCCGCCCCCGCCGCCCACTCGCACCCCCCCCCCCCCCGCCCCACCCCACGCACACACACGCCCCACTCTCCCCCACACGCCTCACGCGCCCCGCTCGCCCCCACGCTCACCCCTCACCCCGCACGCGCCCCACGCCCCTCGCTCCCCACTCGCGCACCCCCCCCCACGCCCCACCCCACACACACCCCTCACCCCTCTCCTCTCCCCGCGCGCGCGCGCCCCACTCACCCCTCGCCCCCACCCCACACACACACACACTCTCCCCACACACGCCCCGCGCTCTCTCTCCTCCCCACGCGCGCACACACACACTCCCCCCCACGCACACGCGCACCCCACACTCCCCCCCCACACACACCCCCCGCCCCACCCCACTCGCCCCCCCCCACTCCCCCTCGCACTCACGCACTCTCCCCCCCCGCGCTCTCGCCCCACACCCCCCCCCCACCCCCCCCTCCCCACACCCCACCCCCCTCCCCGCACTCCCCACCCCGCTCCCCGCACTCGCCACTCGCACACCCCACTCGCCACCCCTCGCGCACCCCACCCCGCCCCACACCCCCGCACACCCCACTCGCGCCCCACCCCGCGCCCCGCGCCCCCCCCCCCCCCACCCCACCCCACCGCGCACCCGCACGCCCCTCCCCACCCCACACTCACCCCGCGCCCCACACACACACCCCCCACCCCACGCGCGCGCGCGCCCCGCCCCACCCCCCGCGCGCACCCCACCCCACCCCACTCACACCCCCACACGCACGCGCCCCCCCCCACTCACCGCCCCCCTCGCGCACGCACACACACACCCCACCCGCCCCCCCCCCCCCCCCACTCCCCCCCCCCGCGCTCCCCCCCCCCACGCACCCCACGCCCCACCCACCCCCCCCCACCGCGCGCACGCGCACGCCTCCACACCGCGCGCGCTCGCCCCCCCCACACCGCTCCCCCCCCCACGCACGCACGCTCGCGCGCTCGCGCGCTCTCCCCCCCCGCGCGCGCCCCTCGCACCCCCCCTCACCCCCCGCCCCCCCCTCGCCCCCCCCTCACTCCCCCTCGCCCCCCCCCCCCCCCCCCGCCTCGCGCGCCCCCCCACGCCCCGCGCGCGCCCCCCTCGCGCCCCCCTCCCCCCCCTCACCCGCTCGCTCGCTCCACCCCCCGCACTCGCTCGCACGTCTCGCACTCTCGCGCCCGCGCGCGCCCCCCCCCCCCTCTCACTCCGCCCCACACTCACTCCCCGCGCTCGCCACGCTCCGCGCGCGCCGCGCCCCCCGCACCGCGCGCCCCCCCCCGCCACTCCCCCCCCTCGCTCCCCCCCGCACGCACTCCCCCCCCGCCCCACTCGCGCCCCGCCCCCCACGCACGCCCTCCCCGCTCACACGCGCGCGCACCCCCCCCCGCCCCACTCACCCCCCCGCCCCCCCCTCGCTCCCCCCGCGCGCGCCGCGCCCCCGCCCCCGCTCCCCCCCCCCACCCCGCGCCGCGCCTCGCGCTCCCCCCCCCGCGCACCCCCCGCACGCGCCCCCCCCTCCCCGCGCTCACCCCCCCGCCCCCCTCGCACCGCCCGCGCGCGCACCGCACCGCCCCACGCGCCCCACACTCACCCCGCGCACCCCCGCGCCCGCCCTCCCCCCGCTCACGCGCGCGCCCCCCCCCACCCCCCCCTCGCGCGCGCGCTCGCGCCCTCCCCACCCCCCGCACCCCCCCGCACGCTCACGCACGCACACCCCCCCGCGCTCCCCCCCCCGCCCCACCCCGCGCCCCGCCGCCACTCACCCCCCCCCCGCCCCCCCCCCCCCCCGCGCGCGCGCCCCCCCCCCGCACACCCCCCCCCCGCGCCCACCCCACGCACCCCACGCGCGCACGCACCCCTCCCCCCCCGCCCCCCCCCCGCACGCCCCCCCCCCCCCCCGCGCTCGCCCCGCCCCGCCCCGCCCCGCCGCACACCGCGCACGCCCCCCCTCCCCCCCCCCGCGCGCGCGCGCCCCCCCCCTCACACCCCCCCCTCCCCCCCCCCGCGCCCCCCCACGCACGCACGCACCCCCCCCCGCCCCCCACCCCTCCCCCCCCACACCCCCCCCACCCCGCTCCTCGCCCCCCCCCCCCCCTCCCCCCCCCCTCGCCCCCCCCCCACCCCCCCCCCGCCCCCCCACCCCACTCCCCGCCCCCCCCCCGCGCGCGCCCCCCCCCCACCCCGCCCCGCCCCGCACCCCCCCCCCGCCCCGCCCCGCCCCACCCCTCGCACCCCGCCCTCGCCCCCCCCCCGCCACCCCGCCCCGCCCCCCCCACCCCACCCCCCCCCCGCGCGCGCGCCCCGCCCCCCCCCCTCTCGCCCCGCCCCGCCCCGCGCCCCGCCCCCCCCCCCCGCTCCCCCCCCCGCGCACGCGCCCCCCCCCCACGCCCCCTCGCTCGCACTCACCCCCCCCGCCCCCCCCCCACGCGCGCGCCCCCCCCCTCCCCCCCACCCCCCCCGCACACCCCGCGCACCCCCCCCGCTCGCGCACCCCCCCGCGCCCCTCTCGCCGCACCGCCCCCCCCCCTCCCCCCCCCCACCCCGCACACCACCCCGCCCCCTCCACACACACCCCCCCCCGCGCACGCACGCACCCCCCCCGCGCCCCCCCCACACGCCCCCCCCGCCCCTCACGCGCACGCGCCCCCCCCCGCCCCCCCCCCGCCCCACTCCCCCCCCCCACACTCACGCACGCGCCCCACCCCACCCACCCCCCCTCGCCACCCGCACGCCCTCACTCCCCTCGCACACGCCCCACCCCCCCCCGCCCCGCGCTCGCCCCACGCGCGCGCGCGCGCCCCCCCACGCCCCCCACCGCCCCCCCCCCTCGCCCGCGCGCTCGCCCCCCCCCCGCCACGCGCGCGCCGCGCACGCGCCTCTCTCTCGCACGCGCTCGCCCCGCCCCCCCCGCGCCCCACGCACGCGCGCGCGCACCCCCCCCGCGCACGCCCCCCACGCACGCGCGCCCCCCGCTCGCGCGCGCACCCCGCGCACGCCCCCCCTCGCGCACACTCTCCCCCCCCCCCCCCGCCGCCCCCCCATCGCCTGCCCTGCGACCGGCCCCCACTCCCTCCCTCCCACCCCGCCCGCCCGCGTACCCTCATGTGACCCGACCCGAGCCGTCCCCCTTCCATCGCCATCTCCCCCTCTCCGGGGCCCCATGCCCTCCTCCCGGGCCTCGCGCCTCTCTGCGCGCTTGCCATCCCCCGCGGGGCTCGCCGCTTGTCACCCCCCCGCCCCGCGCCCCCCCCGCTCGTCCCCACCCTCCCGCGCCCGCCCATTCACCCACCCGCCCTGCCCTCCCTGGTGCGTCGCGCGAGCCTCCACCCGGCCCCCCCGCCGCCGCCGGCCCCAATCCTCCCCTTCCCCCCTCCCCCCCCGTACCCGGCCGCAGCGGCGCACTCACCCCCCCCTCGCCCCCCCCCGGCCCTCGCCCCTCCCCCCGGCCCCCCGGCCGGGCGTCGCCCCCCCCCACCCGCCCACCTCCCCCCTGCCTCTCTGCCCCCTCCCCCCCTCTTCATGTCGCCCGTCCACCCGTACCCCCCTCCTCCCGGCCAACCCCCACCCCAACCCATG
>CALYLW010000474.1:448105-497569 GCA_944989445.1 Ampullaceana balthica | reverse complement strand
GGGGAGATACTGTGAGGGTGGGGTGCCAGGGAGAGATACTGTGAGGGTGGGGTGCCAGGGAGAGATACTGTGAGGGTGGGGTGCCAGGGAGAGATACTGTGAGGGTGGGGTGCCAGGGAGAGATACTGTGAGGGTGGGGTGCCAGGGAGAGATACTGTGAGGGTGGGGTGCCAGGGAGAGATACTGTGAGGGTGGGGTGCCAGGGAGAGATACTGTGAGGGTGGGGTGCCAGGGAGAGATACTGTGAGGGTGGGGTGCCAGGGAGAGATACTGTGAGGGTGGGGTGCCAGGGAGAGATACTGTGAGGGTGGGGTGCCAGGGAGAGATACTGTGAGGGTGGGGTGCCAGGGAGAGATACTGTGAGGGTGGGGTGCCAGGGAGAGATACTGTGAGGGTGGGGTGCCAGGGAGAGATACTGTGAGGGTGGGGTGCCAGGGAGAGATACTGTGAGGGTGGGGTGCCAGGGAGAGATACTGTGAGGGTGGGGTGCCAGGGAGAGATACTGTGAGGGTGGGGTGCCAGGGAGAGATACTGTGAGGGTGGGGTGCCAGGGAGAGATACTGTGAGGGTGGGGTGCCAGGGAGAGATACTGTGAGGGTGGGGTGCCAGGGAGAGATACTGTGAGGGTGGGGTGCCAGGGAGAGATACTGTGAGGGTGGGGTGCCAGGGAGAGATACTGTGAGGGTGGGGTGCCAGGGAGAGATACTGTGAGGGTGGGGTGCCAGGGAGAGATACTGTGAGGGTGGGGTGCCAGGGAGAGATACTGTGAGGGTGGGGTGCCAGGGAGAGATACTGTGAGGGTGGGGTGCCAGGGAGAGATACTGTGAGGGTGGGGTGCCAGGGAGAGATACTGTGAGGGTGGGGTGCCAGGGAGAGATACTGTGAGGGTGGGGTGCCAGGGAGAGATACTGTGAGGGTGGGGTGCCAGGGAGAGATACTGTGAGGGTGGGGTGCCAGGGAGAGATACTGTGAGGGTGGGGTGCCAGGGAGAGATACTGTGAGGGTGGGGTGCCAGGGAGAGATACTGTGAGGGTGGGGTGCCAGGGAGAGATACTGTGAGGGTGGGGTGCCAGGGAGAGATACTGTGAGGGTGGGGTGCCAGGGAGAGATACTGTGAGGGTGGGGTGCCAGGGAGAGATACTGTGAGGGTGGGGTGCCAGGGAGAGATACTGTGAGGGTGGGGTGCCAGGGAGAGATACTGTGAGGGTGGGGTGCCAGGGAGAGATACTGTGAGGGTGGGGTGCCAGGGAGAGATACTGTGAGGGTGGGGTGCCAGGGAGAGATACTGTGAGGGTGGGGTGCCAGGGAGAGATACTGTGAGGGTGGGGTGCCAGGGAGAGATACTGTGAGGGTGGGGTGCCAGGGAGAGATACTGTGAGGGTGGGGTGCCAGGGAGAGATACTGTGAGGGTGGGGTGCCAGGGAGAGATACTGTGAGGGTGGGGTGCCAGGGAGAGATACTGTGAGGGTGGGGTGCCAGGGAGAGATACTGTGAGGGTGGGGTGCCAGGGAGAGATACTGTGAGGGTGGGGTGCCAGGGAGAGATACTGTGAGGGTGGGGTGCCAGGGAGAGATACTGTGAGGGTGGGGTGCCAGGGAGAGATACTGTGAGGGTGGGGTGCCAGGGAGAGATACTGTGAGGGTGGGGTGCCAGGGAGAGATACTGTGAGGGTGGGGTGCCAGGGAGAGATACTGTGAGGGTGGGGTGCCAGGGAGAGATACTGTGAGGGTGGGGTGCCAGGGAGAGATACTGTGAGGGTGGGGTGCCAGGGAGAGATACTGTGAGGGTGGGGTGCCAGGGAGAGATACTGTGAGGGTGGGGTGCCAGGGAGAGATACTGTGAGGGTGGGGTGCCAGGGAGAGATACTGTGAGGGTGGGGTGCCAGGGAGAGATACTGTGAGGGTGGGGTGCCAGGGAGAGATACTGTGAGGGTGGGGTGCCAGGGAGAGATACTGTGAGGGTGGGGTGCCAGGGAGAGATACTGTGAGGGTGGGGTGCCAGGGAGAGATACTGTGAGGGTGGGGTGCCAGGGAGAGATACTGTGAGGGTGGGGTGCAGGGAGAGATACTGTGAGGGTGGGGTGCCAGGGAGAGATACTGTGAGGGTGGGGTGCCAGGGAGAGATACTGTGAGGGTGGGGTGCCAGGGAGAGATACTGTGAGGGTGGGGTGCCAGGGAGAGATACTGTGAGGGTGGGGTGCCAGGGAGAGATACTGTGAGGGTGGGGTGCCAGGGAGAGATACTGTGAGGGTGGGGTGCCAGGGAGAGATACTGTGAGGGTGGGGTGCCAGGGAGAGATACTGTGAGGGTGGGGTGCCAGGGAGAGATACTGTGAGGGTGGGGTGCCAGGGAGAGATACTGTGAGGGTGGGGTGCCAGGGAGAGATACTGTGAGGGTGGGGTGCCAGGGAGAGATACTGTGAGGGTGGGGTGCCAGGGAGAGATACTGTGAGGGTGGGGTGCCAGGGAGAGATACTGTGAGGGTGGGGTGCCAGGGAGAGATACTGTGAGGGTGGGGTGCCAGGGAGAGATACTGTGAGGGTGGGGTGCCAGGGAGAGATACTGTGAGGGTGGGGTGCCAGGGAGAGATACTGTGAGGGTGGGGTGCCAGGGAGAGATACTGTGAGGGTGGGGTGCCAGGGAGAGATACTGTGAGGGTGGGGTGCCAGGGAGAGATACTGTGAGGGTGGGGTGCCAGGGAGAGATACTGTGAGGGTGGGGTGCCAGGGAGAGATACTGTGAGGGTGGGGTGCCAGGGAGAGATACTGTGAGGGTGGGGTGCCAGGGAGAGATACTGTGAGGGTGGGGTGCCAGGGAGAGATACTGTGAGGGTGGGGTGCCAGGGAGAGATACTGTGAGGGTGGGGTGCCAGGGAGAGATACTGTGAGGGTGGGGTGCCAGGGAGAGATACTGTGAGGGTGGGGTGCCAGGGAGAGATACTGTGAGGGTGGGGTGCCAGGGAGAGATACTGTGAGGGTGGGGTGCCAGGGAGAGATACTGTGAGGGTGGGGTGCCAGGGAGAGATACTGTGAGGGTGGGGTGCCAGGGAGAGATACTGTGAGGGTGGGGTGCCAGGGAGAGATACTGTGAGGGTGGGGTGCCAGGGAGAGATACTGTGAGGGTGGGGTGCCAGGGAGAGATACTGTGAGGGTGGGGTGCCAGGGAGAGATACTGTGAGGGTGGGGTGCCAGGGAGAGATACTGTGAGGGTGGGGTGCCAGGGAGAGATACTGTGAGGGTGGGGTGCCAGGGAGAGATACTGTGAGGGTGGGGTGCCAGGGAGAGATACTGTGAGGGTGGGGTGCCAGGGAGAGATACTGTGAGGGTGGGGTGCCAGGGAGAGATACTGTGAGGGTGGGGTGCCAGGGAGAGATACTGTGAGGGTGGGGTGCCAGGGAGAGATACTGTGAGGGTGGGGTGCCAGGGAGAGATACTGTGAGGGTGGGGTGCCAGGGAGAGATACTGTGAGGGTGGGGTGCCAGGGAGAGATACTGTGAGGGTGGGGTGCCAGGGAGAGATACTGTGAGGGTGGGGTGCCAGGGAGAGATACTGTGAGGGTGGGGTGCCAGGGAGAGATACTGTGAGGGTGGGGTGCCAGGGAGAGATACTGTGAGGGTGGGGTGCCAGGGAGAGATACTGTGAGGGTGGGGTGCCAGGGAGAGATACTGTGAGGGTGGGGTGCCAGGGAGAGATACTGTGAGGGTGGGGTGCCAGGGAGAGATACTGTGAGGGTGGGGTGCCAGGGAGAGATACTGTGAGGGTGGGGTGCCAGGGAGAGATACTGTGAGGGTGGGGTGCCAGGGAGAGATACTGTGAGGGTGGGGTGCCAGGGAGAGATACTGTGAGGGTGGGGTGCCAGGGAGAGATACTGTGAGGGTGGGGTGCCAGGGAGAGATACTGTGAGGGTGGGGTGCCAGGGAGAGATACTGTGAGGGTGGGGTGCCAGGGAGAGATACTGTGAGGGTGGGGTGCCAGGGAGAGATACTGTGAGGGTGGGGTGCCAGGGAGAGATACTGTGAGGGTGGGGTGCCAGGGAGAGATACTGTGAGGGTGGGGTGCCAGGGAGAGATACTGTGAGGGTGGGGTGCCAGGGAGAGATACTGTGAGGGTGGGGTGCCAGGGAGAGATACTGTGAGGGTGGGGTGCCAGGGAGAGATACTGTGAGGGTGGGGTGCCAGGGAGAGATACTGTGAGGGTGGGGTGCCAGGGAGAGATACTGTGAGGGTGGGGTGCCAGGGAGAGATACTGTGAGGGTGGGGTGCCAGGGAGAGATACTGTGAGGGTGGGGTGCCAGGGAGAGATACTGTGAGGGTGGGGTGCCAGGGAGAGATACTGTGAGGGTGGGGTGCCAGGGAGAGATACTGTGAGGGTGGGGTGCCAGGGAGAGATACTGTGAGGGTGGGGTGCCAGGGAGAGATACTGTGAGGGTGGGGTGCCAGGGAGAGATACTGTGAGGGTGGGGTGCCAGGGAGAGATACTGTGAGGGTGGGGTGCCAGGGAGAGATACTGTGAGGGTGGGGTGCCAGGGAGAGATACTGTGAGGGTGGGGTGCCAGGGAGAGATACTGTGAGGGTGGGGTGCCAGGGAGAGATACTGTGAGGGTGGGGTGCCAGGGAGAGATACTGTGAGGGTGGGGTGCCAGGGAGAGATACTGTGAGGGTGGGGTGCCAGGGAGAGATACTGTGAGGGTGGGGTGCCAGGGAGAGATACTGTGAGGGTGGGGTGCCAGGGAGAGATACTGTGAGGGTGGGGTGCCAGGGAGAGATACTGTGAGGGTGGGGTGCCAGGGAGAGATACTGTGAGGGTGGGGTGCCAGGGAGAGATACTGTGAGGGTGGGGTGCCAGGGAGAGATACTGTGAGGGTGGGGTGCCAGGGAGAGATACTGTGAGGGTGGGGTGCCAGGGAGAGATACTGTGAGGGTGGGGTGCCAGGGAGAGATACAAACAAATGGCGAACCATACAATCACAAATGACATAATGACAAAGAAAACTTTATCTGACCAGATTTTTGCACACTTCCAACAAAAGAATACACTAAGGAAAGTGGTGCCCGGTTGTCTGGATTATTTTCTAAAGATATCTGTATAATAGAACGTTTTTGTTTTTTTTAAAGGTCACAAAATTGGCAAATGTGTCGCCGGATTCCCAGACAACTGTGAGTGACGGGCAGACGACAATTTGATGGTTTACGGAAGTCGAAATTCCCATCTGGTCTCGCCAGACACGACATTCCGAGAAGATAAGTTTCAGGTTCTGTTTTAAGGTGGGCATTGGGGGGTCGGGGGGGGGCGGACAACCATGTTCGGTGCTGGAGACCTGTGTCTATGACCTTGTACCACGGGGACAAATCGGGACATAGACAGGGACAAACATGGTATCAAATAAAAGGCACAAATACGGGGGAAGACATGGGGACAAAGGCAGTGACTAACACGGGGTTATATTAAGGGGATAAACATAGGGACGAACAAGAAGACAAATAAAAAGGGACATATGCGGGGTAAAACACGGGGACAAATAAAGGGTATCGATACAGGGAAAACATGGGGACAATATGGGGACAAATGTGGGGACAAACATGGTATCAAATAAAAGGCACAAATACGGAGGAAGACATGGGGACAAAGGCAGTGACTGACACGGGGTTATATTAAGGGGATAAATATAGGGACGAACAAGAAGACAAATAAAAAGGGACATATGCGGGGTAAAACACGGGGACAATGTGGGGACAAATGTGGGGACAAACAAAGGTACAAACAAGGGGAAAAACAAGGGAAATGGATATAAGGTGGAAATATCAGCAAAGAATTATCCACACCAATAAATGATTACTCCACGGATACAAGGGAGGAAACAGTTTAAATTGGGTCAGGATGAAACGATATGTGTCAAAGGGTCAATGAAAACTATGTTGAAGGTCGACCCCTTTCAGGGTCATCTGTTTGTTAAAGACAACATAGGTCAAAGATAGTGAGATTTGGTCCACTTCTTTTTATTTTTTTTTATATATGGCATATTCACAAGCCGTTTTCAAAAAGAGCTGAATCCCAAAGTCAAAGGAATTGGTGTGTTTTTGTAAACTGACGTCTGTCTATTAGACCATCTTGAACTTATCGTTAGTGTTGGCAAACATCTCTTTTATATCAGTTCATATATATATTAAGTATAAAGTCATGGATTTGACTTCACCATTTCATATCTGAACACGCGATGTCTTACAAACATTACACATATCCCATGAGTTTAATATCTGAACACGCGATGTCTTACAAACATTACACATATCCCATGAGTTTAATATCTGAACACGCGATGTCTTACAAACATTACACATATCCCATGAGTTTAATATCTGAACACGCGATGTCTTACAAACATTACACATGTCCCATGAGTTTAATATCTGAACACGCGATGTCTTACAAACATTACACATGTCCCATGAGTTTCCAAGACAAAGTTGAAATGGGCAGGTGAGGGGGTTGGGGTACTTTGTAACTGAAAGGATTAAAAAAATAATTAATATCTTAATTTTGTTAATTTGTTTTCTTTCTTTTTTTATTAGCTTCAGAATGGCAGAGCAGGAGATCGGAGTTTTTTAGAAAGAAATGAATATATATATAAAATATGTTTGTCGAATTGTTAAATGAAAAGAAAAAAAAATTGGAATGTATTGCATGAAAAGTAATAATTGGCAATAGACATCTGATATAAACCAGATTTCGGCGCATTCCAAGACAAGACGGAGAAGATAATAGGGGCAATTTGATGGCTGCAATTTTTTAAAACCCAACTTTAAACCGGTAATGAGGGTAAAAGCTGTCATCGGATGGTAATCAAGGGTAATCAAGGGGTAATGTTAGTTCGTGTTATTACCGCTGTCGTCAGGAGATGTTGGAGGTGGAAGAGGGTTGCTCAGCAGGTGCTCAGTGGGGGCAGGGTAGGTGAGGTAGGGGAAACACTAATAAAACACCTGTGGAAGCTAGTCAATAAATAAAACACTTTCCGGTCTTTTATATTAATTTTGTTTATGTTTGTAAATTAATCGTTATAAATGTATTTGTAGTAACAATTTAGTTTGTTAAACAACAAGTCAAAAGGTTTTATACCCTCAACAGAAGAATGTTCTTAACCCATGTTTTAGTATAGAAAATAAAATACATTTTCGTCTATAATAAACGATATCCTACCTTTTGTAACCAGTCTTGTCTCTACAAAAGTCATCAACAAAATGGCGTTTACTTTCAACATGTAATATTGGGATTTTTAAATCTTAGACCTGCAAGCTAAAAATAACTCAACCTACTCAGTGGCATTTCAATATAAAAATAAATTACGGAAATTCCCTAACGCTTGCATACATGAATTACATTTCGCCCCGGTGTAACAGGCCAGATTAACCCGGGATATCCGCCTAGGCCAGATTATACCCCGGGGTTAAACTGGCCTAGGCCAGAATATACCCCCTCAGGCCAGAATATACCCCTTTGACAACATGGAAATATATAGTAAAAAATAGATGAATGACTTTTTAGACTTTCTCTTCATGTTTTAGCTCTGTCAAAGAAATTAAACTCTTTTCTTAAGTAGCAAAATTGTTTTAATTAAAATAAAATAATAACTATAAAATATTTTACGATGAATGAAAGGATCATTACATTTTATTTGAAAATGATGATGTCGTTGTCTCGTTTTTAAAGTATGAAATCTTATATAATTTCGACGATTCATGATCAAAAGATACAGTGTATGCAAATATATATGAAATCAGCGTTGTTTTTTTTTAAATTTAATTTATTAAAAAAAATTAAAATTAAATTTAAAAAAAATTTAATTTTTATTTAACATTAACTTAATCAAGACTACATGATTATTTTTAAAAAAAATAAGTTACGAGTGGATTTATTTGTTGCTTTTTAGACGTGTGCGAACACTTTGGATTCCTTACCATGATCTTATCTTATCATTTACAGACGCTACTTCTATACAGAAGATTATTGCGTCCTACGCTTATCATTGGTTTATATCTAGTTTTGAAATTGTATTAGAGTTTTAAATGTTGATAGTGTTGGTTTCAAATGTTGATAGAGTTGGTTTTAAATGTTGATAGTGTTGGTTTTAAATGTTGATAGTGTTGGTTTTAAATGTTGATAGTGTTGGTTTTCCTGGTTTCCTCAGCCAAGCCATTCCCCACTTTGATTCAAGTTGTTATGTAGTTGTTATCTTGTTGTCATGTAGTTGTTATGTAGTTGTAATGTAGATGTTATGTAATTGTCATGTATTTGTTATGTAGTTATGTGGTTGTTATGTAGTTGATACGTAGTTGTCATGTAATTGTCATGTAGTTGTTATGTATTGCCAGTGTTCACGTGTTGAATTACTTTATCTCTGAGGAGGATGTGGTTGTCATGTGGTTGTCATGTGGTTGTCATGTGGTTGTCATGTGGTTGTCATGTGGTTGTCATGTGGTTGTCATGTGGTTGTCATGTGGTTGTGATGTGGTTGTCATGTGGTTGTGATGTGGTTGTCATGTGGTTGTGATGTGGTTGTCATGTGGTTGTGATGTGGTTGTCATGTGGTTGTGATGTGGTTGTCATGTGGTTGTCATGTGGTTGTCCTCTGTTCCTGTCAGAATGTAGCTTATGGCCCTAAAGTAACCTTCCCTCCCCCTTTTAATATGTACACCTTGGTTGTTCAAGATCTCGATTGCGGCCATAATATACAAACTTGTCAAAAGTAAGGCCAAGAGTTGTGCTAAGACGCTCTCTTTTTGAAATTGTTAGTGGGTTAAAAGTCCTAAACTGCATTGGTTTTGAGACAGGTTGTATCACGATGATGCCTGTTTCTTCACCTGTGCTTTCTTGTTCCTTTTGTTGTATGCTCCCATTGCATTAACTTTAACAGAGTCATCAGGGAACTGATTGGATGAAGAAACCTGTTAATTGCTGTAAACTTTTACGTTACTGATATTGTAATTGTAGGTGTTTCTTAGTATTTTGTCAGTCGATATATTCTTTAGCTACAGTCTTCCCTTGTTTAATCATTCTACCACGAGGTAGGGACCAATCCATCAGGGTTTCATGAATTATATTTACGCCTTTCAAAAGAAATTAGGCTGGTTTAAAATAAAATAATAGGGCGCGGCGAGATCAGATGATTTTTTTGAATACAGATTAAACGGAACGCAATCCATGCTTCATAACAATAGATAAATGCATGGAAAGCGGACAATCCAACATTTGCGAAATCCAATAAGGATGACCATACTGTTTTAAGGGTAACACAGGTAAAAATGAATTGCGCTGATTTAAAAAATAACAATAATTTGCGCTACTGGAACAAAGGTTTCATTTTGAATCTCTTAAGACGCCGCAAAGGCAAACCGAATTACAGATAAAGGTTCGGAAATACGACAAGCAACATTGGGGAAGTCAAATGATGTTTCCCACACTTTAGTCGGCCTATTCTTTTAACTATTTTGCAGATCAGTGTATATTCTCATAGATTTTTTTTAAAAAGGGAAAACGCCATGATATGTTTATTTCAAAAACAAAATGAAGATAGCCCTAAACCGTGGTTGCCAGTAACATTTAAAATGTATGCGAGGAAAAAAACATCCATGCATAATTTAATTTAATACTTTAAAAAAATCTTTATTGCCATACTCAAAATAATTAAACAAAAATAATTTGATTAATATGCAAGGTACACGAAAAAAAATATTCGCAAGTGTTTGAAAAGCTACAACTATAGTCCCTATCGCGGTTAAATTATTTTAAAAAAAATAATAATCAATTATGTATTGTTTGAATTATTCAACTTTTAAATTCAAAAGAAAACGCTGATTCCATCTAGACTCGTGTAGACTGTAACTTTAGATAAAAATTTACCGTCCTATCAGACATCGTAATTAAAGAAATTATGTTATTATTGTTATTTTATTGTCAATAAAACATATTTCCTACTTAAGAGATGATTTTAACTTCTCTGAAGTAGCTAAAACTCTAATAGAATGTCTATGTAGTCAGTCAGTCGTTTTTTACTATATATCCTCATGTTGATAAAGGGGTATATTCTGGCCTGGAGGGGTATAATCTGGCCTAGGCCAGTTTAACCCCCGGGGTATATTCTGGCCTAGGCCAGTTTATACCCGGGTATATTCTGGTCGGGGGTTTAATCTGGCCTGTTACACCGGGTGACACCCATCAGGGTGACACCCAAGCCTAAAATTTACTGTGTACGATTTTATGTCCGAAAAAAAAAGAAGACACATTTTTTTTTCATCTAGAATGAAATTGAGAAATACAATGAAATACGTTTAAACCGAAAACTTATTAATAAAATAAAATATCAGTTAACAGGCAATAATAAAACGTCTCCACAAACTGCCATAAAACTATTTAGGGAAAAAGGGAAAAAAGCCGCACAATTAAAAAAAAAGGCTGGACATAAAAGAAGCGGTGTCTTTTGTTTTAGAAGAAAATCCAACATACTGGGCTTTGACATACCGACACACGGAGTTAGCCTGTGAGACCAATCCCAACTCACTACTTACCGACACACGGAGTTAGCCTGTGAGACCAATCCCAACTCACTACTTACCGACACACGGAGTTAGCCTGTGAGACCAATCCCAACTCACTACTTACCGACACACGGAGTTAGCCTGTGAGAACAATCCCAACTCACTACTTACCGACACACGGAGTCAGTCTGTGAGACCAATCCCAACTCACTACTTACCGACACACGGAGTCAGCCTGTGAGACCAATCCCAACTCACTACTTCCTCCACGACATTTGAAAGGGGGGGGGGTAATATTTTTCTTCAAAAAAATAAATAGATAGGTTTTCTTTGTTGTTGTTTTTATTTTATTTATTTATAGTAAAATAAGGTATTTAACGTGTTTGAGTTATTATTATTTAAATGTATAATTATTAAACATGCATATCTATGTTAATGTAATGTAATTATTAAACATGCATATCTATGTTAATGTAATGTAATTATTAAACATGCATATCTATGTTAATGTAATGTAATTATTAAACATGCATATCTATGTTAATGTAATGTAATTATTAAACATGCATATCTATGTTAATGTAATGTAATTATTAAACATGCATATCTATGTTAATGCAATGTAATTATTAAACATGCATATCTATGTTAATGTAATGTAATTATTAAACATGCATATCTATGTTAATGTAATGTAATTATTAAACATGCATATCTATGTTAATGTAATGTAATTATTAAACATGCATATCTATGTTAATGTAATGTACTCTAAGAAACACGATTCTCGTATTTTTCTTAAGTATAGGTACTTTTTAAAATAACCTTTAGTACTAAATTAATTTCACATAAAAACATTTCAGAATTTTCGATTTCGTATGAAACGATTTTCACCGATAGATCGCGCGATGCGTACGTTCGGCAGCCGAGGTAAAGTTGATTTTGAACGACGCGATCAGAAGCGCACCTGCAGCGACGAATTTTTAACGTTGAAAACCGTCTGGACTGAACGTTATAAAGCATCTTACTGAACATATAATCTATTAAATTCAATAATTTTGTCTACAATTGATGATTCCACATTCTTGGAGCAGCAAAGGTGAGCCAGTTGTATCCTTTATTTAATTTTGTTAAAACAGGGAAAGATAGTGAGAATTTTCTCATTATTTTTGAGTCAAAATGCCACATTATAGTATAACATTTCCAGGTTAAATAATTCTTTAATAACGATTGACTAATTTTGAGAGAAAGTTACAAAAGTAAGCCAAATTACACTTAAATTTTGGACACGTTCAAAAGTTAGACGAATTTTAGAAAGTTTAATGTTCTTTTAAAGTATGACAGACAAGACTTAAACTTTAAAAAAATGGCATTCAATTAATTAATTAACTTTTTTCAATTTAAGGGTTGTTTGACATTCGCCCCCTAGAATAACAATGTTCTAAGTTAAGTTTTTGACAAAAAATGAGTTATTGCCGCTGGGATGTTGTCCATGTTTCAATCTATCATAGCAAAAATTGTGAAAGGTGTATCGTGAGACAATTTTGTAGGTAGTACAAAATAACAAGGTCCTAACTCAATATAAGTCTATCAAACATTACATAGAACATTATTCTAGGGGAGAGAATGTTGGGAACATTGTCCTTCTTTAAATAATAAATTTTGGCACATGTATGTCATTAAAGAGCGCACGATGAAAGTGAATGAAATTTTTTTAAAACACAAACGAATCGTGTAATGAAAACAATAGATTTGAGCTTTATTATTAAACAAATACAAAGCTCAACGTTACACCTTTCACAATTTGTGCTATGATAGATTGAAACATGGACAATATCCCAGCGCTTTTAAAATCAGAACAACTTGGAATTTCAGTATAGAACAGGCCCGGGTTAAAGAAAATGGTGACAGGTGAGAAAACAAGAGATGCTGGACTAACTCTGCAAGAAGAAAACAAAAGGTCGATGTTTGAGTGTATTATTCGTTTCCATTCTGAACTCCAGATCAGATCAAGTGCAATCAAGAAAGTAGCAACCATGTTTGAGGCTGTTCAAGCCAAAAGTCTTGATATTTGCCACTGAAGAAGAATTACTAAAGTCCATTCCAAGGTTGTCCACTTTCTATAATGAGTTGTCAGAGGAAGAGCTTTTATTAGAAATACCAAGGCTGAGAAGGCACCTGAAGGCAGCAGAGATCCATCTCAAAGAGGCTGAAGACTGGCCCGTACTTGACGTTTTGAAATTTGTAACTGAATGGGACTTCATAGAATCTCTCCCCTATCTCACATTGAGTTTACGATTATTTGTTACAATCTGTGTGTCTGTGGCTTCATGTGAAAGGAGTTTTTCAAAGCTAAAGCTTATAAAGAATTATTTGCAATCTACAATGGGGCAGTCAAGGCTTTCTGATCTTGCCATGTTATCTATTGAAAGTGATTCGGCACAAGAAATAGATTTCGATGACCTAATTAACAAGTTTTGAGTTTTAAAGGACAGAAAAGCTAAATTCTGATTTTTAAAATATACTTAATGACAATGTATTTTGAATTATTACATATTATTCTGATAATTGCTGATTTTGCAAACCCAAAACAGAACGGTTACAACCTTACTTCATTTGAAGTTGTACTGTAATTGTTGGTAATATAATCTAATTTTGGTAATGTAATGTAATTGTTGTAAATGTTAATGGAACGCAATGTAGATGCAAGTTTGTGAAATTTGAAAATATTACAGTTATTTAACCGTATTAATTAAAATTAATAATTTTATGTTAAAATAAAAACATTAATTACATTTTTTCTATTTAGTTCTTGGTTTTTAAGTGTTACAATATTTTACCTATCGACTTAAGATTCAACTTTCTCCTAATTCCTTTGTAACAAACATTTGATCTATATTTTCAAACGTTATTAAAGAATATGTGTGTTCCCGGTATTTGGCAGACTCGAGGAGATTTATGGGGCAAGTCGTGGGTGGAGCTATCAAGAGCTACCACCGCGGGTGACACCAACCTTAGTGACGCCTCTGTGTCTACTGAAACGTTTTACCAAATATATTGACTTGAATTGTGGGAACAAAATAACATACAGTTTAATTTGTCAAATTTAATTTTGACAGTTCAAAAGGCAATAACTATAATAATCTTAAAATATTATAACATCTGTATCTGTAATAAGATAAAATACTACAGACTGTTAATTAGTTAACAGCTTAATATCAAAGCTTCAATCACAACTATTAAGTAAAAATAACTGCTGTAGAGTTAAAGTCGATCAATGAAAAGAAGTTAAAAAAACAATTAACAAATACAGACATTAAGTCTAAAAAAATAATTTATGTTCTCGAGAAAAAATATTCTTCCCCACATGCTTTATTAACTACAAAATACACGACACAATGTAGCATGGCATCCTTTAATACAACCTTTGGGACACACGACACAATGAAGCATGGCATCCCTTAATACAGGGATGTCCAAAGTCCAGCCCGCGGGCCAAAACCGGCCCGCGAAGCCGTTTTAACTGGCCCGTGGCCTCATCTGAAATAATTAATTAACCGACCTATTATTTCTGTAAATATAGTATATTTATTAGAATAGTAGAAATTTTGTTCTGTTTCGAGTATGTCAAATGATGGTAAAAATCTGCGTTTATTATTATTTTTTTATACTACGTGGAAATTGGTTGTTTTAAAACCCGATGAAGTTAATTTAACTAAAACCTCGACGGCCTATCGTAAAAGTTGATGATGTCATTTTATTTAATTTTTTTCCGTCGACTCTGAAGTGGAAACGTCGGTGAACTTAAAATTTTTTAAAAATGTTTTTGGATCACAATTTTTGAACCAAAAAATCGGCTTTTGTTATGTTCAACACATTTTGTTTATTTTACGGTACGTAGGGCAAAATAAACATCTTTTTTCCATAACGCTGCAATTATTTATCAAATTTAATGATTTCTATCTTATATTACAGACGCTCTTGCACACTGAAGATTATTAAATTGCGTCTCATTATTTTAATGATTGAATTTGAATGAATTATTGAACAAAATATTTATTTATTTATAAAGTCTTGAAAATCGATTTATCGTTGTGATAGCATTGTCTGATTTAATCTCCACAGTCCTACAATTTAAAAAAAAATAATTAAAAGACCAGTAATTCAGTCTTTATCTAATTTTTTTTAAATGTTAAGATCTATAAATTTTGTAAATAACGAAACTGCTACGATCGGGAAAAAACAAAGAAGTTATAGAAAATTATAATTTTAAAAATAAAAATACATGTATAATCATACTCAAATTTGCTCATGTTGCTAATAAATGTTAAAATTTCATTATTAAATTCAGTCTGAAACTAAAACAAATCTACTTATCTATATGTATGTATTTATTTGTGTTATATTGATAGTGACGTTGATGTTATTTAGACAGTTTAATTCCTATTTTAGAATGGAGAAGGCAGGTAAAAAAGGAAAAGTTGATGAAGAAGCGCGCAGCTACAAAGAAAAGTGGAAAAAGGAGTTTTTTTCATTGAACGACATAACAAGTGTATGTGTTTGATTTGTTTGGAGTGTGTGGCTGTTTTCAAAGAATTCAATATCAAGCGGCACCACCAGACCAAACATGCTAACTATGACAATATGACTGAAACTGAGCGAAATGAGAAGCTGAAGTAACTGGAAGCTGGATTAACCTCACAGCAAAACTTATTTTCAAGAATCGGTCTGGCAAATGAAAATTCCTCAAAGGCAAGTTGTGAGGTAGCAAAACTGATAGCGAAACACAGCAAGCCATTTACTGATGGCGAATTTGTAAAAGAATGCTTGATGAAAATTCCCAGAAAGAAGCTTCAATGAGCAAATGCAGAGGTATGTTGCAGATATCACATCCCTGGCTGATGAATTTCAAAGACGCTTTCAGGACTTTGCAACTATTGAAAAGGAAATCATGTTATTTTCTTCACTTTTCTCTGTTGACCCTGATAATGCTCCAGACAATCTGCAGCTGGAACTCATTGAGTTGTAAAGTGATAATGAAATTCGCAGCAGACAACAACAGCTTTCTCTCAACGACTTTTACCGACAGCTGGATAAAGAGAGATTCAAAGAGATTCAAACATTTGCTAATAAAATGCTCAGCTTGTTTGGCTCGACATACTTGTGTGAGCAGACATTTTCACTTATGAATTTTAACAAGAACTGTGTGAGGGCAAGAATAAGTGACTCTCACCTACGTGATATAATACGTATCAAAACCAGTGGCATTGAGCCTGACCTCAACTATTTACTGCATTCAAGATCTCAGTTTCACCCTTCACATTAAAATGTTGCTATAAAAACTTCTCAAATTATGTCATTTTTATATAATTTTAATCCGCCCGCGAGCGTCTTTATTTCAAGGAATTTGGCCCGTCATGCAAAAAGTTTGGACACCCCTGCCTTAATACAACCTTTGGGACACATGACACAATGCAGCATGACATCTCCTAATACAACCTTTGGGACACACGACACAATGTAGAATGGCATCCCTTAATACAACCTTTGGGACCCGGAAATACCATCCATATCTTTAAACTCTCCCATTGACAAAATACATTTTACGTAATATTCAAGAACAGAAAAAAATAATTAGGCTGTCAAAGCGGCATATGTTCGGGAAAATTCTATTAGATGTTTATTTTGGGTGATGGTTTCCCAAAGTGGTTCCACTATTACTTAAAAATAACATAACACGTATATTTTACGTTTAAAGTAGTATACTATTTGAAATACGTTCTAATTTACATTGTTACTATAAGAGTAAAATTATAAAAGTCTATACAGGACGTTCCAACTATCAATGTTTATTTAAGAGAAAAAAAACTTCCAAAGTATCCATAGACGGCTGGATAGTGACGTCAATAGTGCGCTCGCCTCACAAGCTGAGGGCGTGGGATCTAGCCAACGTTAAAGCCACAATAAAAATGCTGATAAATGACTATCTCTAAGAAAGTCATCTGCTGAACTGGAAGGGAGATGGGGCGCCCACCAAGGTCTACCAAGCACCCAGTAAGTTCTAATGGAAACATTAGAACCCCCTACGACCACCAAGGTCTACCAAGCACCCAGTAAGTTCTAATAGAAACATTAGAACCCCCTACGACCACCAAGGTCTACCAAGCCCCCAGTAAGTTCTAATGGAAACATTAGAACCCCCTACGACCACCAAGGTCTACCAAGCCCCCAGTAAGTTCTAATGGAAATATTAGAAACCCATACGACCAGCAAGGTCTACCAAGCACCCAGTAAGTTCTAATGGAAACATTAGAACCCCCTACGACCCCCAAGATTACGGGACATATACATATCAAACTTTTAAAAAAAATTTTCAGAGCCGCATTGAAGCACTATTGTTTAAAATCATACACGCATTTAGAAATTATTTTAGTGAATTTTTAAAAATAAAAACGTTGTTTATTTGAATGTAATAATTTAAATTGCAGTTCTTATAAGCCTTATCATATGTTGAACAAATTTCAGTTACAAAATCACAAATATTTAACGAAGTAAAATGTATGAATAGAAACACATTACAATAAGACTCATGATTGTAGTTAACATTAATTTCTATGATTCTGCTGAGAAGTCTTTGAACTAGCAAGTTTCTTTAAATCTGGTTGGTATCACATATTTGAGAAATTCTTAGATAAATATAAATAATAATTACTCAGATAAAATATAAGCTCAAATCTTAAGGCTTGCAATGTTCCATGACTAAAGTATTTTCTAATGGAATGACGTATTTCATTGACATAACAATGTCGTGGGTTAGCGAACACTAGACCATTATTTTACACAATGGTTAAACACATTGTTTTAAATGTAATCTTCCAGACACAGTTCTGTATGTCACAGCTAATAAATAGAAGAAATGAAGTTGCTATCTTGGGATTTTTTTTTATTATTCCAAATCATTTAATGTTGCTTTTAACCTTTATAATTTCTCAAGCTACATTTGTTTAGATATATGTGAAGGAATTGAAACGAATTTGATAAAGTAGCACGTGTTAAATAATGTGACTCTGAGGGATGTGGTTTTCTATATATATCAAAATACTGACATCAAGGTTACAACATTGAACTCTACTTATTTTTAATAAATCTCAACAAACTCTTAGTGACATACCAGACTGAAAGTTTAAATATCATTTTTTTTAAATGTTTGATTTGCATGTTCTTTTCCTAATTTCATGTCAAGGTAATGTATGACGTCACGCTATTTTTTAAAAAAAATGTTATTTCCAAGGAAACAATAAAACTTACGAATTATGTTTCTGTTATCAGTGTATGTTGACCATATAAAGATCATGTACAAACAAAATTATAATTCATAATGTGATCTTTCACGCCCCCCCCCCTCAAACACTAAAAATATTAAACAAAAATAATAATAATAAAATCAAACAAGGGAAAAAAATTGCTTAAAAATTATAGACGAAAAGGAGAACATTTGAAAAAAAAGATTATTGTGTTAATAACAAAGCAGATTCAAGTCCTCACACGTTACTTAGAAATCTATCAATATTTTTTGTGATATATAACTTTGACTCATATATTAATGTGTAGTGTTATGTTACAGTAATGTAGTTTCTCTAAGTTTTGAGTTCAATAAATTTGATTGAAAAGTTTTCATTTGCCAATTTTGATCTAATTTACAACAATCATAAAGATATTTTTAAATCCCTAATTGTGTACAAGAACTTAATGCCATTAGTCTTAGGGGCCATCCATAAATGACGTCACGCGCCTAGGTAAGGGGGAGGGTGGTCAAGCATTTGTGACGAAGTGTGACGATGGGGAGGGGGGAGGGTAAAGAAATGTGACGTCACATCAACAAAAAAGTGGCGCATCTTTTAATAAAATGTTTCCTTAACTACCGTAATTCATTGCTTGCAATTTATTTAATGACGTTTTCAATGGATTCACGCGTGTTATATGTCAAAATTTTGACAAACTACAAGGTATTTTGATACAACTTTTCCCTCTGAACATGAAACAAAAATCATAAAACACATAAAAAGATGTTGGTTCTTTGAATCAATCAATGACAGGAAGTTAACGAGTCTTTGAAATACGCCGACATTTTTTACCGTATATACTCTTTCTAAAGTCGACCACTTTTGGACAAAATGTAGGGGGGAAAATTTGGAGGAGGGTCGGCTTTCGAGCTTATGTGATTTCTGCATTTACATTGAATATCGGTGTTGTTATTGCAGATGCTCAAGGTCCTATTCTACATTCTACAAGATTCGACTTCTCTACCAGAAGCTATAAAATAATATTAAGGATATGCACTTATCTTATATAATCTACTCATTGTAGTTATTTTTGTGAATGTTTTATTAATAAATGATTCTAAAAATTTTCTTTTCAACGACAAATTTTAATGTACGCGCCTTCACAACTTTTTACACACACACACACAAATAAGTTTTAAAAAAACGGTTACTGTTTAACTCTTGACTAACAAAGAGCACAAAGACAAATATAGGTGCGACATTAAACAATCATTATGATCGATTTAGTTTGTAGTTTATAAATAACAAAAACCGTAAAAAAACCAAGTTTTTGACTATAAATCCTTTATGTACGAGACGTAACTAAAAGAATGTTCATTATAATACGCAGCGCAAGACCATCCAAAAATACAAAATTGTAGTTGTGTCGTAAAACATGTTTAATATAATGCGCACCGATCAGGAATATGTTTATAAAAAGTGTTGTCAATAAAATACGCACCTTATTGCGCGACAGAAAGGTTGTTCAATATAATACGCACCGCGACGCTCTATCTCAAAAAATAGCATGATACATAGGAATAAATAAAATAATCTAAAAAATCAATAATTTAATTACGGTACATGCGATCGATCTGAAATTTTGATACATTGTTTTTATCATCGGTACAAAACTGCCTGCACAATTTCAGCTCGCTAGCTTACGAGAAAGTGGGTTAAAAATCGATCCAAAGTTTTGGCGACAAGCAAGGCGCAAGCAAGCAGACACCACGAGTTAATATAAAGGATTTAATTAAAAAAACCGTAAAAAACCAAGTTTTTGACTATAAATCCCTTTATGTACGAGAAGTAACTAAAAGAATGTTCATTATACTATGCAGCGCAAGACCATCCAACAAATACAAAATTGTAGTTGTGTCGTAAAACATGTTTAATATAATGCGCACCGATCAGGAATATGTTTATAAAAAGTGTTGTCAATAAAATACGCACCTTATTGCGCGACAGAAAGGTTGTTCAATATAATTCGCACCGCGACGCTCTATCTCAAAAAATAACATGATACATAGAGAATAAATAAAATAATCTAAAAATTCAATAATTTAATTACGGTACATGCGATCGATCTGAAATTTTGATACATTGTTTTTATCATCGGTACAAAACTGCCTGCAAAATTTCAGCTCGCTAGCTTACGAGCAAAGTGGGTTAAAAATCGATCCAAAGTTTTGGCGACGACAATCAAGCAAGCAAGCAACCAGACACCACGAGTTAATGTAAAGGATTTAATTTTTTAAAAAACGTAAAAAAACAAGTTTTTCACTATAAATCCTTTATGTACTAGACGTAACTAAAAGAGTGTTCATTATAATACGCAGCGCAAGACAATCCAAAAATACAAAATTGCAGTTGTGTCGTAAAATAATTTTTAACATAATGCGCACCGATCAGGAATATGTTTAGCTTACGAGGAAATGGGTTAAAAATCGATCCAAAGTTTTGGCGACCGACAATCAAGCAATCAAGGGTACAAACAACCAGACACCACGAGTTAATATAAAGGTGTTAATAAAAAAACGTTAAAAAAAAACAGTTTTTTACTATAAATCCTTTATGTACGAGAAGTAACTAAAAGAATGTTCATTATAATACGCAGCACAAGACCATCCAAAAATACAAAATTGTAGTTACGCCGTAAAACATGTTTAATATAATGCGCACCGATCAGGAATATGTTTATAAAAAGTGTTGTCAATAAAATACGCACCTTATTGTGCGACAGAAAGGTTGTTCAATATAATACGCACCGCGACACTCTATCTCAAAAAATAACATGATACATAGGAATAAATAAAATAATCTAAAAAATCAATAATTCTAATTACGGTACATGCGATCGATCTGAAATTTTTGATACATAGTTTTTTATCATCGCCACCAAACTGCCTGCTAAATTTCAGCTCGCTAGCTTACGAGGAAGTGGGTTAAAAATCGATCCAACGTTTTAGCGACCGATAAGCAATCAAGGGTTCAACCAGACACCACTAGTTAATATAAAGGATTTAAAAAGGTGTACCATTTTGTTTACGCTTGCCTATTATTGTTTGGGGTCGGCTTACGAACGGGTTACACACTTTTAATACTAGTGTCTTCCAAAAGAAAAAGGTCGGCTTATGAACTAACGGGCTATAGAACGATTATATACGGTAGTTATCAGTTGAATGAGCCAATTTTTTTTTAAATCTACCCCCCCCCCGTCATTCCCATCCCCCACTCCTATCGTGACCATTGTCAGGGTATGAGAATCACTGCGAATGATTGTGGTGAGATTGTTGTGAGCCAGTGTTGGAGTCGGGTCAAGGCGTTGTTGACGGGTATGAACTCCTATCACGGGAATAATGTCTAGTGATGTCTGAGTGAACTTCTGGTCACACGGGATATGTCAGGGACATGACCAGAGGACACGCCAGGGTCAGTTGAGACCAGTTGGGGGGTATATAAGAGAGTAGTCGAGACGAGTGCGGGGTGTTGCAGAGAGTTGTGTACTTCGCACAGTGTTGTGCGGTCAGACCGGTCAGGATAGACCGGGGAGCTGCAGGGTTGCAGTAAAACAGAGTTGAGTTTAACGTCGCCCAGAAGCGGTCGGGTCGGACCGAGGGCATGCTTGAGCATACAGCCGTTATATATAGATGTATTTTATGTCAAGGCAAGACAGCCAGTTGTACAGTTGTTTATAGTAGAATAAACATTGCATCGTTACACAGACTTGTGTCATCTCTTGTGTATGTTGTGTGTAGCGGAGAGCAAGGCACAATCCACCTAAACATAGAGACTTAACATGGGGGCCCGAATTGTCTCTGGATTGCCAAGCACCGCCAAACACTACGAGAGATGGGACGGAACCACATCAGCACAGCGGTATGTGCGCCTGTACTTTTCAGTACAGCGCCTCTGATACAGACTACTGTATCCATCGTAGGGCATACGTCTTACAACAGCACAACGACGATCAACCAGCGACGAACACGGGCAGACAAGGCAACGATCAGCGGATTTCTGATAGACGAGGCCTAGCAAGTCCCAGTACGGAACATTACCAGCCAGAAGACCAACTACAAGAGATACCTCGAACCAGAACCAGCAAAACAATGACGTCGGAACCAGCACAGCAACGACGTCTGAACCAGACGGTGCCAACTACGAGAGAAGACGATTACAAACTGTACCGGGAGGTCAAGTTGCAGAACCAACCATCCCGCCCCAGCTACAGTGGGACCCTGAGGAGCTGAGACGACCCACAGCACCACAGTTCAAATCGGGACAAGTTCGAGAAGATATTCAAGGTGGAGAAAAACATTACTAAGTGACAAGGAAACTGCAAAAAGTGTGACTTTGTGAACTTCTTACGAATGGATATTTATTGTGTAATGGGACTTTCATTGTATATGGATATTATGTCTGAAATATAACCCACAGTAAGTACGTACTTAATTACTTATAAAATAGTGTTAAATTGGGGAAGTGTGCTATTGCAAGATTGATCTGTTAGATAATATATATAGATATAGCATACCTGTCAGATATAAACGGACAATAAGGGAAGCTAGATTTTGGTTCTGCCCGACAATAAGTAAGTTGTAAGTTATTGTAGAAGTAGAATGGAAACTAGAAGCAGTAGTAAGGGTATAAACATGGACGAGAAATTAGAGTCGTTTAAAAAACAAGGGGAAAAACTCGCACTCAGAGGGGAGGAACTAGACGAATATGTGAGAGAGCAATGGAAAGATTTTCAAACACAGGAAAGGTTAAGGGAACAGAGAGGAGTATGACGAGAAACAGAGACAGAAAGAAAGGGAGCACGCATTGAAATTGGCAGAAATTAAAAGGAAAGACGTAACTGAACTGGACATGACAGGCCACTCGAGAGAAAACAAAGACCTTCGACAAATATTAAAAAATTTGCAAAAATTCGACGGGTCCCAAGAACTCGACGAATATGTGGCGACATTCGAACATGTAGTGGCTCAGGCGAAAGTGCCAAAAAGTCAATGGCTGATAGAGCTACAAGTAAGGCTAACGGTTGAGTTACAATCATTCTTAATGACGGAAGACGTTAGGACAAAACTGCATGATTATGACACTGTCAAGCGACTCCTTTTGCAACATGCAGGATTTAATGGGGAGAAGTACAGGGAAGCGTGGAATCGTCTAGCACCGGAGAGTAATAATTTTAGATTATTTCACTCAAAATTGGTTAGAAGTTTAGACAATTGGGTGGCCAGTACAAAAACAGAGAGAACATTTGAGGGGTTGAGGGATTTATTATGTAGAAAACAAGTTATTATTGAACATGAATGAAGAGGCTGTTAAATGCATCCTAATGAATAATGCCCCCAAATGTGAGGACGTACTGACACAAATTGACCATATAAAGTCGGCAGGACAAGGACAATTAAGTCGGAAAGTCAATACACAGCCACTGGTAGGGGGTGTGGCGGAATATAGGGGTGAATATGGAGGCAAGTCTAGAAGTCGCTCGACGGAGGGCCGAGTAATGGGTACATGCTTTAACTGTGGTCAGAGGGGTCACATAATGGCCAACTGTCGACAGAAATGGGCCAATAATAGGATGCCTGCAAATGCGAAGGGAAATCAGTATAAAAGCTCAGACCAGAAATATAACTATGGAAATAAGTATCCATGGTACAGCCAGGATAGGTGACTAAGCAAAGATTGCAAACAGGGCCGTACTATACAGTGGCAGGGGTATAAACCTAGAAAAGGGTGGCAGTTTCGCAATACACAATGGGGGGGGAAGTATGAGCGATATTTTTAGAAAGTCCACGGGTAGGTTAAATGTCGAAAAATGCTTGTTGTTAGGGAAGGAAGCTTCTCTTCTTAGAGACACCGGCTGTACAATCGTAGGGTGCAGAAAGAGTCTAATACCAAAAAAATACATGACTGATCAGACCTTTACAGTTAAACTTATCGATGGGACAATAAAAACGTTTGAAACTGCTATAGTAGACATTAAAACCCCTTATCTCTGCGGTAGATTTTTGTCCGCCCTTTTTGAAGATCCGGTAACAGATGTGATTTTAGGAAATGTTAGATCAGACGAGGACCCACCATTCCATCACGGTAACGTAGTTACCAGGGCCCAGAATAAACGAGATAAAGGGGGAGGACCACAAATGAAAACTGTGATTAGTACAATTCCCAAAAATATTTGAACACATCAATTTAGCTGAGGAGCAGGCAAAGGATGGTGGATTAAATAAACTATGGCAAAAAGCTAAAAGTCAGAGGGTGGAAAACACCAAACAAGGAATAATAACGTTTGAAATAAACAATAATATACTATACAGGATATTTATTTCTAAAATAGATAACAGTGTTGAAAAAAAATTGGTGATTCCGAAACCATACCGACGATTAGTCTTAGAAACGGCTCATACAACAGCATTAGCCGGACACATGTCAGTCAGAAGAACCAAATACAGAATTTTTTCTCAGTATTTCTGGCCACGTATGAGCATAGATATCAAGAAATTCATTAAGTCTTGCCCTATTTGCCAAAAAGCACGTCCACCGGGGAGCATAAAACCCATAGAGTTAGGTCAAATGGAAGTGATCGGAACACCATTTCAGAAGGTTGCTATTGATATCGTAGGGCCATTACAATTAAGTGATAATAGGAATAGATATATCCTTACGTTGGTAGATATGGCTACTCGTTGGCCTGAAGCTATTGCGCTAAAAATATAACAACACAAGACGTTTATGAGGCCCTATTAACAATATTCTCTAGAATGGGATTCCCGGAAGAGATCTTGTCAGATAACGGGCCCCAGTTCTCCTCCGATATGTACAAACAGGTGTGTGAATTGTTTAACATAAAATCCAGTCACTCTTCTATTTACCACCCACAGTCTAACGGGATGGTGGAAAGATTAAATGGCACCCTAAAAAGCATGTTAAGAAAAGTGGCAGATGAGGAACCCAACAATTGGGATAGATTTTTGCCGGCAATTTTGTTTGCATATCGGGAAGTTCCGAACGAGACAACGGCAATGTCTCCTTATGAACTCCTCTTCGGGCGAAAAGTGAGAGGACCAATGTCAATTTTAAGGAAAATACTGACAAATGAAAATACGACAGAGGAAGGTAAAACAACATATGAATATATAATAGACCTCAAAAACAGAATAAAATCAGGGTTATATAAAACAGAGGCAATCACGAAAGGAAAGGCAAATAAATATAAACAATATTATGATCAAAGGGCTAGAGAGAAAGATATACAATTGGTGACAAAGTGCTCGTGTTGAAACCTAAAAAAGGAAATAAACTCGCTCTGTATTCAGAAGGTCCATTCACCGTCACGAGAAAATTATCGAAATTTAATGTAGAGATTGCGAAGGGACATAAGCGTATAGTTTATCACCTCAACAGATTAACAAAATTTGTCGAAAATAACATGGATAACACAGATGCGAACTTATCGGCAGCAGAGAAAAATGAAAAGACAATTAATGGTGCCAGTGCCACAGTGATAGCCGAAGAAGAAGAGGAAGATGTAAATAGTGAAGACATTAAGCAAATTCCGTTAATCAACGTCAAGGTTAATTCAGGCATTGACATTAATAAGGAACTAACGGAGAAACAGAAAAGACAAGTTGACGATATGGTGCAAGAGTACAAAGAAATCATTTCAGATATCCCAGGGAAAACATCGGCGGGTACGCACAAAATAGAATTATTAGACTCTAAGCCCATTAACGTAAAACCTTATGCAATACCTATACATATGATTCAAAGTCTAAAAGAAGAGATTAGTATGATGTTAGAACTAGGTATAATCGAGGAATCACAGTCACCATATTGCTCTCCCTTAGTTTTAATTAAGAAAAAAGATGGATCGATTCGGACTTGCGTGGATTATAGAAAATTGAACGCAATTACAAAAAAAGTAGCAGAAGTTATACCTAACCAGGATAAACTTCTAGAACACATGAATAAAGCCAAATACTTTACGAAACTAGACTTAACAAAGGGATATTGGCAAATACCTCTTGAGGAGAAAAGCAAAGAATACACAGCTTTTCAAGGCCCAGACGGGGCATATCAATATAACTTTATGCCATTCGGATTGGCAACCGCACCGGCAACGTTCAATAAAATTGTTAAGAAATTATTCAAAGGAGTAAAAGAGGTAGTTACTTATTTTGACGATATCTGTGTATACACAGACGACTGGGAGTCACATATACGAGTTACTCGAGAGGTTTTAGAGATTTTGAAAAAGGCAGGGTTCACCATTAAACCATCTAAGTTAGAAATAGGTAAAGAATCAATCGAATTTCTGGGACATAGAATTGGAGCAGGCATCTTAAAACCAGACATGAACAATATAAACAAAGTGTTGGAAATAGAACGACCCAAAAATAAGAGACAAGTAAGGGGACTAGTTGGCCTAATAGCGTATTACAATAAATTTATACCTAATTTTTCAACGATAACAGCCCCATTGACGGACCTTACAAAGAAAGGTAAACCTAATAATATATGTTGGACTAAGGAATGCCAACAAGCATTGGATACAATCCAAAACTATTTAACAAATAACCCCATTTTGGTTCTGCCCGACATTAAGGAACCCTTTATAGTTCGTACAGATGCGTCAACGAAGGGATTGGGGGCATGTTTGATGCAGAAGAGAGACAATATGCTCCACCCGGTTAAATATATTAGTCGTAAACTGGTTGACAGGGAAACTAGATACTCAACAATAGAGAGGGAATGCTTGGCAATAATATGGGGAATTCAGAAATTATCCTACTATTTAATGGGGGCAAGATTTACGCTCCAGTGTGACCACCAAGCGTTAAAATATTTGAACACGACTAAATTTGAAAATTCAAGAGTTTCCAGGTGGTCTTTGATGTTACAGGAATACGATTTCAACGTGGAATACATTAAAGGTGAAGATAACATTATTGCAGATTTTTTATCTCGGCAATAAGCAGATATGGCAGCTGATTGGTTAGATATTTACATCAAAATTCGGCCGAGTCACGAAGGTCGAAAAACAAGTAGAGTTGCTTGTTCAGGGGGACTAATTTGGGTAGAAATTGAGGTCTGAGTCACCTCGGGCCAGTATTATTATTATATGAACATGATTGTAAGGTTTCATAGCGATTATGTACTTATGTTAGTTAGTACTTACGGATGGTTGTAAATAAATATGAGATGGTTGTATTTTCGTGCTGATGTTTTTTATTATAATTTTTGGCTCCGGGTGACCTCGGGCAAAATTTCATTATAAGGAGATGTAATTATATTATATATATATATATATTTTTTTTATGATATTATGATATATGATGATAATGATTTTGTTCATGATTATGAGTATTATGATGAATTATGTTGATTACGACTACTATATGCACATGATTGTTATATAATTGATTGTAATGGGTTAAATACAATCAGGCTGAAATGTCTATAGTTGGGATAAGTAGTTATCCCTATAACATTATCTCATGCTGGAGGTAATCCTGGAATAAATATCTTAAGGAATTTATATGAGGAACCAGTAGAGTCAGTTGGTAAATAGAAAACAATCTAGCGTAAAAATGGTCAATTGTTGGATACTAATATGTGAGGTGTTATGACCAGTAGTAGGTCGAAGGTTGGTTCTTTGAGATTAAAGATAATGATAACGTACGAGTTGCGGGTTAGTGAAGTCGTATAAAGGTACGACCAAGTGGATTTATGCTCTGTGTTGTATATACTAGTGTTTTTTTCATGCAATGTTGTGTATAAAATTATTTTGAAAGATATTATTTCATTATGTATTATATTATTGTAATTGTAATGTGCAGTGATTCCATGCCCTGACTTTGTTGTATTGTGAGATTCTACCCGTAAGTAGAATCTAACGGAAGAGGGGGGATATGTCAGGGTATGAGAATCACTGCGAATGATTGTGGTGAGATTGTTGTGAGCCAGTGTTGGAGTCGGGTCAAGGCGTTGTTGACGGGTATGAACTCCTATCACGGGAATAATGTCTAGTGATGTCTGAGTGAACTTCTGGTCACACGGGATATGTCAGGGACATGACCAGAGGACACGCCAGGGTCAGTTGAGACCAGTTGGGGGGTATATAAGAGAGTAGTCGAGACGAGTGCGGGGTGTTGCAGAGAGTTGTGTACTTCGCACAGTGTTGTGCGGTCAGACCGGTCAGGATAGACCGGGGAGCTGCAGGGTTGCAGTAAAACAGAGTTGAGTTTAACGTCGCCCAGAAGCGGTCGGGTCGGACCGAGGGCATGCTTGAGCATACAGCCGTTATATATAGATGTATTTTATGTCAAGGCAAGACAGCCAGTTGTACAGTTGTTTATAGTAGAATAAACATTGCATCGTTACACAGACTTGTGTCATCTCTTGTGTATGTTGTGTGTAGCGGAGAGCAAGGCACAATCCACCTAAACATAGAGACTTAACAACCATGTTTTAAAAATTACCTAGTCTAAAAGTTTTTAAAAGTATATATTTGAAATATTCAAAGATATTTACTGTAATAACAAAAATAGATGAAGGTTCTTTTGATGTTTTTTTTTGGTTGAAAATAATTTGGGCCTGATTAAAATTTGTTAATGTTAAAGGTTTGGTTTGTAAATCGTTGTTAGTGTAATAACTGTTACCACCCGCCCACAGGTATTGACGCGCCTTGCTGAAAAAAATTAACAAACTCGCGCTCATTTCCTTGTGTTTCTTGTGTTTGCCTAGCAGAAAAACTGATTTTAATAATGATTGTACAAGACGTACACATTTGTCAGTATGTAGAAGCATAACTAGGTTTTCCGCGCCACTGGCTGATTCCTAATTTATTTTTTGGTGCCCTTGACAAATTTAAGATTTAAGGTTTTTTTCAATACTAAATTTGAATAAATTAAAGGATTAGCACTCGGTGCCCTTGGCAACTGCCCCAATGCCATTTCGTTGTTACGCCTCTGTCAGTATGTAAAGTTTTATCAATTAAAAAGTTACTACCGCAACCAATGTGCCCTTTAATCCCCGTGGTTGCGCGGGCGCTCAGTTCTTTGGCCGACGCCGCGCAGAGGTTTAGAATATCTGCGCAGCGAATCGTGTAGTATTGCACACAAAAAAAAAGGATGCTGTGCAAATTTGCTCACGACTTTTTTTTTACTTTGCAGTTGCACACGCACCTTAGAGGGAACATTGACCGCCGCCTAGCGGACATTAGCTTTTCAAGCTGCTGGACCCTATGACCTGACTGAATAATACGTCATTTTTTGTCGACATTTCGTTTGAATGTTCAGTTTACTGTAGTTTAAGTTTATGAATATGGCGAATGCATTTACAGCTGGAATAAAAGTTTGTAGAACACAATAGTACGTCTTTGGAAGTATGCTGTTAGCCACTGTGTGAAATCAGGTGCATAGATGGCGGCTAGGTTGCGTTCTATAGCCGTCATGACCGCGAAAATTATGCGGCGTTTTGGACGAATACCTGCGCAGCTATTTTCAACAATATTGACAGCCCTAGTTATGACTAGGGATGTACCTGATTGCGGCTCCAGCAAATCTGGAATCCGGCCATTTTTACAAAGCTGGTCCGGCAGAATTTCACTTCATAAATTCAGCCAAATCCGGCTGGCCATAGAGCCATAATATATATATATATATATATATATATATATATTATATATATATATATATATATATAATTATATATAATGGATCCGGCCATTTTTACAAATACGACTTGGCTTCGGCTCCGGCCAGATTTCATAATCTGTCTGAATCCGACTGCGACCGGTTTAAATAAAAATTGAATCCAGTACTCGCCTAGTTAGGATATTAAATAGATTGTAGACTTACACTAAATACATATTTAAATGTCAAAAAATATGCTTGAAACATGCTTTTTTTCAATTGGAAAATACGGCTTGGTTGGGGAGGGGGGTAAAAGCTTTATGACGTAATATTGGAAGGGGGGGTCTAAGTTTTTGTGACGAAGTGTGACGAGGGGGGGGGTGTTTCTAAAATCGTCCAAAATCGCGTGACGTCATTTATGGTCGGCCTCTTAAAACTTACTGATATTCATTTAAGTAGATGCCGATCGGTATTTTTTTTTATTTTAAAAGAGAGTTGTATGTATTTAATATAATACTATCATTCATGCCTAACTTTCTTGCTAAAAATAAAAGAATCGCTCATATTCTGAAGCTCAGAAACACACACAAGTGAACATCAGTACATAGCAACAATTATAATCAAACATGATAGAGTGAACAACATTGTTTTCAGAAATAAAATAATATTTGTCTTGATCTGTAAGAATTAATGTATACTCTATTCCTTAGCAATACATTTTGACGATCAGTTTTCAGTACTTATTACATGTAAAAGACAAGACCAATAGTTGACCAATGGACGAACCTTTACACTGTGGCCAACATAAAGAACGTGGCATGAGGCAAAGTTATTTATTAAATTTATTTATTAATAAGGATTACGTAATGTATGGTATATAAAATGTTAGTAAATTCTAATGAATTTAATTGTCAAGGTTTTATAAAATAATAAATGAATTAAATTAACTAACTTAATGAAAACTTAAAATATTTAGTCGCTTACAGACATAACCACTTAAATCCATAAATCTGCTAGTTGTTATTTTAACTTACTTAGACATTTAAAATTGTATTACAATATAATTTCCTAACTCTAAAAAGTAGGGATTTAAACTTTACCTTAATGATGAATGTTAAGAGAAAAAAACAAAACAAAAAGGATCTGTGTTAGCTCAGATTAATTCAATGGAACATATAAAAGTCATTATGCCACATCTTACATGTTTGGTAAGTATGCGCATATAATTAAGACTAGAATTTAAATTTTAAAAAATAATAATTAATTTTTTTAAAAATATTTAGAATAATACTGGCAGTCATACTGGGCTTTTTCTCCGCGCCTGTATTTAGGATCCCATTTTGAACCCCAAAGATTATGACCCTGATCAATTATGTGATCCAGTTCTTGGTCAAACCCTTCCCCCTCCCCATTTGATTTCCCCATTTCTTTGAAATTACATACCCCATTACAATCCCGTTGTGTACTGGGATCCCATTCGTAAAGTAAACCCCTTTTCCCTATAAAATACATCTACTTTAATGGGATCACATAGCTCAGTATTATCCCATTGCATAAAGTTATCCCGTTTTTTTATAGAATCCCTTGCCCTCATTTGATTCATTACTTCATTTGAGATGTAATGCATAATTATATCATGTTGTTATAACAGAAAAGCCTAGCATTCATTGATGTCACATTATCCATGCGAATTCTATTTACTATAGTCCATTGGAAAGTGTTTCCAAATGCTTGTATGCATTCCAATAAGATCCCTTTCTGATTCGGGATAATATCCACTGTTGTTACACTTTCTCGGAGTCATTAATTCTGCTTAGAATTAGAGATACGATTCATTATGGTTGTAATCATTATAACAATTATGACTAGGGAGATATTTTAAAATACCAAAACTCTGAGTTAGTCATGATGACTAGGAAGGCATACTAAAATACCAAAACTCTGAGTTAGTCATGATGACTAGGAAGGTATACTAAAATACCAAAACTATGAGTTAGTCATGATGACTAGGAAGGTATACTAAAATACCAAAACTATGAGTTAGTCATGATGGCTAGGAAGGTATACTAAAATACCAAAACTCTGAGTTAGTCATGATGACCACGAAGGTATACTAAAATACCAAAACTATGAGTTAGTCATGATGACTAGGAAGGTATACTAAAATACCAAAACTATGAGTTAGTCATGATGACTAGGAAGGTATACTAAAATACCAAAACTCTGAGTTAGTCATGATGGCTAGGAAGGTATACTAAAATACCAAAACTATGAGTTAGTCATGATGGCTAGGAAGGTATACTAAAATACCAAAACTCTGAGTTAGTCATGATGACTAGGAAGGTATACTAAAATACCAAAACTATGAGTTAGTCATGATGGCTAGGAAGGTATACTAAAATACCAAAACTATGAGTTAGTCATGATGACTAGGAAGGTATACTAAAATACCAAAACTATGAGTTAGTCATGATGACTAGGAAGGTATACTAAAATACCAAAACTCTGAGTTAGTCATGATGACTAGGAAGGTATACTAAAATACCAAAACTATGAGTTAGTCATGATGACTAGGAAGGTATACTAAAATACCAAAACTATGAGTTAGTCATGATGACTAGGAAGGTATACTAAAATACCAAAACTATGAGTTAGTCATGATGACTAGGAAGGTATACTAAAATACCAAAACTATGAGTTAGTCATGATGGCTAGGAAGGTATACTAAAATACCAAAACTATGATTTAGTCATGATGACTAGGAAGGTATACTAAAATACCAAAACTATGAGTTAGTCATGATGACTAGGAAGGTATACTAAAATACCAAAACTATGAGTTAGTCATGATGACTAGGAAGGTATACTAAAATACCAAAACTCTGAGTTAGTCATGATGACTAGGAAGGTATACTAAAATACCATAAACTATGAGTTAGTAATGATGGCTAGGAAGGTATACTAAAATACCAAAACTATGAGTTAGTCATGATGACTAGGAAGGTATACTAAAATACCAAAACTATGAGTTAGTCATGATGACTAGGAAGGTATACTAAAATACCAAAACTATGTGTTAGTCATGATGACTAGGAAGGTATACTAAAATACCAAAATTCTGAGTTAGTCATGATGACTAGGAAGGTATACTAAAATACCAAAACTATGAGTTAGTCATGATGACCACGAAGGTATACTAAAATACCAAAACTATGAGTTAGTCATGATGACTAGGAAGGTATACTAAAATACCAAAACTATGAGTTAGTCATGATGGCTAGGAAGGTATACTAAAATACCAAAACTATGAGTTAGTCATGATGACTAGGAAGGTATACTAAAATACCAAAACTATGAGTTAGTCATGATGGCTAGGAAGGTATACTAAAATACCAAAACTATGAGTTAGTCATGATGGCTAGGAAGGTATACTAAAATACCAAAACTATGAGTTAGTCATGATGACTAGGAAGGTATGCTAAAATACCAAAACTATGAGTTAGTCATGATGACTAGGAAGGTATACTAAAATACCAAAACTATGAGTTAGTCATGATGACTAGGAAGGTATACTAAAATACCAAAACTATGAGTTAGTCATGATGACTAGGAAGGTATACTAAAATACCAAAACTCTGAGTTAGTCATGATGACTAGGAAGGTATACTAAAATACCAAAACTATGAGTTAGTCATGATGACTAGGAAGGTATACTAAAATACCAAAACTCTGAGTTAGTCATGATGACTAGGAAGGTATACTAAAATACCAAAACTATGAGTTAGTCATGATGGCTAGGAAGGTATACTAAAATACCAAAACTATGAGTTAGTCATGATGACTAGGAAGGTATACTAAAATACCAAAACTATGAGTTAGTCATGATGACTAGGAAGGTATACTAAAATACCAAAACTATGAGTTAGTCATGATGACTAGGAAGGTATACTAAAATACCAAAACTCTGAGTTAGTCATGATGACTAGGAAGGTATACTAAAATACCAAAACTATGAGTTAGTCATGATGACTAGGAAGGTATACTAAAATACCAAAACTCTGAGTTAGTCATGATGACTAGGAAGGTATACTAAAATACCAAAACTATGAGTTAGTCATGATGACTAGGAAGGTATACTAAAATACCAAAACTATGAGTTAGTCATGATGACTAGGAAGGTATACTAAAATACCAAAACTATGAGTTAGTCATGATGACTAGGAAGGTATACTAAAATACCAAAACTATGAGTTAGTCATGATGGCTAGGAAGGTATACTAAAATACCAAAACTATGAGTTAGTCATGATGACTCGGAAGGTATACTAAAATACCAAAACTATGAGTTAGTCATGATGACTAGGAAGGTATACTAAAATACCAAAACTATGAGTTAGTCATGATGACTAGGAAGGTATACTAAAATACCAAAACTATGAGTTAGTCATGATGACTAGGAAGGTATACTAAAATACCAAAACTATGAGTTAGTCATGATTGCTAGGAAGGTATACTAAAATACCAAAACTATGAGTTAGTCATGATGACTAGGAAGGTATACTAAAATACCAAAACTCTGAGTTAGTCATGATGACTAGGAAGGTATACTAAAGTACCAAAACTATGAGTTAGTCATGATGACCACAAAGGTATACTAAAATACCTAAACTATGAGTTAGTCATGATGACTAGGAAGGTATACTAAAATACCAAAACTATGAGTTAGTCATGATGGCTAGGAAGGTATACTAAAATACCAAAACTATGAGTTAGTCATGATGACTAGGAAGGTATACTAAAATACCAAAACTATGAGTTAGTCATGATGACTAGGAAGGTATACTAAAATACCAAAACTATGAGTTAGTCATGATGACTAGGAAGGTATACTAAAATACCAAAACTCTGAGTTAGTCATGATGACTAGGAAGGTATACTAAAATACCAAAACTATGAGTTAGTCATGATGGCTAGGAAGGTATACTAAAATACCAAAACTATGAGTTAGTCATGATGACTAGGAAGGTATACTAAAATACCAAAACTATGAGTTAGTCATGATGACTAGGAAGGTATACTAAAATACCAAAACTATGTGTTAGTCATGATGACTAGGAAGGTATACTAAAATACCAAAACTCTGAGTTAGTCATGATGACTAGGAAGGTATACTAAAATACCAAAACTATGAGTTAGTCATGATGGCTAGGAAGGTATACTAAAATACCAAAACTATGAGTTAGTCATGATGACTAGGAAGGTATACTAAAATACCAAAACTATGAGTTAGTCCTGATGACTAGGAAGGTATACTAAAATACAAAAACTATGAGTTAGTCATGATGGCTAGGAAGGTATACTAAAATACCAAAACTATGAGTTAGTCATGATGACTAGGAAGGTATACTAAAATACCAAAACTATGAGTTAGTCATGATGGCTAGGAAGGTATACTAAAATACCAAAACTATGAGTTAGTCATGATGGCTAGGAAGGTATACTAAAATACCAAAACTATGAGTTAGTCATGATGACTAGGAAGGTATACTAAAATACCAAAACTATGAGTTAGTCATGATGACTAGGAAGGTATACTAAAATACCAAAACTATGAGTTAGTCATGATGACTAGGAAGGTATACTAAAATACCAAAACTATGAGTTAGTCATGATGACTAGGAAGGTATACTAAAATACCAAAACTCTGAGTTAGTCATGATGACTAGGAAGGTATACTAAAATACCAAAACTATGAGTTAGTCATGATGGCTAGGACGGTATACTAAAATACCACCAAAAAAATATACAAAATACACAAACAAATTGTGCAATGAAAACAGTAAATTTGAGCTTTATTTTTAGACTGACACGATAGTAAACGTTTCGGCTAATTCCTTCATCAGTACAACATAAAAAAAATTCTTACAATACTTACATAAGTAATAATAACATTCTTAAAACATATTGTATTTTAAAATATTTATGTTAAATAAAAAGAAAAGAAAAACAAAAACAAACATGAACACAGGATATAGGAAAAAGGGAGAAGTTTTCAAAGTGAGTAAACGTTGAAAATGTTATTTTCTATTCGATTTCATTCCATCATGACAAATATTACTATTCCCATAAATGATAAATATTGAAATAAACATATCTTTACTGTAATTCGACGCTTGTTTTAGGTAATAAAAGAAAATGATGCATACTAAATACTGACACAATCTACGTGGAAAACCAAATAGTGCTACACAATCAAATAGTGCTAGTGCTACATAATCAAATAGTGCTACATAACCAAATAGTGCTACATAATCAAATAGTGCTACATAATCAAATAGTGCTACATAATCAAATACTGCTACATAACCAAATTGTGCTACATAATAAAAAAGTACTACAAATAGTCTAGATTATCTTTGGTACTGTGGTATTGAAATACAAACTTTTAAAACTGGTCTTTACACAATTGATTATTACATAAATGTGAATACAACAATAAATGAATATATCACATATTACTATTGACGATCGAGACATACGAATTCTATTCATGAAATAGTTGTGTAAATCCCCATGACGTTCTAATTATTTCAGTCTATATGTGTCGGCCTTGGGCGACTCCCTTCATATAGGGCCATTGAGGATAACGTGATTTGGCTCACTTTCAACTAAACACCATTATGTCTCAAATTTAGGGTGTGCTAAAATTCATTTTATTTCTTTTCTAACACAGTCGAGTGTCCGCCTTACCAACCAATTTTCTTGTCTTCTTAAAATATGTTAATCTATCTCAAATTTTGGCCTTTATGTACTTAGATATTTTATATTATGCTTATAAATACGCCGATATTTTAATGGTCATTGTTTCTTTCTAGATCTCAGAACAATAAATCAGGACCACACAGTTGTGTTAAATTTCGTTTTCCCATTCAGCTGTAGTGCGCTAGTATTCCATTAGTTAAATATAATTAATAAAACTGTTTTCTTTGTATAAATGTTCTCAGTTTACTCTCGTTATGCAACAATAACTGTAGAAATAGTCATCATGTTACGTCATTAATGCCAAGTGTCAAGTTGTTCAGTAGACCGCCAGATTGCGAGTACACATAGCAAAGAGGCGTGGCCAGACTGCGAGTACACATAGCAAAAAGGCGTGGCCAGATTGCAAGTACACATAGCAAAGAGGCGTGGCCAGACTGCGAGTACACATAGCAAAGAGGCGTGGCCAGATTGCGAGTACACATAACAAACAGGCGTGGCCAGATTGCGAGTAAACATAGCAAAGAGGCGTGGTCAGACTGCGAGTACACATAGCAAAAAGGCTCGGCCAGATTGCGAGAACACATAGCAAAGAGGCGTGGCCAGACTGTGAGTACACATAGCAAAGAGGCGTGGCCATATTGCGAGTACACATAGCAAAGAGGCGTTGCCAGACTGCGAGTACACATAGCAAAGAGGCGTGGCCAGATTGCGAGTACACATAGAAAAGAGGCGTGGCCAGACTGCGAGTACACATAGCAAATAGGCGTGGCCAGACTTCGCGTACACATAGCAAATAGGCGTGGCCAGATTGCGAGTACACATAGCAAAGAGGCGTGGCCAGACTGCGAGTACACATAGCAAACGCGTGGCCAGACTGCGACTACACATAGCAAATAGGCGTGGCCAGATTGCGAGTACACATATCAAAGTGGCGTTGCTAGCGGCAAGGACCGAATGCCTTGAGAATAAGTCCTTATCTCGCATAACGAGAATAAGTCCTTATCTCGCATAACGAGAATAAGTCCTTATCTCGCATAACGAGAATAAGTCCTTATCTCGCATAACGAGAATAAGTCCTTATCTCGCATAACGAGAATAAGTCCTTATCTCGCATAACGAGAATAAGTCCTTATCTCGCATAACGAGAATAAGTCCTTATCTCGCATAACGAGAATAAGTCCTTATCGCATAACGAGAATAAGTCCTTATCTCGCATAACGAGAATAAGTCCTTATCTCGCATAACGAGAATAAGTCCTTATCTCGCATAACGAGAATAAGTCCTTATCTCGCATAACGAGAATAAGTCCTTATCTCGCATAACGAGAATAAGTCCTTATCTCCCATAACGAGAATAAGTCCTTATCTCCCATAACGAGAATAAGTCCTTATCTCGCATAACGAGAATAAGTCCTTATCTCCCATAACGAGAATAAGTCATTATCTCCCATAACGAGAATAAGTCCTTATCTCGCATAACGAGAATAAGTCCTTATCTCCCATAACGAGAATAAGTCCTTATCTCGCATAACGAGAATAAGTCCTTATCTCGCATAACGAGAATAAGTCCTTATCTCGCATAACGAGAATAAGTCCTTATCTCCCATAACGAGAATAAGTCCTTATCTCCCATAACGAGAATAAGTCCTTATCTCCCATAACGAGAATAAGTCCTTATCTCGCATAACGAGAATAAGTCCTTATCTCGCATAACGAGAATAAGTCCTTATCTCCCATAACGAGAATAAGTCCTTATCTCCCATAACGAGAATAAGTCCTTATCTCCCATAACGAGAATAAGTCCTTATCTCGCCTAACGAGAATAAGTCCTTATCTCCATAACGAGAATAAGTCCTTATCTCGCATAACGAGAATAAGTCCTTATCTCCCATAACGAGAATAAGTCCTTATCTCCCATAACGAGAATAAGTCCTTATCTCACATAACGAGAATAAGTCCTTATCTCGCATAACGAGAATAAGTCCTTATCTCGCATAACGAGAATAAGTCCTTATCTCCCATAACGAGAATAAGTCATTATCTCACATAACGAGAATAAGTCCTTACCTCGCATAACGAGAATAAGTCCTTATCTCGCATAACGAGAATAAGTCCTTATCTCCCATAACGAGAATAAGTCCTTATCTCGCATAACGAGAATAAGTCCTTATCTCCCATAACGAGAATACGTCCTTATCTCCCATAACGAGAATAAGTCCTTATCTCGCATAACGAGAATAAGTCCTTATCTCGCATAACGAGAATAAGTCCTTATCTCCCATAACGAGGATAAGTCATTATCTCCCATAACGAGAATAAGTCCTTATCTCGCATAACGAGAATAAGTCCTTATCTCGCATAACGAGAATAAGTCCTTATCTCCCATAACGAGAATAAGTCCTTATCTCGCATAACGAGAATAAGTCCTTATCTCCCATAACGAGAATAAGTCCTTATCTCCCATAACGAGAATAAGTCCTTATCTCGCATAACGAGAATAAGTCCTTATCTCCCATAACGAGAATAAGTCCTTATCTCCCATAACGAGAATAAGTCATTATCTCCCATAACGAGAATAAGCTGAGCAGGTCGACACGAAACATTATGAAGGTATCACGAGGTGTGCGCGCGCAACATGGAGAACCAGATGACCACAAATGAAGCAAGGTTTTTAAAACATCAACTTTAACGAAATAAAAGATCTAATTATGGAAAACACTTTTTTTAAAACGTACAAATAATTTAATGGATATATTACTGTATTATCAACAAATCAAATGTAATATAATATATAAATATATATCAGTGGTTCTCAACCTGTGGTCCGCAGACCACATTGTGGTCCGCATTGATGTGCCTGGTGTTCCACGAGCAAAGGATGGAATTTTCATTTTTTTTTAATTAAAAAGAGGTATTAATGGTGTTAATTTTTTAGTATTTATATTTTACATTGCTTAATTTTAATAACTCGATGGCGATAGCATAGCGTTGAAAACAAAATGTTTTGATTCTATTATTACTTTTAGCGACACTGGAAATCACATGACGTATCACTAGATTCTAAAAGACTATAGTTATTGTATTGACATTCAGAAATATTTTTTGGAAAACGTTGGGTAAATTAGTCAACATTACAATTATTAAAGTAATAAATTAATTTCATTTGATTGAACGCATGGACACATGGATACATTTCTAATAAATAAAACAACTGAACATATGGATAAAAAATCCACAATTATGATTCTTCATACCTATCCTAACAATCTGTGTGTGAATCAAAGAAAAAACTAATGGCCATACGAAGGTATGATGAAGAGTACTATGAAGGTACATCTGGATAGATGAAGTTGAGGAACATTTTTTTTTGTTTTGCAAAACTTCTCGGGGCGGACAAGTAGTTCTGAACGTTTGTCCTTGATAACTAAATGGAAGCCAAATGGTCTTATCTTATCTTATCTTATCTTATCTTATCTTATCTTATCTTATCTGTTTACAGACGCTCCTTCTATACAGAAGATTATTGCGTCCTACGCTTATCTATGGTTTGTTTCTATTCCTGCATTTTTATTAGAGATTTAAACGTTGATAAAGTGTTGGTTTTCCTGGATTCTTCAGGCAACCCATCCCACGCCCGAAGTCCGGACGGGAAGAATGAAAATTTGTATGTGTTTGTTCTTGCATACGGAATAAGAAAGGTGTTTTTATCCTTATGTCTATCTGAGGGTTGTATTAAGTTATCTTTGTGTTGTATTTCTAAATTAGAATTAATTGCTTTATGTACTGCAACAATGACTGTAAAACGAACATGCTTGCAAGAGCGTATGCGGGCTAATATGCCAACTGCCCCATTTACGATCTGCGTGATTCATCGAGAAAGTCTAGCAAATAAAATAATTAACGCAGACTTGAAATCTATATATATCAGGCTATAAACTATTTTAATTTCATCAATGTTCTTTGTTTCCTTAAGTTCGAATATGGATCTGAACATGAAAAGCTACTGATGCATGCCGGTTATCAAGGGAGAAAGTGCTTAACAGACTGTTTGAATTACACGATGCTGTGACTAGAGAGTTTCTTTGAGACAAAAATTAATGCTTGTTTACCATTTGAAAGATATATGACGGGTTGCTGTTCTGGCTTACTTGACTGACAGTTTTGAAGAACTGAATAAACTTAATTCATATCAGCAAGAAAAACAGACACATTTAGTTATTCTTGGTGACAAAGTGTCTGCTTTTACGAAAAGTTTGATCTTTGGAAAACAAGATGTTTTCAGGGTAACTTCAACCTGTTTGATCAATTCTATGAATTCACCGAGAAACCATAAAATGCTGAACTCAATAAACACTTTTGATCAATTTGATTTCTGACAATATTAATTGACTGCAGCGACAATTCAATTTCTTCTATGTTGATTTGAACGTTCAGAGTTTTTCGTGTGTTTTCAGCCCGTTTCTTGCACACATTGACTCATTCAATTTACCAACATCGACATCAAACCAATTCATTGCACTGGCAAGGGATACTATTTTGAATATGCTGCATCAGAAAGTGAGCGTGATGAAATTTTGGAGTACCCAGAACTGTCTCAGAAAGCTTTTAAAATACTTTTACCTTTTGCAAATTCATATCTTCGTGATTGCGGATTCTCTGCATTGGTTACAATCAAAACAAAAAATCGTTCCCGACATGAAATTGAAGATGAACTACGATGGAGTCTTTCAAATATTACAACTCATTTGGATATATTGTTCTCAAATGTGCAAGCTCAAGAGTCGCATTAAATATATTAACAAGCAATCTTTCTAAAACTAACTATATTAACGACTTTAACATTTTTTATAGTAAGCAGTAAGAATTGAATAAGACTATACGTATAAGACAAGTGTAAGTGATATTTTTTCGTTACAAAAGATGACCATTACAATGTTTCCATTCAATAACGCAAATCGTAGCATATTAGTATAGTTTTACTAACAAGCATGTATACTAGTAGTGGCGTAGCTAGGAATTTGTAGGGATTTGGGGGCCCTGGGGGCTTTGCCTCTTTTGGGGGCCCTGCATACATGTCGGGGGCGTAATATTTAATGTAAAAAACCCGGACACTCCTGTGGGGGCCCCTTTCAAGTTGGGGTCCGGGAGGACTTTTGACTTTGGGCCCCCTCCCCCTCCCTTAGATACTCCACTGTATACTATATATATACAAATTATAATTATATAAATTTACAAAATGGGAGTAGCACGATTTTTAGTAGTGGTACGTGGCTGGTACATATGATTTTCAAAGTTGTCCTTGAACTTCAAAAGGTTGAGAACCACTGATTTATATATATATATATATATAATTTATTTATATATATATTTAATTTATTTATATATATATATATAATTTATATTTATATATATATATATATAATATAAGTGGCATTAAACACGTTATTTTTATTTATTTATTTTTTTTTGACTTTTTATCACAGTACACATTGCTCTTGTTATTTTTTTCCTGTTGCATCTCTTAGGTGAAAATTAATTATCTTGAATACCACGTTTAAACCAGTAGTAGGTGTCAAGGGAGATAAGATATTGTGAAACATTTAATTGAACAACGTATAATAATATTTAAAAGGAGAATACACGTATGGACAGATATGTAATTATGAGTGCAGTTTTCGAAATAGCGTATTTATGAATAAAAGAATTATAATAAATCATGACTTTTTTCAGATTGAATTATTTCCACGTCAAAATATTCATTATGTTTGAAGGTGTTAATTGAATACAACATGTCTGGTAAATACTTTTATTTCGTAAATATAATGTGACTATTGCATGGTATATGACAGGACGTGTGTACATCATTTTTTAACATATTAAGTAGGCTATTCATTTGATAGTTTAGATAATCTTTTGTCACGTATCTTATTACATGGTATAAATAAGGATTATTTTGTAAAACATGTATTTAGCTTGTATAAACATGTGTTTTATAATGTGAAAAAATACATTGTTACCATTTAGTTTTATTTAAATATATTTCGTTCAAATAAAATATAAACTACATTTTTACCCTGGCCAGACGTTAACTTGTTTATCCAAGGCAGCCATTTTTAAAAAAAATGAAATATTTAAAAAAGTCATTTCACTTTTGCGACTGATATATTTATAGTATGGAATGTCTTGGTGAGAAAATTCAGATATATATAAATAAAAGATAAGGGAAAAAAGTAAATAAAGTAGTCAAAGCATGACCTTATGGTCTATAAAATAAAACTGATGTACCTCTTTTGTTATCATTTTTGATGTACAGTTATGTAAAATTAAGTGTTCTTTTTGCTTATAACAATTTTGAAATAATTTTCTTTGAACAGAATGAAGCGTTTATTACAGGCAGATAATGTAAAGTCAGAAAATGTTAAAACGTTTCTTGTATATCTTCGTATTGATAGCAATCGGCTTTATTGAACTTGGTAAGTCATTCTATATTATTGTTACTGTGTTATTATAAAATAATAGCATTTTAAAATAAATGTCTGAATATCTGTTGAGCGTTTAAGCATATAGAAAAATGTTTTGAAGGAATAAATACCAAAACCTGCCATATTATTTTGTATATAATTAGCCAATGTAATAGATAAAGTTAAAGGAACGTAAGATAAATAGACATACATAAATTTGACTCAAAAAAAGTTCATCATTATTTTTTTTAGCTAGGCACTCCAAGAGAAATAAAAACGATTTAAAGTAATCCCAGTGTGTACTAAGAAAAGTTTGAAATAAAAATGTTGAAACTTAATCACGGATGTATGGCATAAAGATTGTCTCTACTAATAATACATAATACATTTTATTGTGATGTTATTCTTCTTAATTATTTTGGATTATCGTGTCCGACTGGTGTAGCAAAATAAGTGTTAGCATTGGAGACCAAACACGAGAAACAACAGCTTTTTACTAGCTAAACAAAAACAACTTTTGGGATATTACTAAACGACTAAAATACAAAATATCCTTTTTAATTTTTATATTTCTTTTAATGCAGAAGTTTGCTATAAGTGGTGTCATGGGCATGTTAGGTTACTAGTCTTTGGAAATTGCTATACAGCATACACCAATACAATGTCATGGTATAATGGAAATGTTAGCGATCTCATAATTATCTTTAACATTAATTAATACAGGGACGTTTTGACTTTTATCACTTGATTTGGCCACCCCCTCTATAGCACACCACGCCTAGTAAATTAAAAAGCATTTAAAATCATTTCAACAATTGTTACCACTCATCACTAATAATATATCAAATTAAAATAAAGTCACAAATACTTAAGTCGATGTTAGCTGTCATTATTTATACTAGCATAGTAATGGGAAATCTTCAAGAAGGGAGTTACGTTAGATAAGTTCAAACCCTGGGGCACATTACTGTGATTTAAAGAGACTTGATAAGACTCTAATAATTGGGGACAGTTCAATACTTAGTTCTTTAAATAACCTTGTAGGCAATTCATCTAAAAGACTCTAATAATTGGGGACAGTTCAATACTTAGTTATTTAAATAACATTGTAGACAATTCATCTGGTTCAGTAGCTTTGTGGTTTTTTTTTCTATCAGGAATGTAGCTATACCTAACTCGTCTAAAGATGCGTTAGATATTTATTCAATTTTATTTAAAATTCAAGCTTCCCTTTCACCTGATGCAGAAAATGATGATGCTAAATATGTGTTGAGGATGTTAGCTTTGGTTCTATTATCATTATAGGTTTTTTTTTGGTTTTTTTTTGGGGGGTGGATGGGTCGGGCCTTTAAGTGTGGCTATTTATGTAGGTTCCAATTATTAGATTTAAAAAATGGTCATTCGTCATGCTTTTTTGCTCACCTCTTCTGCTTGTGCTTGTCCTAATTTCTGGCGAATATTTGGCTCTGGGGAAAAAAGGGAATGGACAAAAGAAGTTCAATGTCCCATATTATTTTTTTATGGACAGTCACGTATATATGTATCAAGTTTGGATAGATACATCCATTAACCCAGTACAGTTTATGTAGATTATTTAAAGTAAATCGAAACATTTTTGGCTCACATCCCTATAAGTCACGTATATATGTATCAAGTTTGGCTAGATACATCCATGAACCCAGTACAGTTATTGTAGATTATTTAAGGTAAATCGAAACATTTTTGACTATCATCCCTATAAGTCACGTATATATGCATCAAGTTTGGCTAGATACATCCATGAACCCAGTACAGTTCATGTAGATTATTTAAGGTAAATCGAAACATTTTTGACTCACATCCCTATAAGTCACGTATATATGTATCAAGTTTGGCTAGATACATCCATGAACCCAGTACAGTTCATGTAGATTATTTAAGGTAAATCGAAACATTTTTGGCTCACACCCCTATAAATAGTATTTGCAAACACACAAAAATTAAAAAAATATTGTCCTGAACCCGATGCAGAAGTGTACTCCACAACTTGCCAATGTTTATTGTTGCAAGGTAAATAGGAGTTTGATTCCTATCATAAATAATATGGGCTATTACGTTTTTTTATACAAAGTTTTGTCAAGATCTATCATTTTTGCTATAGCTAACACTTAATCTGATTTTAATATTGCTCATTTAATAAAGAAAAAAAGAGAGTTTGGCCCACCAAGAGGGTTAATTTTAAAATGTTTGTGCTAGGTCGTACACAACAATTTTCCAAAGTTCATAGGGATCTGATGAATTGTTTAGTAAGCTATACAGGAAAAACATACTTATTAATATAGTTTCATTTTTTATACATATAGATACAGAGAAGTGACATAAAGGATCCCGGGCCTATCAGTTTACATATGACGTCCGAAAAAATGTTCATTTCACTCAATTTCATAATAAATATATTTATATATTTATATACATATCGTGTAACATTGAGTGGGGAATACACTATTAAATGTGTATCACTGGTTAAAAGGGGATACGGTGGTCGAGTGGCAGCGCGCTCGACTGGCGTACCGATGGTCACGGGTTCGAATCCATGGGAAGCCATGGATTTGTTCCTGGGGCCTAGGGCGTCCCCGAGTCCACCTAGCTTCGAGTGGGTACCTAACGCATAGTTAGGGAAAATAATGCGTGGAACCTTTATAGCCGTGCAGATGGTCTTGGCTGACCAAAGGCTATGGAAGCACATCCAGAAAAACAGCAGGCTGAAGTCGGAGACCACGGGCCAATTGGCGCAAAACTCGTCGGCACGCAATACTCACATTGAGAACGAAGAAGAAGAAGAAGACTGGTTATAAGTTTGCCTATATTTGTTTAAAGGGTGCCCATACTAGGTTTTAAGAGTAAGTTATAAGGGCGACGACACTGGTAGTAAGTGTGCAGACACTTGTAACCGTAACAACTTTGTTGTAAGAATTTAATTTATACCATCTTATCCTATCTTATCTTATCTTATCTTATCTTATCTTATCTTATCTTATCTTATCTTATCTGTTTACAGACGCTCCTTCTATACAGAAGATTATTGCGTCCTACGCTTATTTATGGTTTGTGTCTAGTCCTGCATTTTTATTAGAGATTTAAACGTTGATAAAGTGTTGGTTTTCCTGGATTCTTCAGGCAACCCATTCCACGCCCGAATTCCGGACGGGAAGAATGAAAATTTGTATGTGTTTGTTCTTGAATACGGAATAAGAACGGTGTTTTTATCCTTATGTCTATCTGAGGGTTGTATTAAGTTATCTTTGTGTTGTATTTCTAAATTAGAATTAATTGCTTTATGTATGATTACTACTTTGCTCTTTGTTCTTCTATCCTCTAGTGTTTCAAGGTTTAATGATTTAACTAATGGTGTTATTCTTGTCAGTTTTGAATATTCTCCAGTAATGAATCTGGCATATATACCATAGAATACAAATAACAATTTCATCTTGAATTCTGGTACACACCGAAGTCCTTTGACAACTTCTAACTCTATATCTAATGCTATACGACTGACTATTTTAGTATTACTACATTATCTAACTATACATCTAATTCAACACGACTATTTTAATACTACTGCAACTCTTAAATCTACATTTAAGTCCACATGACTGAGTAAAGTTAATACTACTACACTTTTAAATCTACACCTAAGTCCACACGACTGACTATCCTAGTCCTAGACGACTAATATTCACGTTGTCTCTAATACCGACTACACTCTAGCTACCTCTATGCGTGAACACAGCTGCCCTGTAACGCTCTAGTAAAGTTCTCCCTAAGATGTCTATGCTCTCTATTGTTATCTATTGTGTGTCTCCCCACACCACACTATATATATGTCGTCTCCCCACACCACACTATATATAGGTCGTCTCCCCACACCACACGATATATAGGTCGTCTCCCCACACCACACTTTATATAGGTCGTCTGTCCACACCACACTATATATATGTCGTCTCCCCACACCACACTATATATAGGTCGTCTCCCCACACCACACTATATATAGGTCGTCTCCCCACACCACACTATATATAGGTCGTCTCCCCACACCACACTTTATATAGGTCGTCTGTCCACACCACACTATATATAGGTCGTCTCCCCACACCACACTATATATAGGTCGTCTCTCCACACCAGACTATATATAGGTCGTCTCCCACACCACACTATATATAGTTCGTCTCCCAACACACCACACTATATATAGTTCGTCTCCCAACACACCACACTATATATAGGTCGTCTCCCCACACCACACTTTATATAGGTCGTCTGTCCACACCACACTATATATAGGTCGTCTCCCCACACCACACTATATATAGGTCGTCTCTCCACACCAGACTATATATAGGTCGTCTCCCACACCACACTATATATAGTTCGTCTCCCAACACACCACACTATATATAGGTCGTCTCCCAACACACCACACTATATATAGTTCGTCTCCCAACACACCACACTATATATAGTTCGTCTCCCAACACACCACACTATATATAGGTCGTCTCCCCACACCACACTTTATATAGGTCGTCTGTCCACACCACACTATATATAGGTCGTCTCCCCACACCACACTTTATATAGGTCGTCTGTCCACACCACACTGTATATAGGTCGTCTCCCCACACCACACTATATATAGGTCGTCTCTCCACACCAGACTATATATAGGTCGTCTCCCACACCACACTATATATAGTTCGTCTCCCAACACACCACACTATATATAGGTCGTCTCCCCACACCACACTTTATATAGGTCGTCTCACCACACCACACTTTATATAGGTCGTCTCCCCACACCACACTATATATAGGTCGTCTCCCATCACCACACTATATATAGGTCGTCTCCCATCACCACACTATATATAGGTCGTCTCCCATCACCACACTATATATAGGTCGTCTCCCATCACCACACTATATATAGGTCGTCTCCCATCACCACACTATATATAGGTCGTCTCCCATCACCACACTATATATAGGTCGTCTCCCATCACCACACTATATATAGGTCGTCTCCCATCACCACACTATATATAGGTCGTCTCCCCACACCACACTATATATAGGTCGTCTCCCCACACCACACTATATATAGGACGTCTGTCCTCATGAACCATCATTGATCGACTAAAACTTTTAACTATTATCTGCACAGGTGAAATGTCTTTATGTCACTGCATGACGAGAGTTCACATTAAATGTCATTACATTTGTGACCAGTGATTGTCATACCTTGACATCGACATTTGTGACCAGTGAGTGTCATATCTTGACACCAACTTTTGTGACCAGTGATTCCCATACATTGACACTGGTTTTGTGAATGGGGTGAAATGTAAAATATTTTTTTCATAATTTATTTTAGATTTCAACAATAATCTATTTGGATTCCTTTTTTGTGTGAAAAATTTAATGGTTAAAGAAACAAACAGATGTTAAAGTTACAATTTTATTATTTTATGTAACTTATTTACTTTAAAAGTGACCGGAGGGAAGTGAATTGAATTAAAACTTTGTCAGTTCAACAAATGGTCTGTTTGTTTGTTTGCCTCTTTATTATTATTATTTTTTTATTTTTACCTTACTGGTGTCCGAATTAAACATGCGGGCGAGTATGATCAATATAACTGAACTGAGAATAAACGTTAATAATTAATGTTCTTGTTTATTTGTTCAGTCAAGACGACAAATGAAGGCAGAAGTCGATGATTATTTATTGTTCAAAAACAAGGATGAAGTTATGTGAAATGTATACATAGAAATGTATGACGTCAAGCAGTGAAAGTAATTTATACATAGAAATGTATGACGTCAGGCAATGAAATAATTTATACATAGAAATGTATGACGTTAAGCATTGAAAGTAATTTATACATATAAATGTGTGACGTCAGGCAGTGAAAGTAATTTATACATATAAATGTGTGACGTCAGGCAATGAAAGTAATTTATACATATAAATGTGTGACGTCAGGCAGTGAAAGTAATTTATACATATAAATGTGTGACGTCAGGCAATGAAAGTAATTTATACATATACATGTATGACGTCAGGCAATGAAAGTAATTTATACATAGAAATGTATGACTTCAGGCAGTGAAAGTAATTTATACATATAAATGTGTGACGTCAGGCAGTGAAAGTAATTTATACATATAAATGTGTGACGTCAGGCAATGAAAGTAATTTATACATATAAATGTGTGACGTCAGGCAGTGAAAGTAATTTATACATATAAATGTGTGACATCAGGCAATGAAAGTAATTTATACATATACATGTATGACGTCAGGCAATGAAAGTAATTTATACATAGAAATGTATGACTTCAGGCAGTGAAAGTAATTTATACATATAAATGTGTGACGTCAGGCAGTGAAAGTAATTTATACATATAAATGTGTGACGTCAGGCAATGAAAGTAATTTATACATATAAATGTGTGACGTCAGGCAGTGAAAGTAATTTATACATATAAATGTGTGACGTCAGGCAATGAAAGTAATTTATACATATACATGTATGACGTCAGGCAATGAAAGTAATTTATACATAGAAATGTATGACTTCAGGCAGTGAAAGTAATTTATACATATAAATGTGTGACGTCAGGCAGTGAAAGTAATTTATACATATAAATGTGTGACGTCAGGCAATGAAAGTAATTTATACATATAAATGTGTGACGTCAG